>JBBHKE010002012.1:151758-173944 GCA_037447655.1 Zygnema cylindricum | reverse complement strand
CGGAAGCTTTGAATAAACATTCTTACACATAAAACACTCACAGCTCACAGAAATCATAAAGGCCAAATATCAATATATTAAGCCTTAGCTTTTCAATACAACCTCTCCCTCTCTCACTTTTTAATGTATCCTCCCTGCAGACACATGATGCATCTCTTCCTAAAGACTGCATGATGCATCTCCCCAGACTGCATACTGAACTGATAGTAACACACGCTAATATACCTTCTTAACACCGACAGCTAATGTCCACTTACTCCAGTAGCTGAAAACAGACGAGGGCGCCGAAGTCCACATGCGTACGTGCGCCTAATAAAAACATTCAACCGCCAAAACAAAGTGACACGCACTAAAATGCACTAGACACGTAAAATGAACTAGACACGTATAGCGCACTGAATATCATAGTCACCAGTGACACGACCAAACTGAACCATCATGCAGAAATTATCTATGTACCGGCTAGTACTAAACCGCCGTAAATTGAACGAACCAAAGGTACTCCGATGCAAATCGTCAAACCATACTCAAAATCGAATCACGCCACGCGAACCAAAACGTCAACAAATCCGCGGACGACCGATTCTCCACATCGAACCAAAACTTGATTTCGGTTGATCCGCCGATTCTTCCAATAATCCTAACAATCCCCCTCTTATTGGGAGAAGCGGTGGAATGCCACGCCACCGATTTTAGCCGCCCCCTCTTAAACATGTCACCGTACAAAAGTACAAGATCGAGCATTAATGTGGACAGAAAAAATTGTTACACCAACGACCAATTTAGCTATACACAAATTAAGTATTTTTTTACTTTTCTTTTTTTTTTGTTTTTTTTTTTTACCGGGAGGACCACGGCAAGTGTAACTCCCGATTTTGTCGCCCCTCTCTCACACATAACATCCATTTGCGGATTGCATTTTAGTCACCACCCAAAAATAAATTTAGTTGCGCCACATGGCACGTCACCATTCGAGCCGCTCCAAACTGAAGCCTGCGATGAAATTTCGAAATCAAATGTGATAAATCCAAGCCGCAAATCCACGTCAACGTAAACTAATAACTCTGCGTCACAACCTCCATCATAAAAACAAATTAAAATTTTCGTACACATGGTACTAATAAAGTACCAGAAAATCTGCGTAAACAGAATTGAAATAAATCCACGTCCACCAAAAATATGACGACGAAAAAAAAAGTACAATACAGTACTGTAGCCGCCAAAATACCCGGAAATAATATCCGGACAACTCCTAACTGAAAGACGAACCCCGATTCCATCGTACCAAAAGATACGGAAAATATTGCTTGGCCGTCGAATAATAACTCCTCCTTGCCCGACGATATATTTCGACGTCCAAAACCGAACGCCGTAATATCCGGCATCGTTCCTTCTCCAAAGTACATGAGGCATTCGATTGACACCCTGTACGGAACAAATAATCCTCCATCGCAGATACGCCCAAATAGATTTTGTAAATACAAATCTTCACGGCGTCTGTATAACTCCACAGCGATTCATGTAATCGCAATCTATTTTAGGAGACCTTAAAATGATCTCCTCTCGGACTTTCAACCGTCACACCAAATCAAACTTAATTTTCACTCCTCTTTAGTTGGCAACCGTACAAACAGCTGCGTCAACATTCCTTAGCGATTCTACCAATCCACATAGCGATTTAGGTAACCGCCGCACCATAATAGGCTTGACTGTAACACTCGAACAGTTTTGCCGTACTTCCAACTCCACATTCCAATGTCACACCAAAAAAAGGTACCAACAGAGTACCAAAAAAAAACATAGCGGCCAGTCGGCCACACTCCAGTTCGACGCCTGACTATAGCAAACGACCGAAACAACCGGCAAAATACCGGCTGCGCTCCAACACGTAACGTCTCTTCTTCCTCCTCAAAATTTTAGCGTCAAAATGAACTGGAACTTCATGTACATACGATACTGTACCAGTTCACCAACTTGTAGAAACTAATGGTTTTATTAGTATTTTCTAGGTCTGAAAAGAAATATAGAAGTCGAGGCAGTCTATCTCTAACTTCTCTCTCCAACTCTCAAACTTGTCGCAGTCACTGAGAAATTGGAGATCACGCCACGCGAACCAAAACGTCAACAAATCCGCGGACGACCGATTCTCCACATCGAACCAAAACTTGATTTCGGTTGATCCGCCGATTCTTCCAATAATCCTAACAAAGGGGTGGGCAGAGAGGTTGGAAAAGGAGGAGGAGGCAAAAGAGGGAGAGGAGTGAGACGAGAAGGAAGACATGGTAGAGGTTGGGGGGGAGGAGGGGGAGGAGGGGGAGGAGGGAGAGGAGTGAGAGGGGAAGACGAAACTAGACGGCATGGTGAGATAGTGAGGGAGGAGGGAGAGGGAGAGAGAGAGAGAAAGTCATCAAAGGTACAACAGAAGAGTAGGTGAGAAGGGGAGAGAGCGAACTCTCCTCTTTATACTTGCGGAGGAAACTTTTGGAGGGAAAACTTATTTTCCGCTTTTTAGGTTTTTTTTAAATTTTAACAGTTTGAAATTTTAACAGTGGCGCTTCTTTTTACTCTTTTTGTGTTTTTTAAAATTTGAAAATGGCGCGTCTTTTTCCCTTTTTTGGTGCTTTTTTAAATTTTGGCAGTGGCGCGTGGATCCCGAAGAAGCAGTCGCCGCCAAGTCAAAAAAAGAATGGTCCGGTGGTCCCAGGGCGTCTTTTTGGCATTTGGCGTATTTGGCGGCTAGCACACGTCATATGCCACGTGTACGATTCTGGCTGTACTTGTAGCCTTTGGTTGTTCTTTGAAGATTTGGTGGTACTCGTAAGTTTTGGGGGTACTTGTAAGATTTTGGTCGGTGGATACCAAGCTGGTTAGGTTCATTGGTGGACAATGTATGTCGGCGCAGTCATGCTTACGCATGTGCGCGCCAAAATATTGCAAGCATTAAGTAGGTCTTACAGATGTAAAGATGTGATTGGTTGACGGCGCGGCAGGTGATTTAGGGTGCGTCTCTATGTACTTCAAACTTAGAGTTTTTTTTTTGTTTTTTAGCGCACATCCGGCGGACCCGGATTTCGGGTGTCCCTATGTGTACCAAACGAAATTGTCACTTAGGACGTGACGATTGTATACGTCGACAATGCCCGTGACGGCTGTCAACGTCTACAATCTGTGATGGCGCACGTTATTTTTCGTAACTGCATGTGACGTCGCGTGACTTTTCGTGACATTGTAGACATACCGCCCTCCAGCCTGTGCCGTTTCACGGTTGAAGAAGATGCGTTTTGACTTTGCGTCTATTGTCGGCTCGACGTGAAATGGCATCGGAACCTTCAGACCCCTGCAAAAAAAAATCCCGTACCGGATGGAAACGGACAAAACAAAAAAAACTGTGTACTTCTCTTTGTCGTATTAAACAAAAACGGACAAAACATAGCGAATCGTGTACACTTCCACGTCGCTTGAAATTGTTTGAATTTTTTGAACAAAATATTACACGTGCGAATACGTGTTCCTATTTGTTTATAGAAAATCCCTAATTTTAAAACACATCGGCCCTGTATTTTAAAGATAAGGTTGAAGATGACGTTTTTTGTCGTCGAAGTGGGTCGAAGAACACAAGACGACAAGATGTAGTACATTTTAAATTCGATGATGACGCAAAATGTACTTTTTTTTTTTTATTGTACGGTTGAAATTTACGCGGTACGGCTCTAAGTTTTACACGAAAACGACAGAAAAAAACCCTTACTTAAGCACATAGAGACGCACCCTAACTTTCTTCCTCGTGCGGTCTTTTTGTACGAATAACTTGACAATTCTGTCGCTTACCGTTTTTGGGTTACGTGTTTGGTTTTTTTCAAAAGTGAGAAATTCTCCTTTGACACTTTTCGCTCGATTTTTACACGTGTGTAAATGTGATATGGTTGTACGGACATTTTTGAAATGTCCACTTCTGCGCTTTGTGCCCCACGTGAAACCAAAAAGTTCACGCATTTGAGATTTTACACGTCATCTTTAACAAACACGTGGCATAACCTCCGAGGGATTTGGAGATTTCCCCCATGCAACAATATCGTAAAGATTCTTTCGTCTCCGCAAAGCAACTTTTCGTTTTTCCATTCGGCTTCCGTATAAGGACAGATGTTTGTCTTTTAGGCAAGACAGCCGTACGGTTTTCCAACCACCTTTTTGTCGATAAGATTGTCGCCACGATCCAGTAAAAGTACAGTCCAGCGTACGGCTCCAAAACACGCTCTGAGTCAAGGGACGGACTTTAAGCCCTCGTGGGCATGCGTGATTATGAAATACTGACGTTGGTTCCTTCGATAAAAACAAATCACAGTGCACCGTAGAAGTCAGCTAATTGAAATTGAGAATTGCCATGTTAGCCCCCCGGAAAAAAAGCTGACGAGAATCAAAGTGTTGTGTAAAAAAAAAAAATACAAAAAAATATATGTGCCTATTTTGTAGTGTTGGGTATCGAGGACCCATTGCCGATATTCGATATATATCGAATTTCATGTACCCGATATTCGATATATCGCTTCGATATATCGAATTTCAAATTATCGCGATATATCGCCAATATATCGCCGATATATCATATCGACGATATATCGAAAATGAAAATTTTGGAATTTTTTTCCAAACCCCCCCCCCCCCCCACCCCCCGGCGCTCGGGGGGGTGGGGGGGCGGGCAAAATATCCGTACGATTTTTCGTACGATTCTCCTACTCTTTTTCGTACGGTTTTCCGTACTCTGACTGTACGGATATGCAAATTTTGCGATATACATCGCGATAATTTATGTTGGTCCCGGTACGATATATCGAGGAATCTGCTCAATCGATATTCGATATATCGAATATCGAAATTATCGCGATATGAAACTACCCGATACCCAACACTACTATTTTGTAGTGTTGTGTATCGGTAAGGATTTGCCAATAACCGATATGGGCCTTTTTTCGGGGACCCGATAATCGATATATTGGTACGATATATCGCTATCGGTCTTATTGCCGATAAGTAGCCGATAATATCGGCTACTGTCAAGCTCATGTGCTTTTCAGACATACCTTTATATCACCAAAGATTTCCGGGCCCTTTTTACCCTGTACGGTATTCAGAGTACGGCGGAGGGAGTGCACCAAGCCGGACAAGATCCTTGTATTTCCTAAACTGAGCGGAACACACTTTATTCCGCGTCTAACGGAGGCCAAATGACCTAGTTCTTCCGTTTCAAAGATTGCAATTCCGTTACATGGGACGAGTTTCCGACAGCCTCCGTGGGGTGTACATTGTGGATTGCCACGTAACTTTCCGCATTTGCATCTAGATTATGTTGTTAGCCGTCAGTTGGAAGTTAGCTCAGGCTCAGTTGACTTTTGGTCCATTAATTACGTTAGGTCAAAGTCTGGCAAATTAGTGTCATTTTTCAAGACTTTGTCTTATAATAGTGGACCAAATAATTACTTTCGGCTGCGGATCTAGCCGCAGTCCGAAGCAGAATTTTTTGCCCCGAGTGTTGTACGGATTATTTTGTCTTATGTCAGTTCCATTACACTTGTTTGCCGCTCATTTGTTAATATAGTAGCTTTGACTTTTAGACCTGCAATTTGACAAACTTTGATGTATAAAGCACTTGGGGTCGAAAGAGACAGGTTGCTTTTCAGTACTGTCTCCTGAGAAAACCCTCAGAAATTCCAACAAACCTTCTTTTGTGGAAATCACAGTCCGGGCGGGTAGTTGGCACTATCTTCCTTTTGGGTGATTTTGGACTTTTTGCTGTTTGGAACCGAGAAGAGTCTGGTCGGTTCCCTTTTGGGTGATTTTGGACTTTTTGCTGTTTGGAACCGAGAAGAGTCTGGTCGGTTCCGAGCTGCGAACACCAAAGGTTGTAGGAGTACCATACCTTTTGATGATACTATCGGGAGAGGGGCCGCCTTTTCGTAATTGTCATCTTAGATTGTTGGTGTATGTTAAGCTTCCTTCGTCACATATCACATTTTCTATCTTTTATTCTCTTTTCTGGGGCAAGGTGATATTGTTAAATCTGGAAAGCCAATCATATTTATTTATATCTATCTACATGGTAGTGCATTTGTGTCTTCATCTGGAGTTCTCTTAGCTTTGGAGTTACTATTCCGGAGTAAACTAAAACCCCTTGGATGAGGACAGTGGGTTTTGAGGGAACAAGTGCGATAGACTTACCTTAGAAGAAGCATAGTACTGAAAAGCTACTTGTCTGCTCGGATAATCGGGGATACGAGCTTTATATTTGGAAGCTCTCTTTTTGGAAGTGAGCACTAGTTACATTTAATACTATTTCTCTTTGTCATCATGGTGGGAGGAGAGACTCCGCATAATGGATCTGGAGAGCAGGGTCGGCAGGAGAGGGCCGTACAGGAGGAAAAGTCTCAGATGTCAAAGGATTCTGTACCCATGGAGTCTGTCTTAGAATCTTCGACCAACGAACCAGCTAGTGCTTCTTCTCCTCCTCTTCCTCCAAGTCTGACTCCCGAACATTACCCCTCCTTAGCGGAGGCCGCCAGGGCCTATGCTAAGGAAAGGAATGAAGCTCGGGCTCAGGCCCAAGAGAGGAACCGAGTGTCTCCCAGGGCCCGGCCAAAGAGGCAGACGCATAGGGAGACTCATTTGGGTCCTCTTCCGAAGGTCGGGCTTCACACCAGATCCAAAGTTCCCCGGGCCGAGATCCAGATTGACCCCGCGGTTTTGATGGATCCACGTCGCCCAGGTCGTAAAGAACCCCTTGCCCTTCACGACCTCTATGAGCTGAAGGTGAAGAAGGAGTTGGTACACAGAGTGGCTCGGACAGATGGAGTCAGAGAGGTTAGACCCGTGGGAGGGGTGGTGGAGATTTTGAGCAGTTTTTCGGAGAGCAGCTGTTCACAGTCGGTGCAGGACCGTTCCCAAAGAGCTCCCTATTCTCGCCCTCCCCCATCTTCCTCTCGAACAACGCAGCCAGCATACCCTCTCGGGGGCGTACCCCTTCGCGGCTTCGTAGAGGAGAAGGGGGTATCGAGAGGGAAGCACGAGACCCATTGAGGGGAAAGAGGTTTGATCACCGTGACAACAAGGGGAGATTCGCACCTTTTCCCAAGGAGGAGACGTCCCCCACTATTGTGTCAGTCTCAACCGAGAAACGTGCTCCTACAGCAACTCGTGTCCACCCTGCCGATGGGCTCTGGCGATCCAAAACGACCAAACCAGAGGTTCCAGGTTCGGGACCAGAAAATTTGTCCGAGGGATGGTGGCGGACTAGACCCAATGATCCCGAAATTCCGGGGGTGGGGACAGCGGATCTCACAAAAGTGGTCAAAAAGGCCAAGGAGCTAGTGGAGGTTCTAAAATCCTAGGGACAGGCTACGGCGGGGGCCGACCTGCCACCGTAGATTGGGAGGCCTTGGAGGTAGAAAGGAGAAAGGTATGGGAACAGGAATTGATGCTTATTCGGGAAGCTCGTCGTAGGACAAGTGGGATTCTCAGCGGGCAGACCCCTCCTACACCAGAGACCGGGCCGCATGCCGAAGCACCAGCTCTGAGAACTTCTCCTCTGGCAAGCACACAGCCTGACGTTCCTTCCTCAGGGCCTAGCCGAGAGCCTCCTCTTCACCGGGAAGGGAGGGAAACAAAAGGACCTAATAGGAGAGGTTTGGGTGCAGATTTACCTACTGAGTCTACTGCTATTCCTCGCGAAGAGCCAACCTTGGTCTCGGTGGAGGTGTCTTCGACACTGGAGGCTTTGGTGGAGTTACGACCGCACGAGAGGATTCACATCACCTTGAGGCCGTCAACACCCCCTTCACCACCTCTCTGAGCATCTACATATCTCCCATATTCTCCTCCTCCTCCTTCCTCTCACTCCCCGGGTCGTACTATAGAGCCCCGGGCTTGCCCTTCACCATCCGTTTCTCTCGTTGCTGCAGTCCGGGGGCCTCCCGAGCCGCCTATTTTACCTTTCAAACACGACGTCTCCGCTTACTCACCTCCTCACAAGCGTTCCCCTTCCACCAGTTCCGGAACTCCACCTTCCGAGACCTCCAAAGGCAAACCTGGAAACATACGCCTTATCCAACCGGGCCCCAACAAACTTTGTCTCCGTCTTCGTCGCCAACCATTCCCCAAGGACCTCTTTTGGGCCGACCTCGCCTCTACATCCAATCAGTGGAGCAAGTTCTCAGGGAGGAACAATACTCTCCTAGATACAGAGGAGTAGTGGGGAACATCCTTCCACCCACCATATTTTCGGACGCTGGTACTTCCTTTGTGGGAGGGGGATCCACACCTCTCAGGGCAGCACCTTCTACCGGAGGAGGACACGGTTCCGATCTCGAGGAAGAGGATACGGGAGTCATGTGGCCGGCTCAGTATATCAGTCCCACCTGGCCTTCCTCTTCCCATTTCACCAACCCTGCAGAGGAACAAAATGAAATGGGGGATATCCGGATCTTTACGAAGATAGCTCGGGGATCGCATTTTCGGATTTCGAGTTGTTGTGGAAATCTTTCACACAAGCCGAAATCAATAAGTACCGGGGAGGAGCCATTCCGGATGACTTCAAAACAACCCTCTTCCCCATGATGGTCAACTACCTTTTTGGAGGGGGGTTGGCAGATTACAAGGAGCATCAACCTCTTTTGATGGCTCCTAGCATCAAGATCTCGGATCTAGTCCTTGATGCGGCATTTCTGCAAGCGGAGGCTGACTTAGCGGCAGCGGCTGCAACCCCTGTAACCGCTACCTTCACACAGGACATGAAACTGTTGGTACAAGGAAGTGCCTATGTTAACCAGCTGCAAGCCATTCAGGCAGCCTAGACAGCAACTCGCATGGTTGCTAATCCCTTGTACCACTCTGCTGAACATCTGGAGACTGCTCTACACAGAGAGGAACGAGTCAGCAATCAAGGAATTCACGAAATTTCGATGCTTGAAGAACGAGACTCTCCAAACTCTTTTCAACTGACCCTCAAGCCTTTGCCAGAAAACGAAACTTTCCACGATTGACCTTCCGACAACGGCAACTAAATACTTTATCGTTGTCCGTAATTCATTAGGACCGACAAGGCACACTACTCTAGAAAACTGGATTGGTGGACAAGTAATTCAAGACATCAATCCCTCCGCCAAAGAATTCTCACTGGTGGCGATGAAATTATATGACCACTTCGTCCACAGTAAGGCAAGGGAGAAGGCCGTGACCGGCAAAGCCCGAGCAAATTTTGCACGATTCGCCGGGCAAACCTCATTGAATGAAGAGGAACAGGCTGAATTTCAAGCTTTGCGGAATCTTAAAGGGAAGCAAGTGGCTGACAGCGGGTCACAGCTAGTTATGGGAGCAGATGAGTAAGTATTTGTCTATAATTGCATGAATTGTCAGCAACCGGGTCATGGGTGGAAGCACTAAACCAGGAAACTTAAACTGGAGCTGCTTTTGAAACTTAACGAATGAAAGAAAGAACGTGCAAAAAAGACCTTGAAACAACAAGAAAAGCTCAAGGGAGGGAGGGGAGAGGACAAGACCCCGGTAACTAAAGAAACTTACCGTCCAACTCCACGGAGCGAAACCTCTAAAATGTCCCAATCTCAGTTGCGGCAAATCAAACTTCCAAAGTTTGATGATGTCAAATCTCCAACGAAATCTGGAGTCAATATACCACCGATGGCGCCAAGTGCGAAGCTTGTGGATTTATGGGGCATAAGGAAGGCCAATGTTTCCGGAAAAATGGATTACCCAAGGAAATAATGCAATTTGCTTTCTTTACTGGAGAAGGAGAAACAATTGTTAACCCTCTCCCCCTCCAACTACTTTACCCTTAGGGGCGCCAACTTATGTCCACGCCGGAGAGATCTGAACGAGCCCCGGCTGCTCCCGCCAGGCTTACGCCGGAGATCATCATCCAGCAACCAAGTCAGCAATGGCTGCAGAGTTAGCTGCCCTCCGCCTAGGATCTTCTTCCCGACCTGCTCCTCTCACAGCAGCACAACGACTTCAAAAGCAGAAACGCGAGTTGTTGCTGAAGCTCGCAGAGCTTGAGCTTCAAGGCACCGCGGGTGCCAACGATGACGACTTATTGGGCTGGGATTTGGAACCCCCAAATGCTCACCCTGCCCGAACCTTTCTGTCTGGAACTTGGAATGTTGGGGTGGGAGACAGCCGGCGCCAATTCCGTAGTTCCACCTCGATGCAAAGACAGGACATGCAAAAAATGGGTCAGCGGGATCACAAACGGAAAGCTACAAGGCCTTTGTCGTTTACTCCCCGGGCAGTAATGCTGAACAGCGACATCGGCCTAGGATTCAAACCCATTCAATCCCCATCTCTTCCTTCCAAACCTAAATTGCCTCTCGGTTTCGAAAATTACCAGAACGAGAAACAACAGCGAGAGAAGGAGTCAATGGAACGAGAGAAAAAGGAGAATTAGGTTGGTTTGAGAGATATATGGCCGAACGCCTGGAAAATGACACTCCCCAAACTCCTCCAATCCTAGATTCCGGCTCTGAAAGTGAGAAAGAAAGACAAGATGCAGACAAGATCCGGACAAGATGCAGACAAGATCCGGATCTACAGGAACCGAACTCATCCCCATCTTCACCGAAAGCAACACTTCCATCCTCCAAACCGGCTGTCATGCTAGTCCGACACTTCACCCCCTATGCCCTCACACACGTGAAGACTCTAGCATCCTCCCACAACCTGCCCGAAGAAATCCTCATTCAGGCATTGGGAGAGGAGATCCACTCTGGAAAGTGGGGGGGTAGACAGGACCACTCCGCCAACCCGCAGTATTTTTGTCCACCGATCGTAAAACCCCTATAGTGGATAGGGACTATAAAGCCTTATCAGTGGCTCTTATACTAAACCGTATCGGGAACTTCAAGCTCAACGGGTACGTGGGATACCAGGACGTTGTGGTCGAAACCAGAGCTCTCCCCAACCTCATTACCACCTCCGCTTTGCAAAAAATGCCCGAGGAACTCCGGCCTGAAATCTGCCCAAGCAATATCTGCTTAAGCACCCTAAGCTGCGGCAGTCAACCAGCCCATGGAATAATTAAGGCCATGGACATCAATTTTTTTGATGACGGAGGCCAACGGGTGAAAATTGAGCTTCCTTTTTTGGTGGTTAGAGGGACTCGATTCAAAATTCTGTTGGGAATGGCCACTTGGACTCGGCTCAATATGAGTTTGAGCGTGTGGAAGGAAGAATGTACCGTCCGGGACCCCAAAAATCCGGAACGAACCCAAGTGGTGGTTCTTTGGATTTATGGAACCGGGGGAAGACAAAAGTCCCAGTGTTTGGTTGCTACCTGGTGTACACTACATCATCTGCGACGGAACTGTTTGGCAGTTCTACAGATATCGCCAAAGAAATCTAGCAATTCCCAATTTCCAAGCAGTGGGAAGAGGAATGTAAGAATCGATTATTGCAGGTAGCAAAACTCCGGCGGGGAGTGGATAAGGCATTTTCAGCCTTAACATTGAAGGAAGTCGTTTCTACACCACTGTCTAATGCTTCCAAACCTAAGTCCGGTAACGAGGAGTTCAATCGACTAGTGGTGTCATTGGCAGTCTCCGATTCCGGACTGCGTATTTTATCTCTATTTTCAGGAATTAGTTCCGATTTGGAAGCGGTTTTGAAAACAAGATATCTGGTGGAGTCATACGCGGCCGTGGAAATATCACCCGAGGCGCAGGCAGTCAGCGAACACCGCCTCCACCAGTTTCATCACCTATATCCTCAACAACTTCCAGTGAAAGCCATTTCCACAGCTCACCGAAGTTTTCCCCAAAATGTACGGACAAGGAAAAGGGCATATAGACTGCAGAAGTGGAACATTTCACCGGATGATCGAATTAATCACGTGGATTCAACATCATCAGGACACAGCAGTGGTGTATGTTCTGGAAAATGTCAACCCGGGAGATGATAAAAGGAAACAGGTTGCGGACATCTGGAATCACGTAACCCGGATTTTAGGAGCTCCCTTGGGTTTCGACGCCGCACAGATGGGATCCCGTGCACACAGAGTAAGGGCATATTGGACAAATATGATCCCGCTTCCAGTACTCTGACGACTGTTAGACAAGCAAATTCTCGACCCTCAGAATTTGGTGCAGCAAATACTTGGGGAAGGCAGGATGGCCACCCCTGTGACGTGACCAGACCGCTCTCCTTTCTTTCGGTGCAACAAACTATGATTACCACGGAGAGCACTCCCGACTTTGGTTTCTTTCCCTCACAGTCACGCTTATCGGAAAGGAGCAACGGGAATGATTTTTGACAATAAGGCGGGAATCTGGACAACACCGACGATTGCAGAACGGGAAGAAGCGATGGGATTTCATAAAGGCACCACGGCAGCACCAGATATTTCAAACCTTCATAGGTGTAGCCTAATTGGACAGAATATGGACTTGAATTCGATCACATGGGTACTCAAGCATGCACTCGCCTTTTCCAGTCTCAAGTCCCCGGAATCTAGGGCTGTTTACCTTCAAGCTCCTCAGTTGTTAGCGATGCAGGCAACTTTGCAGCTTGAGGGGGGGAGAGAAAGGTGGAGAAAAATTCACATTTCACCACCGCAGGTTTTCCCAGTGGGGGGGGGCGGCGGCTCAGATGGCGACAGCTTAGCGGAAGTTTTAGCGGAAGTTGTCAGCAGTAGCGTCCTAGCCGGAGGGGTAGAGGATTGGAATTCAACATTAACCTATGGGGTAGACCGCCGGAGGCTTGGGCTGCTGTAAAGCCTGGGTAAAGAATACATGGCAAATTATTTACCCTCCGCCACTAAATAGGTTTTTAGCTTGTTATACTATATGCGTATAATACTCGAAATATCAATCATTACGCGTAGTTTGGGACAACCACATATAGCCGCTCCGATTGTTTCGCACAGTTGAACACGCGGCTAACGAGCCCACATTCCCCCCCCCAGTTTCAAACTCCACTTTTTCATGAACCCTAATTCCATCTTTGATTTCATTCAAACCTAAAATACTGGAGAAGAGGAGAGAGTTTGTGACGTCAGAGTCCTTTTGTTCTGTCTCTCTCTCTCTCTCTCTCTCTCTCTCTCACACACACACACACACACAGACACAGGCACACACATACAGGATGCCCACTGTTAGTGTCGGACGTGACCGCCTCTTCGAAGCTCTAGACGCTACCTACAGTGAGTAAAGTTGCAGGCGCATTTTCTCTAATGGTTTTTCAGGGTTGATCGACTTGTTTCATCTTTATTTTCACCATTTTTTATTCAGCAGGCATCTTTTCTGTTCTAGCCACTCAGTCACACTCAACAATCTCTTCTCCACCCTCTCCACCCTCTTCGTTCTATTTCGATTTCCCCTTCTCTCTCTCTCTCTCTCTCTCTCTCTCTCTCTCCCCTCTCTCCCTCTCTCCCTCTCTCTCGCTCTCTCTCTCTTTCTTTCTCTCTCTCTCTCCCGTCTCCCTTCTCTCCTCTCCGTTCCTCTTTTTCTGTCTCTCTAGCTCTCCTTCTTGAATCCCTTTCTGCCTTTCTTTTCTTTTCTGCTCTTCTTTAGCACGTTTCAATCAAACACGGACTTCTCATTCTGTATCTCTCCATTCTATCAGAACCCTTTTTTGACCAGTCCCTGCATCTTCATTTATTAAAAATAATTGTCAAGGGCACATGATTTTCAGTTTTACGTCTAATTTATGGGTTTATGCTGGTCTCCATGTGGTTTTGAGTAATTAATTCACATTTTTTTTTCAGCTCCAAAACTTGTTCGTAAATAATGCTTCATATATTAGCCTGGATTACTAAACATGAAATAACTTGGTCAATCCATCCACTTACTGAATCATTTTTGTCGAGATATTATCAAAACTCTCATGCAACTCACCATAATTACTTTAGATGGACCAGCATTGTGAATGGAAAACTGTATAGTCCTCAACACTTTGTGCACTAACATCCTTGACATTTTATAATTTCTGAAGTTTTACATAGATAATCACGCCTATTAAAGTTCGAAAAAAAAGAAAGTGATGTTAGGTACAAGCGTTGGGTATTTGTACAAAAAAACTGGAGTCATTCCCATTGTCCTTTGGGTATTTCCCTTTGACATCCGTATCCATACAATTCTGTATTGGTCCGAATGAATCATTTTTACCAACCTGTGGATAAAATAACCTTATTGTGCCTGGAACGTTATTTCCGGTATTGTTTTGCAATTCACAAATTGATGATGAACAATGTGGCTTCTGAGGTTGGATAACTGTATACACTACACTCTCGATCGCGATTAGTGTAAAGGTAGCATTTGTGTTAAGACGAAACTGCTACCAATACATTTATTTAGGGTAGAGAGACATGGCCGATTTCAGTTCACTCCCTTAAATAATGTTAAATAACACTGTTTTCTAATTTTTGGACAGGAAAAATTTCGACCGAATTAGTGTTATCACTTATAGCGATGGGTGAAATACTTGCTAGAAAGATTGTGAATTTGAATAACTTAGTTAAGGTTGTTCTCAAATTTGACGTGGCTGGACAGCTGAGGAGGAGTTTGATGAATTGTGTTTTGAGTTCGGCATCGAGCTCGATGATGTGGTGAGATGTCTGTCCATCTTTATTATACGTTATTAGAAACTACACTGTGTATCTCTATTTGTGTTAATGTTGTTTTCGCCTCTTAAATCAACTTTTCTCTGTGCACACCTGGCGGATATTTAATCTGACGTCTGTGTTGGAAAGCTATTTTTTTTTCCCTTCTGATTGCTGGTCCCCAAAAGAATATGGGACACATTTGCGCAATGAAAAGTTGATTCAAGTGGCGATAAAAACATTAATGCTGGTAGCAATACAGTGTAGAGTTACAATTTGGGAGACGGATGGGAGAACTTGGAAAGGAAACTGCTTAGATTAGATGCTTTTTGTTCACTTCTGGTTGCTTTATTGCTGTTTGTTGTTGTGTCAACCTTACCATGTCGGGTGTTTGTCATTTTAGTCAGCTGTCAATTGTCAACTTTGAAACTTTATTTTTGTTTAATTTTTGTTCTATGTTTGGATGCTCACTGTCTTTTTCGGCATCTTTATGTCCGATGCATGTATCAGATGTTTTATTGCCAGAACCAATTACAATTGAATTTTCAAAAAACATGCACAGTTTGACAAGCACCATCTACAGAATAGCCCAGTGTACTTTGTTGTATCATTAATGCTCATTCTAACAAAATTCATTAACATCAGAGGCCTGATTCATTAAGGCTTTTCTCGTGCTCAAATTTTAAGACTATTTAGGCAGCTTTAGCTTCACATTTCAGCAACTGGAGAATTTTAGCGGAACTGTACGGGTGGGCCAAATGCTTAATGGTTATACATTTCTTGAAAGGTACAATGTTTGTGTCTAGACAGTTACTTTGACATCATAGGCATAGTCTCACTTACATTCTTTGGTCATCTGTTGGTCTATGTTTCGCGATGTGACCAAATATCGGGTAACATGACCAAAAGTTGACCAAAAAATGTGAGTGAAAATGTCTACTTACATTACCTGCTGCTAATGTATCGACAGTCTTGAGCATCATGTCAAAATCAGAATACTATTTTATGCTGTCCTAGTTTATTTCTTTGCAGTTAAATATATATTAATGTATACGAAGAGTATGAATCCATGTGTAAACGTCAAAATTGAAGTGTATGTTCGACAGATCCGACCTGCAAAAGTCCACCCATTATCTTATATAGATGACTATATATATGTAACTAAATAAAAATACTGGTGATAAGTAGAAAAAAGTAAATATATTTATGATAAATAAAAAAATCAAATAAAGCATAATTTGTCCCTTCCATCCTGCTGTAGGTCCTGTCCATTCTGTCAACCTTTTTTTCAGCTTCAAGTCTTGTGATTTTAACGGGTCGTTCGCATATTTTTCATATCGGATATTAAGGTCACATTTTATGCTTCACCGTACTACAAAATGTTGTGCTAGCAGTCTTCTGAAATTGACCTCTTCATGAACTAAACATTTTACACAGATAACAGTTACTTAAGGGGTGACGTAATAGCCCCCTTCTTTGGTTAATAGTGACCTGGGTGAAGGACAAAGCAAGAAAAAGGTAAAGGATGAAGATCATTCAGGTTTTGAGATAATCTGGCAATTCTTATCTTTATGAAAATTCCGAGAGAGAGGTTGAGACATGTCTGCGAAGTTGATATTGTTTAATCAAAGCACTTGATTATGGTTTTCATGTCTGTCAGACAACAGAGCAGGCAATTATTCGAAAGGAGAAGCATTTGGATGAAGAGGCTGGGAAAGATGAGGAGGTCATTTATAAAATTGAGGTGCCAGCCAACAGGTGAAAGACGACTGTCACTTACGAGCTTGAATTTTTTTGAACAAGCCATAGCTCATAGTTGTACCAATGATTATAAAATTTGACACCTGCCAATAAAAAGATGGCTACCCCTCAAAAACCCTAAAAAATTATCATTGTTTCGGCTTTCTTAGATTGAAAAATGAATATGCCACTTTTTACTTCAGATAACATCTTTTTTTCGACTTCTTGTTTGATGCAATCATCTTCATCATCACCATCACTATCAACATTATCATCATTAGCATGTATTTCTATTGCTCACTAAAAGCAAAATCAGAGTTATAAGGCGTTACCATTGCTCAATGTTTACCACATTACATGTGTTTTTCACATTAGCGAGGATATTTGTTGCTTGAAAGTTTTTAGGGAAAATGGATTGGTTCAGATATGACCTTCTCTGTTTGGAAGGCTTGGCCCGTGCGTTGCGAATTTTCCTCGGGAAGGAAGAAGTTCCCAAGTTTTCTATTCGAAACCTGGGGGAAAGTCCTCCCCTTCATATCACCGTAGCTCCTGAGGTACAGCAGAATGAGTGGTTCAGAACTCTGTTTAATTACATTATTCGCACAATTTCCCATGCCAAACCTATTTAATTACGAGAAATTCTGCATTGAAACTAATGTTTTTTTTATTCTAACTGCGATATGCATTGCAATATTGTGCAAATATAAAACCAGAATCTGCGTATTAGTCATCGTTAGTGAAGAAAGGTTATGTTTAAGGTGTGAAAACCAATAAAGTCCTTCTGATCAACCAAAAGGCATTCTCTCAAACGAAAATTACCTGGGAGTAGTTGATATGTTTTCACAACACAACACGCTTGGGAGTAGTGATGAAAGTACTACTGCAAGTATACTATGATGTGTAGTAGTAATTTGGTGGATTTTTTCCCATTTCTGTTGGTAAGTCAACCGATCACTATGACTAATTTGCCCTTATTTAATCCATGTTAATTACAGTGACATGGATAGCTGCTGTGGCAACAAGCAAAACATTGAAACAGATTATGAAAAGTTAAGAAAAATCACAAATAGGTGAATGAAATATAGTTGAAACTTATCTGTGCGATTGCTGCAGTTAGTATGAAATCAGCAAAGGCCAACTATTCACAGAAAGTAATTTTTTTTTTTTCAAATGGAATGTTGAAAGGGAGGAGAGGTGCAAAAATAAACACTGGCAAAGCTGGTAGAAGCTGCTATGCTATGAAAAAAGCGGAGACAGTTTTTGTTAAATTTTGGTACCTGCATCAACAAAGTCTGTTAAATGAGAAAACTACGTTAATAAGGGGGATATTTGTTGAATTTTAAAAACTCACACAAACTTTTAAAGCGTTCATAGGAATCCTCGATGTGTGACTTTCAAGTCAGTACCTGATGAGGACAACTTGGAATTTTTTGGTTTTCCTTTTTTACCAGACGCTTTTAGTTCGTCCGTATGTGGTTTGTGCTGTCCTTCGAGGAATTACCTTCGACCAAGCTCGATACAACAGTTTTATTGATTTGCAAGACCGTTTACATCAGAATCTATGCCGGTATGTGCACTCGCCCTCTCACTCTCTCCCCCTCTCTCTCACTCTCGTTCTCTCTCTCACTTTCTTTCTGTCTTTATCAGTCCGAGAATTTTTTAAACTAATTTGGGTTATGTCCGATGCCATTTTAGATTTGGAATTGGATGCTTATGTGGAGATTGACATGGATATTAGTTCGGGGTTAATGTGAATCATAAAATTATATTCACGTGCATTGTGAATTTAACTTTTTGTTAATGTGGACATGAAAACTGCTATTATAAACATAAAAAAAAATAAAAATGGGGTACATTTTTCATTGTAAATGGGACCAGGCGCCGATCTCTGGTGGCCATAGGGACCCATGATCTGGACACACTGGAGGGGCCCTTTTCGTATGAGGTCTGACCCAATTCTTTATGAGCTTTCTATTCGACGGAACAGAAAATGGATTGAGAATGAAATGAAAATGAAATTATTTCTGAAGCTAAAATAATAAATTGTTAAATGGTCTCAAAGCTATCAATTAGCTGTTTCTGGTTTCAGTTCAGGATGACCTAAAAAACTGTCGTACGCACTGAACTTTTGAATCTCAAACTGCTATTTCTGCCTTTGTGAGCTTTAAATGAAATCAAAGACCGTCAAACGAACCTGGAAACTCCAAACTTTGAACTCTCCAACCGTTTCCTGTTTTCAATTTAGTTGGAGTTTCTATTTTCCAAAGTTTGGCGGTTTTGAATCAAGTTCGGTACACACTGTTACCGGTTTTAGTTGAAGCAAAGTAAATAGTGCAAACTGCTGTGACATTTTGAAACTTTTTGGCAGCTGTAACTGACTTTACAGTTGTCATTGTGTCCAATCATAATCTATAATCTAATCCTAATCAGAATCTAATCCTAATCAGAATCTAATCCTAATCGGAAAATTTGTTTTTTTTTTTTTGCTTTGGTTGCAGGCTCTACCTCCAACACATATCAAATTTGTTCCTTTGAAACAGGTGAGTTTAGAAAGTTACCGAAAGGATCATACTTAAAGGTTATTGGGAAAGAGGAAATGCCTAAAATAATTGTTTTTTCCAAGAAGTTGAATAAGTCATTTTTGCAATTAGGGATAAATTGTGGGGTCAGCAGATTGGGTTAAACTTTAAAGCTAGATATGTTTTATTCTTGAAATGTTAGTTAATCATAACTATCTCCTTCTCTTTCTTCTCTCTTTCTTCTCTCTCTCTCTCTCTCTCTCTCTCTCTCTCTCTCTCTCTCTCTCTCTCTCTCTCTCTCTCTCTCTCTCTCTCTCTCTCTCTCTCTCTCTCTCTCTCTCCCCCTCTCTCTCCCCTTCTCTCCCCCCCCCCTCTCTCTCTCTCTCTCTCCCTCTCTCTCCCCTTCTCTCTCCCCCCCCCCTCTCTCTCTCTCTCTCTCTCTCTCTCTTTCTCTTTATTTCTCTCTTTCTCATGTCTTTGCAGACTCGGGAATTCAATGCGGCAGAACTTATGGAGTTTTACAAGGTGAGTATTGGGAGGAAAGTGAGAAAAGGGACTTTAGTTTTTTTTTCTTGACGTTTTGGAGTAATTATTGAGGGTTGGATGAGGAATGAAGCCTGTTTGTTTTTGTAGTTACTCTCAAATATGATGTGGATGTGGTTTAGCTATTAGTCTAGTTTAAATGTGCAATATCAGTTTTAAGTATTTAATTCGAGTAAATTGCCTTGTTTTAAATCGGTTAATAGCTGTTCTTGAATTGTTTTAATCCTTGGGGGAAGTCTCCATTCTAGTTACAGTCCTAGTTTATATCTCCCTGTAAATAGTGTGGAGTGGGTTTTGTATGTTGAAGTTTTACTTTTGTTTTCAACCTTGACAGTCAACACTTTCTTCCAGTGTGACATTTGCAGCCTCGATTCTTTTCGCCTAAAAGCCTTTGGTAATAACAGACTTGTTTAGGTTCGAAATAAAACTTACGGTAATGCTGAGGCAGTGAAGCTTTTCTCCTCCTTGCATGGGTTTCTTTGTTAAGGAGATTGTGGGAGGGATTTTTATTTTTGGCGGGAGACAGTCCGATAATAAATTGAAGAAGTTTTTGTCTATCATCAGCGACTTCCCGGTATTTCCGGTCATTTTTGACTCCAAAAGGTATTTTTAGAATGCTTACGAACGGGAATATAAGGTCTTTAGGAGATGAAAACGCTCTCTCTCTCTCTCTCTGTCGCTCTCTCTCTCTGTCTCTCTCTCTCTCTCTCTCTCTCTCTCTCTCTCTCTCTCTCTGTCTGTCTCTCTTTTATCACACACTTCTCTCTCATTTCCATGTGGCTTTCTCACCCTCGGTTTCTCTCCTCCCTTCCTCCCTCCCTCCCTCTCCCTTCCTCCCCGCCCTTTCTCACTCTCTTTCCGTGCTATTTCCTCAAATCTACAGGACGGTTCTCTCTCTTCCCCCCATCATCAACGGAGCTCATTCTGCGATTTCTTTGAAAACAAAAAACGTTTTTATTGAATGCACCGCCACAGACCTCACAAAAGCGCACACTGTCCTTAACACTATGGTGAGTTTGCGTTTTATTCATCGATTTTTATTTTTTTTTGTTTAGTTTATTTTGGGTTTTTGAATTTTAATGAAAAAGTCTATGGTTGAAAAACTCACACAATTAAGCTTTTAGTGGAGCGGAGAGGGAGAGGGTGAGAGGGAGAGGGAGGGAGTGGGAGTTAGGAAGAGGGAGAGGGAGATGGAGAGAGAGAAGGAGATGGAGAGGGAGAGGGAGAGGGAGAGGGGGAAGGAGAGGGAGAGAGAAGAGAGACATAGAGTGTGACAGGGAGACACAGATATAGAGAAAACAGAGACATCTTCCTCCAAATCTGGTCTAATTATTCTTTAGTGTAACTTTTGTAATAATTATTCGAGTTTTTTTGGTGGGGGGAATTCCAGGTTACTATGTTCTCCGAATTTTGCAGTCCAGCATTTGAAGTCGAACCGGTGGAAATTCGAACCGCTTTTGGTGAAAAATTTCTCACTCCCCAATTAGACTCAAGGCCATTAGAAACCGATACTTCCTATATCAATTCGAGAGTTGGGATATCGTTATCCGCAAATGAAGTGAGTTCTTTCTTTTTCCCTTTTTGGGATTTTTTTCTTTCTTTCTTTTCTTTCTTTCTGAGTTTCATCTCTTTTCTTTTTTTTGCGAAAACAGAACAGTCGTTCATTTCCGATTGATTTTACATAAAGAAACTATGTGGTTATTGATCGTAGCATGTTCAAGTGTATCGAAGAATTTGACAAAACCCAAATTCCTTTGCCTTTTTTATTGAATATTGGGATGAAATCATACAAAATAAATTTCATATATTGTTGTCCAGCCACTTAGTCATAGGAATAATCTAATCCTAAAACATTAATTGAACATTTGACACTTCAAGCATTCCGTTTTTTTTTTAATTCAAAAATATACGCTCAGGTAACTACAAAGAAACTATAAAAGACCCATTTTTGCAGATACTATTAATCAAATTCAACCTTTAGATTTTATGTAATCCCCATCACTTTTGTATATGATTATAGAATTTTCAGCTGTTGTAGAAGAGGGAGAGAGGTAGAGAGGGAGAAAGGGAGAGAGGGAGAAAGGGAGAGGAGAGAGAGGGAGAGACGGAGGGAGGGAAGGAGAGCGGGAGAGAGAGAGGAGACATTAAAAATCTTCAAAAGCTTCAAAGTGCTTTTCAGCTGTTGTAGAAAGACTTTAAATCAAGCCAAAAGTGTAAAATTTTTCATCAGTGAAAAAGACTTGAAGATTTAAAACTAAATTTAAAACCGAGGTTGAGATTTCATTCCATTTCTTTTTTTTGCAGATTGTCCGTTTGATAAATCGAATGCAACTTCCTGCAGAACTGATTGACGAAGAGAAAGACGGAAAAATTAGGGTTTATGTCCCACCGACAAGAAGTGATATTTTACATCCTTGTGATGTCATGGAGGTAAGAGAGGAGAGAGGAACAAAGAATACCGAATAGAAGTGAAAAGGGAACGATATGTGAGATAAGCCATAAGAAACAAGGAGAGAGGAGAGAATGGAGGTACTGTAGTGTTCCTACATTTTATAGTGAAGAACAGCCACCCTGTATTTGGGATTAAAAAGGCAGAAAGAGAAGCAGTTAGTCAAGACGTCCTTCAACGTAAGCTAAATAGTTTGCCTGTTAGACGTTTTTTTTCTTTACCTTACTTTAGAGTTGGAGCCAAAATTTAAATCAAAATTTAGAAGTTCAGAAAAAGTGACTACTTTTTAAAATGTGAAAACCGAACTAAATTTCAGAAAGATGTTGTCGACTTTTCGTGAAA
>JBBHKE010002012.1:9731-151444 GCA_037447655.1 Zygnema cylindricum | reverse complement strand
CTCCCTCCCTCCCTCGCGCGTGCGTGTGTGCTCTCTCTCTTGCGTGTGTGCTCTCTCTCCCCCTCCCTTTCCCTGGCCCCTCTCTCCGGCTCCCCATGTTTTGATGTTATTATGATATTATTGGAATGTGGAGGTACCTGAAATCTAAACTTGTAAATTGTAAATCGTATTTCTCATATCCTTAAGTTTAATAACTTTATCTATTTCAAAGTTAAAATTCTTAAATCTGTCATATTTTTATTTGTATTATTATTACAATTATAGGATTTTGCTAGTCAATTTAGAAGAAGACTGTGGGCCTGTGGTCATTTTTTTATTTGTTTAATTGACACTTTGTTGAAATTTTAGGGATTAATATGTTCCCCACTAATTTTGATTTTTTTTGTTTTTAAATCTTTTCTTCAGGATGTTGCGATTGCTTATGGGTACAACAACATTTTTAAGAGTCGGCCGAAGGCTTCCACTCAAGGACGCCAACAGCCCCTTAACCATTTTTCCGATCTCCTTCGTGCAGAAGTAAGTGAAAGTATTATATTTCTAATATATCTATATATATTTATATAGATATAATATACATATACATACACATATATACATATATACATATATACATGTATACATATATACATATATACATATATACATATATACATATATACATATATACATATATACATATATACATATATATACATGTTTATACATATACGCATATATCGATGTTTACATGTGTGTGTGTGTGTGTGTGTGTGTGTGTGTGTGTGTGTGTGTGTGTGTGTGTGTGTGTGTGTGGTGTGTGTGGCGTGTGTATACATAAATATATGTTTATGTATCTGCACATATCCCAAGTGAATGCAGGACCTGCGGATTATGTTACTTGATGTTTTTAGAACTTTTCAAACTTATGAGAATTTAACAGGTCAGAAAATGGCTGCAGATGTCTAGATTGATTGTCTTTTGTATGGGTCAAGATTATTTTTTTAAATGATTTGGAAAATGGCTTTTTAATGTTAAAATATGGGTTTCATATGGGTTTAAGAAAAAAAATTGTCTTTTTTTCCAGGTGGCACAAGCAGGTTTCACTGAGGTCCTCACTTGGGCACTTATTTCATATGCCGAAAATTTTGAAATGGTGAACAGAAAAGACGAAAAAAATACCGCAGTTGTGATTGGAAATCCACGATCCGCTGATTTTGAGGTCAGTGTTTACAATATAATACAAATACAGTCTAAAAACAAATACAGTTTAAATACAAAACAGTTTAAACACAAATATAGTTGAAATGCAAATATAGTTGAAATACAAATATAGTTAAATACAAATATTAGTAATGTATATGGAGGAGCAAATCAAGATATTCGATACTGGGAAAAAACAGGACGTGATAAAAAATTAGTGTATCGCATGATCCAAAAAATGATTTTCCGCGCTATTACATAGAATAAAAATGTCGCTAGATGTCGGTGAAAATTATCTGTTGGTTCGATCAATTTTAACCTCTGCTCTTAACCCTAAAACGGCTCCTTTCGGATGGACGCCCAAAAGTCCAAAACATTAGAGAGTCAAGAAGCTCTAGCCCTTAACCCTAAAACTGTCCCGAATACCTGTAACTTGGAAGTTTAGACTTCAGTTGTATGCTGTACTGTCAGTTTTGTGTCATTTCCCTATTTGCTGCACTGTATAAATTTTACTGTAAAATCTGACACCTTTACTGTAAAATCTGACACCTGTAATACATAGTACAATAGTACATACACAAACTGTACGATGCATACTATTATGTAGCTTAGCAAATATTGTATTTTTGAAGGAGCGGCACGATACACTCCTGGAATTTGGACACTATTCTACTGGCCTGTAGCGTATTGAACAATATCGAAAAAAAAGAACGATACGCTAAGCATCATAACAAATACAGCTGAAAATTAAATATAGTCGAAATACAATTATAAGAATAGTGTATTGTAAAAAGGAGCAGCACAATACACTCCTAGAATTTCGGTGCTATGCTACACCGCCCATCATTATTAGAGTTACCAACACTAATTCAGCCCCGACTTTTTTTGGGCCGAAAATCATAAAATAGTGTTAACAACACTATTCAAGAAAGTGGATAACAATCTGCACGTCCCCTTGCACTAAATTAGCATTATATATTCTCTTTTTGCGCTAACACTAATAAAGATGGGCAGTGTACTGACCTGTAGCGTATCGAACAATACCAAAAAAGAAAACAAGACACTGCTTATCACTTACAAATACAGTTTAAATACAAATGTAGTTAAAATTCAAACACGGCTCACTTTTAGTGTCGGAATTGCGAAAATGAAAGTATA
Source organism: Zygnema cylindricum (assembly GCA_037447655.1). NCBI lineage: Eukaryota > Viridiplantae > Streptophyta > Zygnematophyceae > Zygnematales > Zygnemataceae > Zygnema > Zygnema cylindricum. The sequence continues at coordinate 149,107 of JBBHKE010002012.1, read as the reverse complement.
ATACTTGGAAGATTAATTGCAGTAAAAGATTCAGAGAATTACAGCTCTTTATCAGTCTTCATGTCTGTAAACAGTTTATATTTTGATGTAATGATTGCGAATATTTCAGCACAAAGTTCCGAAACATTTTTCGTTAAATCTTCTCCTTGCTTGAAAGTTGTTCTGAACTTCTCAAATCTGGCCCTTTCATACATTTCTTGCTTTTATTATGTCGGAAAAAATTACGGTTTTTTAAGTCCCTTTTCTAAATCCTTTCTTTTTTTTTTGTGGTCAGGTTGTGAGGACCAGTCTCCTTCCAGGAATGCTGAAAACGATGGGACACAACAAAAAGGTTCAGAGACCGGTCAAGGTACCCCCCCACTTCTCTTTTTGTTTTTTTCTTGTTTTTTCTTTCTAATGTTCAATCCTCGACGGCTTGGGAACCAAAACGTTTGAACAGATAGTACAGATACTGAGAAGTTTTACGGAAATAAATAGTATAGGTTCTGACATGTTTGAATAGTACGGAAATAAATGGTGCAGATACCAGTGTCAATGTATCGCGGCAATCGGCAATATTAATATTGGCTTGACTATCGAGACCCTTTAGAAAAGTAGAAAAGTATCAATTCTTGACATATCCGGCTCGATATAAGCAGTATGCCTTTTTCATCAGTGTTTTCTTTTTCTTTTTTTTCAGCTTTTCGAATTGTCTGATGTGGTTCTTTTGGATCCCTCAAGTGAAGTCGGGGCCAAAAATGAAAGGCATCTCATGGCCCTTTTTTGCGACGACCATTCCGGTTTTGAGGTAAACTTACCACTTATCATTTTATTTTTTTCTATGGTTTTGTTTGGTTTTCTGATTTGTCTCTTACTATTTCCTTCAATTTTGGCTGATTTTGGTGAGTTTATTTGATTTGGGGGTTTATAAGGTCAACTTATTTACGGAGTAGTCCTTCAAAAGGAGGGAATAAATGGCCAGAAATTTATCTGTTATTTATTTATTTTTTGGTTTATTTAAGTTTTTTTTTCTTCTTTTTTCCAGGTTATCCATGGGCTAGTGGATCGAATAATGGAAGTAAATGGGCAAAAACTCGTCGAAGAGGGAGAGAAGGACGGCTACTTCATCACACCTTCACAGGTAGGTTATTTTTTCCACCCTCTTTTTCTCTCCTTTTTTTTCTTTTTAATCTTATATATGGATAATTATTTTTTTTGCCTTGCACAGCTGAAGTATTTTTTCCACCCTCTTTTTATTTTTATATATAACTGAAACTTTGTTAAATTTGGAGAATTTATTGATTGCATTTAAAATGGGGCACAAATGAGTCAATGTGGGAAAATATAAATAAAAAATGTATTTCAAATGTTAACACCATTTATAATAATGTCTGTGTATTTATCTCTATGTATTCATGATTATTTTATTGTTAACTAATCTTTACAAAATTATGGGTTAAAAAACGAGGTGTATTTTAGCTTGTTTTTTTGAAGTTAACGTGTAATTATTTTTAGGTTCCAACACTATTTCCAAATTGTAGTTCAATTTTCAGTTATAATTTTCTGTTTTTCAACGTTTCATCCATCTTTTTTTATTTTTGGAAACGTCAAAAAATTTCCCGAAATAGGAAAAGGTTGGCCTTGCATTGTATTTTATTTGTTTCTTTGTCAAAGATTTGTATATATGAAGTAGAATGAAACGACCTCACACTTACCATGTCTATATGTTGTTTATCTAAAATGTTTTACTTTTTGGTTTGGATTTATTTCCATTGTTAAATTTTCCTGTTTCCATGTTTCAAATATCTTCCGCATTTCCATTCCATTCCCTACCCTCTCCTCCCTCCTCCTCTCCCTCTCCCTCCTCTCCTCCCTCCTCTCTCCTCCTCTCCCTCCCTCCCTCCCTCCTCCTCCCTCTCCCTCCTCCTCCACTCTCCTCCCATCTCATCTCCTCCATCTCCTCCTCCCTCCCTCCCTCTCCTCCTCCTCCTCTCCCTCCCTCCCTCCTCCCTCTCCTCCCTCCCTCCCTCCCTCTCCTCTCTCCCCCCTCCCCCTCCCCTCCCCTCCCCCTCCTCCCTCACCCCTCCCCCCTCCTTCCCCCTCCCCCCCTCCCTCCTCATCTTCATTTTCTTTTGATTTTATTTAGATTTAATTCATCTAAATGGCTTCCTGGGATCCTCTCCCACTTCTCTCTCATCGCTTCTTAGAATGTGAAAATTAAGAGGGAGTATTAATTCTTAGGAGGAGGAACTGAGGACATGAAAATGATTGTAAGGAACAAAAGTCCAAATTGTATTAGATGCCAAAAAACAAGAGAGATAAATGGAAACGACAAAAATAGATGAAAGACTAGTGAAGAGGTTTGTCGTAGGTTCCTGCCTCAGCTCTGATAAATTAGAACAAGAAGACAAAGTTCTCCCCTCTCTGTCCTTCCCCTTCCCCTCCCCCTCCCCCTCCCTTTCCTCTCGTTTTCCCTTCCCTTCCGCCTCTTCATGTCGGTTCCCTATCAACGATTAGTTGCATAAGCAGACAAAATGAGTGAACTAAGGGGGTCCTTTTGGGTCCTGCTTGGTTTCCTGCAAAAACTCAAAAGGACCCACGGGCACTTTTCCTCCCAAACAGAAAATTTGACCAGTTGAATTTATTGCTTCTTACGAAACCAAAACAGGTGGCTCTCCGTTTTAGTGGAGTTTTTACACTTATTCTAGGTGTGACTAATCTACGTAACAGACATTAAAGAGACGGAAGGGAATGGAAAAGGGAGGAGGGGGGTAAGGTTTTTTTCAGGGTGTTAAGGGTTTTTTAGGGTTTTTTTTCCTTATCGGGGTAGAGGGGAGGGAGAATTAGTCTCTAGAAAGAGGACGGTTGCCGAAAAGGTACAAGGCATTTAAGCTCAAAAAGAGATTCCTTTAGTTCTTGAAGGAATCATTCACACTACTATAGGTATGTGTACAAACGAAGTAGTACGACTTGAAGTGTAGGACTTGGTGAAATAAAGGAGGTCAATTCAGACATTTCTAATGGGGACGAGAATGGAAATCAAGAGAAGTATTAACAAATGGTAATGCTGTTTTTTTTTTACATTTCATTTTTGACCCTTTTTTTTTTTCTTTTTTTTTTAACAGGTTCTTGGAAAATTTGATATTCCGGATCCGTGTACCGCTGTGGAATTGAACATAGAGCCACTCCTTCAGTTGGATTTGACGAGTCATTAAAATCTAATAGCTATACCCGTTTTCTACCGTGACTTTGAGATTTCCATTTTTTATGCAAATTTGGGAACCATTTTTAGGCGGTTTTGAATATTTAATTGCCATTTTTGTCCATACGAAATAATGTACGACCTTTCTGTGAGGCACTTTTTGAGGTCTGGGTTTTTTTGTTGTTGTTTTCTTTTTTTAACCATTTTGTCTTTTTTTTTTTCTTAGTATAAAGTTCATTTGCAAAAAAGAAATAAAAGGTGTTGCTGCCTTTGGTTACCTTAATGATCCTTTAAAGTATATTTTATTGAACCTTTTGTTTGATGTTTCTTTCGATATTCTTTTTCGATATTCTTTTTCCAGTTTTAAGTGCCGGAAATTTTCATGGTAAATGAAAATTAGTAAAACCGTCTTTACTCTGTGTTACATTCTTGTGCTGAATTCATATTTTTGAAACTATTATAAGCATGGTATGTTGAATTGTGATCAGATTTTTCTAATTTCTCTTTTGTAATCAAGTTGAGGCTTCATATGTTTCAAAACCAAATTAATGACCTATTGTAGGGAACAAAGAACAAAAAAAGGAAAGAAGAAACTACAAAGCTGGTCTTATAAATATTTGAAATTGTAAATGTGCAAGTTAAAAGGAACGAATGAAGACATTACTTTTGTTAATTAAGCCAAAAGAATTTCCTGTGTTTCTAGTAAACTTAAATTGCATACGGTACTTCTTTCAACGCTATTAGAGTTTAGATGAAATACTAGAGTCAACTATGTGCAAAGAGAGATAAAAGTAAATCCTGTTTTTTCCACAAGACTCATTATGGGTGGAATAAGACTTAATTAAGAAACCACAATGGTAAACCATTATGGGCCATTCAACTAAATAGTTTTTTTAACACTAATTTATGTAATTGGCAAAAGAGCTCTCTCTCTCGAATTATTTTTATCAACTCTTATGGAGATGTAAGGTGAACTCTTTGGCGAAACTTTCAAAAATTGTTCAACTTGAAAGGAGTTTGGCCGATTTTTTTTGTAAAGAAGAATAATAAGTAATGCTGTTCAAATGACCAAAAAAAATAGCGTAAACGGGGAGGGAGGGAGGGAAGGAGAGTGAGAGAAACCCATCCGTGCTGTGACGTTCTAAAACCCAAATCCCATCCTCCCTGATGCTGTCTTTTCGCATGGGTGAGAGGATATCCTCCGAGTAAGATTTCCTGGTCGCTTTTGGTGGATTTGCATCCACCATCTACAACAGTCACATGGCCCATGCGACGTGACATACGACGTGACAGGTTGTCCATAGGCCGTCTATGTTGGAACTCAATCTCAAAAGCGCAGCGATTGTACGCCAGTTTGTAGCTCACGTTCCTCCATGCATGAGCGCATTCGTACATGGACCGTTCATCTTTATCAGTATTATTTTTTTTCAACACTAATAACGATGAGCGGTGCAGCGCCATACTGCTGGCTGGACAGAGCGGTAAATCCGCGGATGCCGATAAAAAACCATCGGACGGTTAACGTTTACGCATGGACCCTCGGAGAATCTTGATTGATCACCCTCAGCTTACCATGATGGTTATCAGCATATACCTTATATCTTTGCCTACAAGGTGGTTCGGGTTATGTACAGATTGCTTTATTGAAAGGAGAAGAAACTACAACAGGTGAAAAGTTTAGTTGGCAAGAACATGCTAAAAAGCGTTTGCCAGGTTTTGCTGAAGCTTTACAGGACGGAGGATATGCTTTACAAGACATTGCTCTTTCTCTTCCATAAGCTACTAGCCAATCAGCAATCTAGCCAAGCTAAGCCAGGTTATCAAATTAAGGCTATGGTAGCTGAATCCTTATAAAAACAGGTAATATCAAGCACATATACAAGAGTTAGTCTACTGGCACGACATGAGAGCAAGTTGGCCTGAAAATTACTACAAGTAAATGTTTCTGTACAAATAGTGGCAGCTCCTCATGGAGAAACTGCTTTACTGGGAGGCTTAACTTTTTACGTCCTCTCTCTCTCTCTTAAATTTTCTTGCGGCCACGGCTTCCATGGCTTCTATTTGTCATTCATCCCCTTGGGAACAGCTACGCTCTTCTTCAATCCCTAGTGACGTCACAGTTGTGATTGTAGATTCCCCGGAAAACGATTTTCAAAGCTCCTCCGCCATTACCATAAATAGTGTGGAGCATAACAACACATTTCAGCTGCATAGATTTCCATTGTTTGCAAAAAGCAAATTCTTCAAACAGAAATGTGAAGAAGCAAGAGATGTTTTCCACGTCACGTTTTACTTGCCATTGGACATGTTGCCAGGTGGTAATCTTACATTCAAAGAAATCCTGAACTTTTGTTACGGTTTATCGCCGAAGTTGACAGCAGAAAATGTGGCTGACATTATTGCTGCAGCGGATAATCTCCGTATGACTGAGGAATATTCTGCAAATAATTTGATCAAACTTTGTGAAGACTTTTTGAAAGCGGAAGTATATACGAGCTGGGAGAGCTCTCTCTCTTTCCTGCGAACTGTTAAAGATACTTCTCTCGGTATTGGAATATGTGAGGATATTTTTAAAAACTGCCAAGAAGTCATATTAGGTGAGTATAAAAGCATATCGGCATTAAAATAAATCTAACAAATATTACAGTGTGCAATGTTCAATGTTTATCCTTTGTCTGTCAGAAATCATGCACAAAAATTTGAATTGTTGGCCGTAGTGTTGTTGGAAGTGTAACTGAAATGTGAAACTTTGCAGTGAAATTGTTTGCAGCTACTTCATTTCAGCGAATACTGTGTGTTTATTTTGGGGGGGTTGTACCAACTTTTATGGATATTTGCGATTACGCTGTTTGTGATGGATTTCTCCATGTCTTTAGCGATTTTCCTCCTTTCAGCTAACAAAATTATGTTTTGGTTATCTTGTAAGGTAAACAAGAGAATTTTGTTTCATTTTCTTTATTTGTTTTCTTGTTTTATGTATGTGACGGTATATACAGTTATGCTTTGCTTCGGAATCATCTTGATTATATTTTCTCTATTTTTCTTGTTGTTTGATAGCTTTGAAGACGTACATAGCTATGCTTTGCTATGTTGTAGGTTCAACAAGAGAGTTTTGTTTCATTCTGTTTCTTTCTCTCCTTGCGTCTTTACTATTGAAGGCATACATGCTTATGCTTTGATGACTTGTACATTAAACAAAAGAACTTGGTTCAATTTGCTTTCTTTAACTTTTTGCGTTATGCTGTTCAAAGTTTACATGGTTTTGCTTTGCTATGTCATAAGTTAGGCAATATAATATTTTTTTTATTCTGTTTATGTTTTGTTTTGCTTTATACTGTTGAAGATATACAGAGGTATGCTTTGCTGGGCCGTGAGTTAAACAAGAAAAATTAGTTCTATTCCGTTTCTTTGTCTTATTGCTTTGTACTGTTGAAGATATGCTTAGCTATCCAGGAATGCATAGTTATCTTTTCCTCTGTCGCAAGTTTTTAACAAAACTTTATTTTTGTTCTCTTCCTTAATACTGTTGACAGTGTGCAGAAGTTATGCTTCGGTATGTCATAAGTGAAGCAAGATAGTTTTGTTTAATTTTATGTATATGTCGTCTTAATTTTTACTGTTGATGAACTACATAATTAATCTTTCTTGTGTAGCAAGTTAAACAAAAGAAAGTTGTTTGGATTTTTCTGGTTGTCTTTTTGCTTGTACACCGTTGAAGGTAAAAATTGTTATGCTTTGCACTTTCCTATGTTAAACAAGAGATTTTTTTTTTTTTTTGGTTTTTTGTCTTCTTGCTTTGATGCTGTTGGAGGTTGTTTCCAAGCAATGCATTGAAGCATTTAAGAAGACATGTTTGCGATTAGCATTTTTGTTTGTACACACTAATGCTAAACGGATTTTGGGAACAGTTTTGGCTTGCAGAGTATGCACTAAAATTGAATAAAGGTGAACCAGAGTCCACATTGTCGGCAGTGGAGGCTTTCTTCAGGAGGCTAGTGGCCTTATCACCTATTTTACTCCGAGGATTCTTAGGTGGTCTTCGAAGAAAGAAATTGAGCTTTGTCTGCATTGGAAATTACCTTGCTGAGAAAAATTACACTATTGTGCTCCGGGATAAATGTCTTATGCCGTCTGAAGTTTCTGAAGTGGAAGATTTTCGTTCATCAAATTACCCTGCCGACGATGCTACTTTTTCAAAATGGTCAGAAATTAACAAACGTTCAATTTTGGATTGCCTTGTAGAATCTTTGGGGTTTTCCATGGATGGATCTAATTGCAATAATGAGCAATGCCAGATCTCGTATGTGGTGACACTTTTAAAATATTGTCACAAATTGAAAAGCAAATATGAAAATGTTCTGCGAGAGTTTCTGAGCACGAAACTGGAAAAATGCTCTTTGGCGGATTTGCAGGCCTTGGAATTAGGCACAGTGGTTTCTCTTATCACTGATCAGTTTTCAATAGAAAAAGTCAAAGACATGGGCAATGTCACTCCTTTGAAAGATAAGAAAAAAATTTCTATCGGTGCTTTGGTCGACGGCTATATCCGTTGGGCAGCCTCTAATTGTGAAGGATTTCAATTTTTTGACCTTCAAACACTGGTGGAGATTCTGCCTGGTTCATTTCGGGAAAACTGTGATACTTTATATGATGGGATCGATGCCTTTTTGGAGAGAAACCCAGATGTAAATGGCAACGATGTCATTCGTTTGTGTCATGCTTTAGATCCGTTAAATTTATCTGAAGCCAAAACCGAGATGGCTGTTCAAAATTTTCGAATTCCATTGCAACCAGGTTTTTTCACAACTTTGTATTTGACACAAAACAAGGAACTGAAAAGCCAAAAGAATTTTGTATCGAATTTGCAAGCAGACGTGGAGGGTCTTCAAGCTGAGATGGAGGGTCTCCATGGACATTTGAAAATGAAAGATAACCAAATTGCAAAACTTATGTTAGAAAATGTGAGTAGTCTTCGCAATTACTGTACAATCTGATAAAATACTATACTTTCTGAAATTTATGTTTTGTCAACAAGAAAGAATTTGCTACTATTTCGGACTGACTTGGCACCTGGGTGTTGGGCCAATGGGTCAATATTTTGTTAAATATTTTTATGATTTGAAATTAGTCAGCTTTTTCTTTTTTATGGCTAGTCTATCTAACAATGTGTCAATTTACTTTTTGTTTTAGTCAAACTTCAATAAATTTGCTATGTTGGCTTGACTGGTTACAATCATTTCACTAAATCTTTTCTTTATTCTTAAAAGATCCTCAACGGTTTTGAAAAATCGTCGGAAATCTGATAGACCACTTTAATGGTATTAAAACATGTCAAGCAAGACCTATGTCTGAATATTCTAGATATGGTGTGACAAGCAGCGATTAGATCCGGTAAGTGAAACCATTCAAATATTTCAAATGTTACTTCAGGTGCCCTGTAGTAACATCATAATCTTTACTCTAAGCTGGATATTTTTTTCCTAACGAAATAGGTCTGTGCAACTGAAACTACCATTGGTTTATGCATTTTATGAGTTTGCAATGATGTGTATTTGAAAAATTTCTCCATACCTGTTAGTCTCAAACCGGTTATGTTGTCCTTTCGTTTACCTTGTTGTATATACAGAAAAAGATATCGACTTTGCAAGCTGAGGTGGATGGTCTTCGTAAAGATTTGAAAACCAAAGATAAAAAAAAAAATCAAAACGTACAAAAAAAATAAAATCAAAACGTACTAAAAGTTTGAACGCTGAAAAACCGTGAGTTGTCTTCTCAGTTTACCCCCACACCTACTGTACAACCTGATAAGATGAGATAATTTTTAATTTTATTCAAGTTTTCATGTTTTGAGAACAAAAAAGGATTTGGTACTATTTTGGGACTGACATGGTACCTGGGTGTTGGGCCCTCTTTTCCACCCTCTTTTCTGTCTTTATTAGTTTTCCCACCCTCTATTTCTCTCTTTATTTGTTTTTCCACCCTCTATTTCTCTATTTGTTAGTTTTTCCACCCTCTTTTTCTCTCTTTATTAGTGTTCTACCCTCTTTTTCTGTCTTTATTAGTTTTCCACCCTCTTTTCCTGTCTTTGTTCTTTTTTCCACCCTCTTTTTCTCCCTTTATTAGTTTTTCCACCCTCTTTTTCTGTCCTTAGTTTCTCAGCCTCCTCCCTCTCCCCCTCTCCCTCTCCCCCTCTCCCTCTCCCTCTTCTTCCCCTTCCTTGCCTCTCTCCCTCTCCCCATCCCCTTCCTCTCCCCCTCCCGGCTCTATCCCCTCCTTTTTCCCTCTCCCTTTCTCCCCCCCTCTCCCTCTCCCCCTCTCCCCCTCTCCCCTATCCCCTCATGCCCTCTGCCTTTTCATCTCCCCCTTCTCCCCTTCCCCCCCTCAGCCCGCATTCCTGACGTGTCATATTTTTTTATGTTTAAAATTTTAAATTCTAATTGTAATTCAACTTTCAGTTACAATTTTATGTTTTTCAACTTTTCATCATTTTTTTTTCTTTTCAAAATGTAGAAAATTTCCCAATAAAGAAAAAGGCTAGCCTTACAACATTGTAGTTTATTTTATACTTTGTTTAACGATTGTATGTATGAAGACTGGCATGCCCTTAAATTTAACATGTCTATATGCTGTTTATCTAAACATATATTTATTTATACTTTTTGGTTTGGCGATTTTTCTTTTTCTATGTAATTCCATTTTAGAATTTCTAATTCATATGGTTTTTATTTGGTGGCACCAGGATACTTTCCCGGCAGACTGCCAAAAATTTTGAGGGGAGAAAATGTCGGTTCTTCTAGAGTTCCACAGAGTGTGGTAATTATTCTCCCTCTCCCTCTCCCTTTCCCTCTCTCTACCTCCCTCTTTCTCTCGCTCTCCCTTTCCCTTTTCCTCTCCCTCTCCCTCTCCCTCTTCCTCTCGAACTCCCCCTCCCTCTCCCTCTTCCTCCCAAAATCTCTCTACCTCCCTCTCCCTCTCCCTCTCCCTATCACTCTCTCACTCTTCCTATCGCCCTCCCTCTCCCTCTCCCATCGCCCTCCCCTCCCTCTCCCCCTATACCTCTCTCTCTCGCTCTCTCTCTCCCTCCCTCTCCATCCTTCTCCCTCACATCTCCCTCTCCCCCCTCCCCCCTCCTCCCTCTCCCTTGACATGCCCGATGTCGTCGTATGTCCTCCGGTGACCTTTGGCTGACGTCATCAGAGTCGGCCGCAGCAAATGGCAAACGACAAATCCCAGAGTCACGTATTCCCCAGTGTTGGGTCCTCGCAACTTATTCAGGATAAACGACCGACTGAAAATAAGCACCAACGCACCAGAGGAGCCTTGGGCGAATGGGATTGGTTCCTTCGCCGGCTCATACGGTCAGAGGCTGGGCCAATACTATACGGGTGTGATATAGGCCGTGCCTCGTCACCACGCCCATTCATGAGGGACATGATGCTGAGGGGCTGAGGCGTCGTGGTGTTGCCTCCCGCGTTGGAGGGGGGTTTGGGCTTTAGCTTGTGTGGATTGGTTGGGCCTCTCGAGGGGATTTAGTACTCTCCATGGCATTGTAAATAGTTTGATTTTGACCCTCCGAGCCGTAGTTATGGCATCTCGAAGTTCCCTTCTGGTGTGTAAATACGGAAACTTTGGGAAATGTACCTTTGAGCATGATTGGTTTTTAAGAGTGTTAAGGTTTTGCAAAAAGCTGTTCATAGACGTTTAGATCATGCCATTTAGACTAGTATTGGCTGAGAAATAGTAGCCCGAAGTTTAAATACTAAAAGGGTTCTAAAACTGTACATATTTGTTCTTTACCTACAGTGTGTAGAACCCCAAAATTATTTCAATTTCAGGGGTTAAGGGTCGGTTTCGCTTGAAATGTCATGTATAGATGTACTGGACCTGTATCAATTCTGGTTATGTCATTTGTAGTGCGACTAGTCATTGTAGATGTCGAACTATCAATACGTCTATACTCTGGCTGTTTAAGGAGAATACATAGTTTCTTTTGTAATTTTGTCTCTTTAATGATCATCTAATTGCATGAAGGTTTTTTCATTTTTGTCTCCTGATTTTTTTTTTGGAAATTACTTTTGCACAAGGGTTGAGGTGGAAAGTGTGTTGGCATTGATGTGACGCGACAGGAGAGTTGTCACTCTCCCGAACACAAACACCTGCTGTCAAATGGAATAGGGAGAAAGGAGCATAACAGCTCATCTTTGAATCTCTTTTCAGCATTGAGGGAGAAACGCCCCGAAGGAGCTGAAAAGAGAAGCTAAAGAGAAGCTCCTGACAAGTGGTTAGGAAAGACCATTAGATATTTGGAAGCCATAGTTAAGTCTTTGTAAAATCGGATTTGGAGCCTGACCTACAATAGTGGAATTCCCTCAGAGAGCGAGTTTGCCACAGAAGGCATATGTACAGAATTTCAAATACTCTTCCGCCATGGATGAGAAAGTTTAAGAGTTTCCGGGGAGGAAGCGGCAGCCTGTGAGGAGAACACCCTCACTATTTGGTGTTACACCAATAGTGTCAAAATCACTGTATCAGTGCTCACAAATTTAACCGCAGGGACCTGAAATAGTGTCATTATTACTATATCGGTGCTGAATTTTACCCCTTTGGACCCAAAATAGTGTCAACACTATCTGTTTTTTTCATAACGTTACGGTTAAGAATCAACCACGTCATTCGGTGTAGGAGGGGGAGAAGGGGAGAGGGGAGAGGGGACATCATTTTTTTTTAATGTGAGAGTCTCGACAACTATTTTGCACGTTTACAAGTGGATTGATTATAAGAATCTCATTTGGCGTCCATTATTGACAACTTTAATCTTATAATTATGTTTACGATGTTTAATGTCAATTTTATATAATAAGATGGGCAAGAATACGATTTTTCTTTGAATTAGAGACTTCCGATGTGGATGCCTAAGTTTTATGAATTAAATCTAGAATTTGAATTTTTTCACTAAATTTTTTGATGTTAGAAATCTCAACGATAATTTTGAATGTGAGCATCTAATTTAATTATCAAAATCCATATTTGAATGCCGAAATCCCATAATATGTATCAATGTACTATGTCTCCCATCATTTCAATGCCAGAATCAAGAACTTTTGTCAAGAGGTTTTACCTATAAATATTTTCGTTAAGAAGTTATTTTCAATAAAATTATTTAATCAAGAAATTATGTTGTTGGAACCTCACATACCAGTTTTAGTGTCAGAAATGAGAATCTTAGGAAGAAACCGATTGTCAAAAGGTTCAAAAGATGTTTCGGTAGATAAAATAAAAATGAAATAAAGTCACTCAACCCTAAAAAACCATTACGAAAACAGCCCTGTGATTTTACTCACTGTAGGAGAGGAAGAGAGAGCAACAAAAGTAGAGCCCTGACGTTACACTTTGTTGGAATATTGTCGTTTTCGCGACATTTCGCGAAGCGTCACACCAATAATTTATTGTTGACGTGAAGTACCACGTCATCGTACGAAATGTACGATGACGTTTCGCGGTACTATTTGAGATATTCGCGAACGAAACATACTATTTCGTTTCGCGTCACTTTTTGTTTTACGTGCAGGCGAGTTATTTCGTGTGCAGGTGCTCATTTCGTGCGCACGCACGAAACTTCTCTTTTGGAGTTTCGCTTTCTAGAAGGAGAAGGCGTGTACGCCTTCCTTCGTGGAAATTTCTTCTCAGTGCTCTTTGCCAGGAAGGAGATGGAAGATTACCACAATACTAGCTTTGGTTGTTACCTTTGTAAGCTAGTTAGAGAAGGTATATAGTCTGCAGATTACTACTGCAGAAATGAATCTTTTTGAGTAAGAGATTGAAAGAGAGAAATATGAGATGATGTAAAAAGGCTTTGGCCAAAAACACATATAAACCTTTTTTGGCTGAATTTTCTTTTTATCTATGAGCTTTCGCTGTGTATGAAATCAGTGTATCTTTGTGAATTCTCTGTGATTTAATTTTGTGATTATTTATTTCAAAGATCCTACAAAAAGCTTATGAATGAGCCTCTACTATCCTAAGGCAACAGAGTTAATAACATTTCTCATTCTTAGAAAACAAAGAAACCTTTCAGTATAAACCACCCTAGAGGTTCGAATGGTTTAAAAAAAAAATTAGCTAAGGAAAAAGGCTGGAAGACTTCAGTCGTACAATCATCCACTCTAGAGTACATTTTTTTCCCTCGACTCTACCATTATTCGGATACACAATTCAATTCCCAATTCTGTGCCTTACTTTCACAAGAACCATACGTCAATGGAATCTTCTCATAATCAAATGAACATTATATTGCCGCAAGAGCTCATGCAATCTTTATTGATTGATAATAGATAATAAACTTTATTAATAGATAAAAATACTCTACGTCACACTCATGCAATCCCAGTTTACAATTTAGGCAGTTCAAAAGTATCTTACACAGTCAACCCACATGGAACCACATCGATGATAACTAGTTTGCTTAGCATCATGAATGAACCTTTTCCCCTTATATAACCTAGCAGAAGAGACTCCATCAACATTAATTGAAATTGGAGATTTCAAATTAAAACAACTGCTACGAAGCTTTAAGATGGCTTACACACCTGGAGGGTCACTCCCTCCTCGACAACACTATGGACAACTTTATCCCCCAACTTTGTGGTGAAAGCTCATTTCCGTAATTGTACACTCTTGTCCTTAAGGATGTCCTTAACATTCTTGTATGGCAGTAGCTTCAAGCAAATCGAAAAAAAAAGATACTTCTTGCGTGTGGGTGATCTTGTTGCTCTGGGTCGGTCATCCGAGCTAACGGGAAGAGAATCTCGTAGCCACGGATAGCTTTGACCGGCCACAGGTCAATACACACAGAGGGGCTTGGGGAGTCGAGTCACTACAAATAGTTAGACAGGAGAGATAGAAAAGAGTAGGGAGGGATATGCGTAGCAAACAGATGAAGTAGACAAGTAGACAAAATAGAGGTACACAAATGCCGTAGCTTTAATAAATGGTAAGTGTTACAACGAGGACTTTCTAATAAAGCCACTCTATTCTTGTCTTACTTGACTATGTCTACGCTGCTTTGTTCTGACATTAATGGATGAAGGGTGTATCTTCTTGTCTATTCTGAGTGCTTTGGTACTCTAATGTTGTCTGTCTGCATGAAACACTCTTTAATGTACACTCTTTAATGTGGTCCAGTGAAATGATGCCTACGAATGCTTGTTCAGGTGAACCTGAATATGTACAACTGCATGATTGTAATAATGGTATGACTCCACGTCGTCTGAACTTCGACGTCCGACCGTACAAATAGTACTGTTCCACGATGTGACGTCGGTCACAGTAAATCGGCGATACCCGATATTGCCCAAAATCGCAAATAAAATCAACAAATCTCACACTACTCAGTTGTGGGATAAAAGCAGTTGAAGCTCGTTCCTGAATAGCCAATCCCAAAATCAAAGAAGTTTATATCAGTTGGCCAATGACAAGAATGTCACATGACGACAAAGAGAGATTAAGGAGAGTGAATGCGAAAAGTTCAAGTCGATTACCAACTTTACGTTCAAATGGCAAGATCTTGATAAATGTTAACTGACATGGACACTGAAGATTGAAAACATAACCTATAAATTGCAAAATATCGCCTCTTTCTCCTTGACCACTAAGAAAATGGTTTAGAACACATCATGTTATACTTGAAAAAATGGTCGAAGTGGAAAGCAATCCACGATAAAATGTTTTCGTGGCATTGGAAGAGAAAGAAAATATGAAAAGCGTAGGATGGGAATGAAAGAGAGATTCTACATGCTGATTCCATCCTAAAAAAGAACATCCCACACATAGAAAATATCGAGATGCGGTTGTGACCGTATCTCAAAAAAATATTGATGAATCTCTACAAATTCTGAAAAACTGCAAAAATTGCTTGGCAGGCCTGTATTTGAGTAAGAACCCACACAAACGTATTTTTGGGCCATCCACACAATTGGAGGTGGAGTGTTTGAGGCCATGAATTGAACGAATGAAATGAATTGAGAAGAGATCCTGTGACACAAAGTCTCACAGTGCTATTTACTGTGGATTTTCACGTGTGAATTTAGTGCATTGTCCTTAAAGATCCTTAATGAAAGTAGTGAAACTGAAAAGAAGTAGCTGATCTAATTTGTACAAAAGAACAAAAGAAGAATTTTTCCTCTAGGGAGCACAAAATGTAAATAGATACGAATAAAGATTCTTAGAACAAAATAGACTGATGTACGTTAACTACCAAAGAAAAGGGAGTGCTCAATGACTCTTAACACACACTACCGCTTTTTTCTCCTGAGAGCTCTTTATAAACATCACATCTATGTACATAATTGCTAATCACGATTGAAAGTAATAATGTTATGATTACTGCATAGGAATATACTGATTTGATGCATCAAATCCCAAAAATATTCAAAAAGGACATAGACGGAATACTCGTTTATCTTACCTCAAAAGAAGCGCTACAACAAACATGGTAATTCTGGTGAGTTTCACTCACTTGCACTCGTTGAGTCACAGCTTTAGTGCAAAGTGGAGGCACTTCAGGATATAATGATATTGCAAGAACCACCTTGTCTCTATGTATAGAAATTGCACGAACTACACAAACCACCGGGTCACTTAATGTACGTATAACATACATTCCACTCTCCAAACGCATAGAGTACTCTTCCAGCCATCGCAACATACCATGGAAGTGAAAAAGTTCTGAATCTAAAAAGAACTCCTTGGAATTGCAATGTTCTTGACCTCTTTTATCCAGTTGAAATAGTTCGAAATCTGAGGAAGAGGCAACTGTATTCAGCCCAAAAACCATAACCACCAAAGAGTCCATAAAATTCCAGAATTATGTCGTTGCGGAGGTGACGTGGCAGCTTTTGCCCATCATGCAATTGATACAACATTCGCATAGGAAGAGGAAGCTTCTCCCCGAGTTTTTCCTCTACAAAATCCAGCTCCTCTTCTGAAGCCCCCCGACGCATTGATTCCACAACTTCTTGCAAGTTTTGAGCCAGCCATGTCTCCATCCTTAACCAGCACAGTTTGGCCCTCTTGTATAGACCTCCATACTTGGCAAATTCAAAATGAAATGCTTCTTACATTTCCTGCAGGAAAATTTAAGAACCAAGGTCAATTAAAAGACCCAAAGTCAATCGAAAGATCTTATTTGAGATTATTTTAACCGAAGGCGACAATAACCACAAAAAACATCAAACTTCAATCTGATCCTACTAAGCACTCGTCAATTTTTTTTCATGAAGAATAGACTTGAATCAAGGTGCCTGAGAAAAAAAAATAGCATTTTTTTATGCCCTCGACGTACTCTGTGGCATATGCACTATTTACCTTGAAACTGGATTATCCTTCTCCATTAGGTTTACGGGGAGAAGAACTCTCAAGATAGTCTTCCTGACAGTGAGCCTGCCACATGGAATCCTCACTTGCTGAGTCGCTCCAGTCTTTCCTTACACAGGCGGCTCTGGCACACTCCTTGGGAGGGAGAGAGGAGAAGATGCGTAGGAGAAGTGAGGCAGGGAGAGCATTAATGGCAGAAGATCCTTCCCACAGGTCAGGATGGGAAGACATCTGGTCGTCTCAAATGTTACTCGGAGGCAGAAGAGAAATCTAGATTGATTGCAATCCTCAGCTTTGCTGCAGATGTTGCTTCTTTGTAAAGTTTTCATGCTTCTTTTAGGTGTAGAAGGTAAGGGCATGATGGGCGAAAGAGAGAAAAACCGGAGAAAGATATCAAAGATGAATGGAATTATAATCATGGCAAAGTAACATATGGAAGCAAAAGGTAAAGATAAAAAAGACAAGAGGAATACAAAAAGGAGAAGCACAGGGGAGAAATTGTCTTCTCATTATAATCGGTTAGATTTGAATGTACAGAATGAACAGGTTAAGTACTAAGTATAACTCTACATTTAGAGTGGACGAGCTACACGACGTCCACAAAAGAATCGAAGCCGCAAAGGACAAAAAAGGTATTACTGGTGACGACCAATGACAAAGTCGGTGGACGGCAAAGTTAGGAACGAAAGAATATTTCGTACAAGGAATCTATAATGAAAAAATCACTAATCTACAATGAATATTGTGAAAGTACAACGTAAGCGTGAAAAGGTACGACGTATGTAACCGTCGAATATAATGTTCACTAAACTAAGAGACAAAATAAGTACAATGATTACAAAAGTGTGTCCGGATAGTAATAAGGGTATCCGTACACAAAAACACATTTACATGAATCAACATTACACTGACGTGAAACAACAGTTCCGCATAGAAAATAACATGCGCACTAAAGTACAACTAAGAGAAGTACATATCACTAAATACACAACTCAAATTGTACTTCAACATTAGGTTATTCCAATGATGGATGTTGGTTCTTACAGTGATGGTTACAAAAATCAAGTGGCAAACCACGCGTTATGGCAACACTTTTGGATTAAACCAGAAATTTGGAGATTATCTGCAGTGCGCCGTGTATCGTCGTTAGCGTGAATGGCACTATATCGGTGCCCTTAAATTTTGCCTCTCGAACCTAAAATACTGGCGAGAATACTATGTTTTTATTTCTTGACGCTAATTATTCAAACGGTTAGAAACAAGCCACGTCATTTGGCGAATTAATAACGCTATTATAAACTCCGCGGAAGAAATGTTAGGGTTCGAGAGAACCGTTCGATTTGTGTCGCGTCACGCAATGTCACTTTGTGCATGACCGGGCATTACAGTACACCGTGAATCGCTAGCAGTGTTAACACTAATAGCGATACACGGTGTACTATGGAATAACATTTTACTATTTTAGTTCCAAAAACTGAACCGTTCCGAACCGAACCGGAACCGGAAAGACCCGGGTCCGGACGGACGGTCCGGTCCGGTCCGGGTCTTTCTTTCACTACTTTCCTTTCATGTTTCTTTCTCTCTTTACTTTCCTTAATTCATTTCTTCCTTTCTTTATCTTTTTTTTTCTTTCTTTCTTTCTTTCTTCCTTTCTTCTTTCTTCCTTTCTATAGTCCCACACTAATAATTACCTTACATTCTAGAAACAACCATGATTATTTTACATTTTAATAGTGATTCACGAATTCGAGAAGGGGTTGGGAGAGAGGGAGAGAGGGAAAGAGAGAGTGAGGGAGGGGGAGAGAGAATGGATGTTCTGGCCATTGTATTTTCAAAAGCATCTGTTTGAAGAAAATACCCTAATTCTTGCCATCCCACTAAATATTGTTATTTGACTCCCATTAAATATTAATTCTCTTTACATTTTTTTGTAAAAACCAAAGCATCAAAAGGATATTATTCGTCATTTTATTCCTGAGCTTAACATAAAAGATATCGCCTTCAATGTATCTTTTGTTTGTAAGTAACCTTTCCGGATTGCAGAAAAACATAAGTCCATATAGTACAAAAAACTGCTTTTATACCAGAAAGATCCCAAAATAGAAAAAAATAACTTGCTTAGTAACATTCTTAGAGCTTCGAGAAAGATCCTAAAATAGTAAAAAAATAACTTGCTTAGTAACATTCTTAGAGCATCGTTTGGTCAAACAATCGACACAAAGTTTAAGATATACGACAAATAGTCACTAGAGTAAAAACTGATAAAGTCTTATACATAGTTCACAACATGAAAGGGAGGTGGAATAAAGCGATTAAGGAAATGGAGCGGTACAGCAGCTAAAAAACCAAAGACCATCAGTTTAACAACTTGAGTGCTAGTACAGTTCTTCCCAGTTTTACAAAACAATGCAAAATTTTCGCAGTTCCAATCAGTTATATTGTATATTCGGGAATTGCTGCGCCACTCTTCTTCAGCCCTGTCCCAAAACTCCGTCAAAACAAAGTTTTTTCAACCCAATCAGTTGACTTATAATGTATGTGATTTTGATTTTTGGTTTCTTTGGTCCTATATGACTTTTATCAGTTTTCTTTCTGGATACTCCTCTCTTTTATTTCCATGTACTCAAAATGGTTTACCATCCGGCATTTTTCATAAACCTTACTATTTTACTTATTTGTTACCTTAAATGAGTAGCAAACAGCAAAGATCAGACACAAATTTAAACTGACCAAGTATAGAAAGCGAAAGTGGATCACATGGTTGTTATGAAGGAAGATTAGAAGATGCTAATTTTATTTTAATTACATTTATGCAAAAAGATCCTGGAGAGTGCAACCCAACTTTAATAAGATGTTATCATTAACGTCTTTTCGCTAAGATCACATTTCTATCCTTGAGAGGTAAACATAACCACACAACTATATATAAACCATATAGACCCTCAGATGTTGAGATTTATGTATTTTTTTCTTTTGTAACACACACCTTGCGAGAACTTCTTTCGGTGGACTTTCTTTTAGCCATTTGTACACAACTTTTTCTGGTTGTGGACCTTTTCCTACAAAACATGTAACACACGATAGGAATACACCATCCCTATCATAACACGTGTCGCAAATCGGACAAGGTTTGGCGATGTCGCTTTTTCTCGGTCCCATAAGGTGTATTACCCGATCTCCGCCCATGTAAATGCCTAAAATACAAAAAAAAAACTTTTAAACAATCTTGTTAACAAACAATACATGTCATTTTGGCAAACCATATTGTCAATGGTAAACAACATTTCCACTTTTTAAGCATTATAGACTTTTAAAAAATGGACATAAAGAGGCATTTTCTAGAGACAATGGATTTTGTATACAATTCGAACACCGTTGCAAAAAAGAGTTGCCTAGAGGAAGGAAAAAAATTGAATGTTTTCAATTAGCCATGTTGGCAAAGCAAAGTTTTTGCTTCCATGTGTCCCACGTGAAACAACTCAAGAAAATGTAGCAATTTGTGGACCACATAATGAACTTGAATTAGTTCCTCGTTATGTTTTCTATGAAATTACCTTCATGAAAGTAAAGCCTTCCCTTCAAACCACTCTTGATATGATCACCGGGTTCGCCTTTGTACTCAATTGTACGGATTTCTTCTCCGGTCTCTGAATAATTACAAAAAAGAAAAAAAAAAGGATCAAAAATTAACCAGATTAGGTGCAAAGTTGAGAATTCACAGCGAGGCCGCTGTTACATTTCTCTGGTTCCTATAGTAATCGCTTCAACTTCTGGCACATAATTATAATGATGTATACAATGATACATTTATAATGATGTATACAATGATACATTTATAATGATGTATACAATAATATATTTATAATGATATATACAATGATATATGTATAATGATGTATACAATATATTTATAATGATGTATACAATGATGTATCTATAATGATGCATACAATGATAATGTACATTTATTAGTTCGTTCTTGTGCCGCGTGTTCGGTTTCAATTCAAACATTGTTTACAAGAATAGTCAAGCATTGTCATACAAAGCACCCATTTTTTAGTCCTTGTCCTTGTACCTTCTATACCCAATTTTACTTAAAACCTTACCTTCCTCCCACTCCCCACATTCCTCCCGTGTCCAGCCTGCCCAGTCCTCCACGTTCTCCTCCTCTACCCTGTTTTCCAAGTAATCGTAGTTTTCTTCCTCCATCCCATATTCCTCTATCCCATATTCCAAGTAATTGTATTCCGAGTGATTGTAGTTTTTTTTCTGCGTGCACTCTCCCCAGTCCTTGTTGTTTTCCTCCGGTTGCGTCATCCAGTTTACGGGCTCCTCCGTCGTCCACTTCTTCGAATACTTTTTTGTTTTTTGTGTTCTTCCTTCATTCCGCATTTTCTTTGCTTTTTTATTTTTCATATTCTTTTGTTGATAACTGTCCTCTTGCCAATCGTCCCACTTGCTAGACGACATATTTGCTTATGTGAGAGCTAGAAAATTTAGCTAATTTAGCTTTTTTTTTTTTTTTCTTTTTTTTTTTGCGAGAAAATGTTCAACTGATTTGAAGTACATTGCCCATCATTATCCAGAGTTAAGGATTTATTAGTGTTGATGCAAAACTAAAATATACAATACTAATTTAGTGCGAGGATTCGTGGGAAGACTGTCGTAAAAAGATCAGTAAACATCCAACACAAGTAACGACAAAAAATCTTTTTATTTTTTTGAGCTTTCCTCTTATATTTGGCCTTTTGCTTTCTTTTCTTTTATTATTATTTTGGCTTTGTCATGGCCACACGTTCAACTGGGATTTGGGCCCACAGCCTTAAGAAAACAAAAGGCCTAACTCTGTTTCCAAATTGTACGGTAGCCAATGTTATTCTTTCAGTTTCCAATTAAGTTTGAAAAAAAATCTGAGGTTACAAAGTGACGTCACTATCCCTCTCTTGCATGCATTCAACTTGTTATCTACGGAACGATAAAAATTTCAGGGAAGCCTTTGACCTCTTGGATGACACACTTACAACTTTTTAGATCGTGATGCAAAAAGTTCGCACGTGGCGTGGATGCTTCTGTGTGGCGATTACGAAACTTAGGGTGCGTCTCTGTGTGCTTAAGTAAGGGTTTTTTTCTGTCGTTTTCCTGTAAAACTTAGAGCCGTACCGCGTAAGTTTCAACCGTACAATAAAATAGAAAAAAAGAGAAGTACATTTTGCGTCATCATCGAATTTAAAATGTACTACATCTTGTCGTCTTGTGTTCTTCGACCCACTTCGACGACAAAAAACGTCATCTTCAACCTTATCTTTAAAATACAGGGCAGATGTGTTTTAAAATTAGGGATTTTCTATAAACAAATAGGAACACGTATTCGCACGTGTAATGTTTTGTTCAAAAAGTTCAAACATTTTCAATCGACGTGGAAGTGTACACGATTCGCTATGTTTTGTCCGTTTTTGTTTAATACGACAAAGAGAAGTACACAGTTTGTTTTGTTTTGTCCGTTTCCATCCGGTACGGGATTTTTTTTTGCAGAGGTCTCAAGGTTCCGATGCCATTTCACGTCGAGCCGACAATAGACGCAAAGTCAAAACGCATCTTCTTCAACCGTGAAATGGCACAGGCTGGAGGGCGGTAGGTCTACAATTCACGAAAAGTCACGCGACGTCACAAGCAGTTACGAAAAATAACGTGCGTCATCACAGATTGTAGACGTTGACAGCCGTCACGGGCATTGTCGACGTATACAATCGTCACGCCCTAAGTGACAATTTCGTTTGGTACACATAGGGACACCCGAAATCCGGGTCCGCCGGATCTGCGCTAAAAAACAAAAAAAAATCTCTAAGTTTGAAGTACATAGAGACGCACCCTTACACTTATTCGAATAGGCTGTCACTCCGTACGCAGCTACAAAAATCCAAAACGAAAACTATGCTGATTTTTATCCAGACCGTACAACAACTTGTATGTCAATCTAATGATATGATTGGTGCATCCTTCTGCAGTATTGCAATTCTGCGATATTGCAACGCGCGCAACCATCGTAAGCGTTAGGGCACTTTCCCATGTGCTAAAGTTACAATTATTTTCTGTCGTTTTCCTTTATAACAAAAAAAGGAAAAAATCTGCAGCCGTACCTAAAAATTCAAATTACAACCGTACAAGTTACGTTCCATTAAAACTTTAGCTGTACCGCAGTTTGTCGTCTATCGTGATGCAGTTTATCGTTTAGAGAGTTTCGACCCACTTTCGCGTCCTTCCAGATCATCTTCAAACTTTATATAAAATCACCTCGCGAGGTGATTTTAATTAAAGTTCCACAACGTGGGCGAATATGCATATGATTTCGCACGCGTCGGAGGTTTTTGACAAAATTTTCCTCAAAAAAAAAACCCACTGCACGTTTACAGCCTGTACGTGCTTTTTTCCGTGCACCTTTTTCCGTACAGAGGAAGTGGAGGGGTCTCGACCAACGGACGCCATTTCGCAAAAGCGAAGTTTGTGAAAGCGCCTCTCTCTCTCTCTCCCTCTCCCACTACCGCGCCTATCTCACAATTTTTGCAGCGAAAATGCCCAAAATGGTATCAAATGAAAGATCTACGAAAACGATTTCTTTTTACTATCTTTGAGCGTATTTTGATGGCAAGTAGAGTAGGAAAAGACAAAAAACAACAATCGGGAAATCATGGCGGAAAGTTTTACAAGTTGTGACGTGGGCGCTGTCATAGTTGAGCGTGACGCGCGTGACGTTACAATGTCACAAACCCTAAACATCTGCAATACCCCCACGTCGACAATGTGGCGTGCAGATATTGCGAAGTGACATAAATTGTTCAACGTGCGGGTGGACGTCTGAAATCGAAATTGAGTGGAAGTTTTGCAACATTTTGTGTACCGTTTATGTGTCACATGTTTCGTACACGTCTACGTTTGTCACTTTTTGAAGTAACAAGTTATTTGCGATTACATCGGAATGCTCATAAAGATGTACGGAGAATCTTCGCTAGAAACAAAGCTACAAGATTAAAGTTTCGGTTACATGGGAAAGTGCCCTTACTGTACTGTAGTTCGCAAAAGACAAAAATGAGCATGCGACAAGTTTTACGCAAACATATAATGATTCACCAAATCCAACTTCGAAATAATTTACGAATCAACCTGTCGCATCACATCACTTGTCAACAACTATTGTAACCATCACTTTACATGTTTACCATCACCATGTATCGCTATTACTCTTAATAATTTTTTTCGCTTCTTTTTCTCTGTACACGTTTGTCCGATTTTCAATTTGAGACCGCCAATCGAAAGCTAAGAATCTAGCCTTTCAATCGCAACTGTCAGATCCTTAATCCGACACATTTGTACGGAGAAAAGATGATTTAAGTGGCAAAAATAAAACGTTAACACTAATAGCGATTAAAGGTTGTACTGTACTTGATGTTAGTTAACAACATCACATGCCAACATCACCTGGTCGTCTTTGTGCAAGCGAACCTTGAACTCATTACATATCCGTACGAGCCGCCTCTTACTTTGGGACCTTGATGGTCATCGCCAGCACCAGATGCACTACACCGCGAATTGTAATTAGAGTTATGTACGCTAATTCCGTCACCCCATTTTTTGACTCTATCACTATAAATAGAGTACATTATTCTAATTTATTCTTTACGTTATTTAAGGTACTTTTTGAATGAGCGTTAATAACTCTAATACAGTGCCGTTTTAAATAGTGTGGCGTACGGTCAGTGTCTGACCGTGCAAAATTGTACTTTATTAAGTAAAAAAGTACAAATAATGATTTAGTACAGGCCGTTTTCATGTAACTGCGTTTTAACAAACTGCATAATGCAAACGTCATAATGACGTAAAACTGTATATTTTGTCAAATTCTGTACTAGTACATAATTTACAGTGGATATATTCAGCGGCCAAATTTATGTTGGATCTTAAATAAAATTCCCACTCAAAATAAATGCTCAAAAAACCATAAAACATTACACAGCGGAAGCTCATAAACAACAAGAGGAATAATCGGCCAAAAAGATATTTAAGTGTTTCTGGCCGAAGCCTCTTTACCTCAACTCTTCTCTTCTCTTTATCTCTCTTCAAAGATAAACTCTACACTCTTAAAAGGTCACTCAATAATGATCACAACCTCTTTTCTCCAAATGGATCACTAAGGATCCTCAACAACTCTTAATTGACCACAAAGGATCATACCTCTTAATTGACCACAAAGGATCATACTCTCTCTCTCTCTCTTAATCGATCACTAAGGATCTTCCTCTCTCTCTTAATCGATCACAAAGGATCTACATCTTTACTCTTCAATTGATCCAAAGCTAATACAAGGATAACTCTGCAACTGAACTCTGCTGCCTATATACTTGCAACTCTACACTAAGAGACAACAAGGTAAGACAAGCAAGACTTAGCGTAGCGACGAAGTCTGTCCCTAGCTAACTGTCGCACACTGCAATGACAGTTCCACGAAGGAAGGCGCACGCGCTTTCTTCCTTCGAAGCGACTAACTCCAAACGTTGACTTAAACACGTGTCGTCACGCGAAAACACCTGCACGCAAAATGTAACACCTGCGCACGAAAAACATAAAGTGACGCGAAACGAAATCGTACATTTCGTTCGCTGACTCATCAAATATTAACGCGAAACGAAGTCGTACGTTTCGGCGCCAAACAACATTTACTCCAAAGGTACCAAACTCCAAAAGTACATGTAGGCGCGAAACGAGGTCGTACGTTTCGCCGCCAAACCTCGATACTCCAAAAGGACACCAAAAATCCAAACGTACACAAAGTGTGTACTCGCGAATTGAAGTCGAGCGCTTCGTGCGCTAACGCGATATACATTGCGATTCACTGAAGCGTCACTTGGTGCGATTCAACAATGAATCTAACAATCCCCCTCTCATTGGCAGAATCGCCAAATCACCTCGAAACAAAACTCCACGCGATTTCGTCCTCTTTGACGATTCGCAAAATAACGTAATGATCCCCTCTTTATTGTGGGAATCGTCGAACTCCATATTCTTCCAAAATAAATATCAACGGACAAACGCGACACCGGTTAATCTGTCGATTAACGCAAAAGTCCAAGATTCTCTTTTGTACTGCGAGAATCTCCTCAAAGCGTAACTAAAATCAATTTAGTCGCTCACTCCTCAAAAGGTAAATAAATGATTGCGTAATCATACACTTAATTTCCACGTGGCACATCCTCATTTGTTTGAACATCGTCAAACAATAATCGCATGCCGCTCCAAATTACTACGTAATCGGCCGTTGAATTTTCAAAATCAAGGTCGAAAAAAATTACCGCACCAATCAACACCATCCAATGAATCCTCACCAATCACAAGACGTGTCCAAAATCAATCGTAAAGTAAAATATATCGAAAGATTCGCTTGAGTGTCATGGAATAACTCCTGCCCGCCAATATATGACGACGACCAAAACAACCGTCTGAATATCCGACATCGTCGCTCCTTCTCCAAAGTACACCAAGCGTCCAATCGCATGTCTGTACGGAACGATTTCACTTTCGTCAAATGTAACTCCAAAAAAAATTCAATTTTCGTTAACAGAAAATGATGTCATATATGGTACGGATGATGTACCATAACAGCCTTACGCCAACCGGACAATACAAGTTGATGACACAAAAATAAAGGTCGCCAACAATATCCGGTACTGTACTTTTCAACTTAAAGGTACATTAGGCGTCAAATCGCCTCTCTGTACAAAACAAATTCGCCTCTTCTCAAAAGTACGCCATAAAAAAAAAATGAAACTCCATGGCGTCTTTACCAATCCAAATAGCGGATTCAATAAAAGCCAAGTTATTTTAGGAGGGCTTTAATAAATTCTCCTCTCAGGATTCCAATCGACACAAATCTAATTTTTGTTCGAATTTCGAAACAACTCTCCTCCTCTCATAGATTCGCAAAATTAGATTGTGTGAATACAAATCAAGACTCTCGCTCGTGTAACAAATCGTATAAGCGATTTCGCTGACCGCCACTCTATTTTAGAAGGCTATATATAACCCCCTCTCGGACTTTCAACCAACACAATCAAAATTAATTAGAACTCCTCTTAAATTGGTGACCGTACAAATAGCCGCGTCACTCAATATGTGTGCGTAAAAAAAAATTGCACGCATACACGTAAATTTAACTCCAATTTCTCTCTGTTACATGATGTCGAAAACAACTCAAATTCACTCTCATGTTTTTCTCCTTCTCAATTCTCTCCTCTTCTACCGCCTCCATTATAGTTTCTCACTTTCCGAATCCTCTTAATTCGAAATACGACTGTGGGCTCTCAGCGGCATTCTTACACACAAAATAGTCAACAAATAAAGTTGATTTCTTTCACATCCGAAATAGAATGATGCGAGTTCGAAACCATTTCTCCTTGCCAAAAATAAGAAACGTTATTCGGCTTTTTCCCCCTCATAACTTAAATTTCATTTGAACAAAATAACATCCTCTTTCCTCTCCTTTAATTCTTCTTGTAAAAGCTTAATTGTAAACTCAATGTAAAACCCTTTAAATTTCGAGCAATTTAAAATCAATCGGGAATTAAAAAATTCAATCACTCCAATCATCAATGTAAACTTCAATGTCACTCTTCATGTCAACATTTCTTTTCAATTTTCTCTCCAAATATAGACTTGCAGTTTTTCCTCCAATTCCAAATCCGCAATGTCCGAGAAATCATAAAATTCGAAATCCTCATAAAAATCAATTTTTTTCTTAATCTTCATTCTCCACTTATCGAATCAATCATCAAAATAAAAATTTGAAATATGTCGTTGGTATCATTTCCATAATCACCATTATTTCCAAATTCAAAATCATCAACACGGTCGCGGCTTACACCGTGATCACCTCGATTGCCTCTTTTGCGACCTCTTCCACCACCGACAAAATATAACAAACATTAAGATGTCCCCAAAACTCCTTAATGTCACCTTTACTCCTCGGAATTCAAAGTGACAATTGTCCCTTCTTTTTCTCCTCTTTCATCATATATCTTTCTTCTTATTATCGTATATCATCGTCACCTCCACTCTTATCTCCATTTCCATCAAAATAGAAATCTGAAATATTCGGCAGATGATTCTTCCTTTTTTCTCCTCTCGATTCAGATTGCAATCACGCATCAATATACCACATCAATTTGTCGAACAATTTCGGAAATTGATCTTCCAAATTACTCGGGACTCCATACATCCGAGATTCTTCCTCAAATAAAACACACAAAAATTGAATGGTTTCTCCGAACGAACGTCGAAGCCGCCAAGAGGGAAGGAGTACTCTTTTTCCTTCCAAGAAAATAATCACTCTCTACCTCCACTTCATCTCTACTCTTTTCTTTTTTTCAAACTGGAACAAGAATCCGATTTCTTCTCTTTTTCATCTTCTTCTTCGTCTTCGTCAATTCAATCATCCTCCTCTTAATCCTCACTCTTTTCTCTAACTCATCTGCTCCTCCACTGAATGGATTGACAGCTGGAAAGTGATTCTCTTCCCTTGTATCACTTGTTTGGGATTGAAGTCGAGAATCTACATAACGCATCAAAATATCATTTTTTTCAACTTTCTCCTCCATGTTCCGATTACCCTCACATTGAGTACCGGACAAAACTCAACTCTCTCTCACAAGTAGGCATAGAAGAAGGTGTATCTGTATTCTTCTTCTTCCTCATAACTTTCATCAATTCACCCACGGTATTTGCAGAGTCGAACATCCGAATTGCAAATTTCCCCGAACTTGAAAGTGTCCGGCGGAAGGGAACCTTCAAACTGAGCACCTTCAAAACTGAATTCACTCTTCCTCTTATTTCTTACATATCTCTTAACTGAAGCATAACCTGCTCCGATACCAATTGTTGGATCTTAAATAAAATTCCCACTCAAAATAAATGCTAAAAAAAAACCATAAAACATTACAAAAATAATTCATTTTTCGTGGAGTAAGACAGTGTGCGACAGTTAGCTAGGGACAGACTTCGTCGCTACGCTAAGTCTTGCTTGTCTTACCTTGTTGCCTCTTAGTGTAGAGTTGCAAGTATATAGGCAGCAGAGTTCAATTGCAGAGCTATCCTTGTATTAGCTTTGGATCAATTGAAGAGTAAAGATGTAGATCCTTTGTTATTGATTAAGAGAGAGGGGAAGATCCTTAGTGATTGATTAAGAGAGAGAGAGAGAGTATGATCCTTTGTGGTCAATTAAGAGGTATGATCCTTTGTGGTCAATTAAGAGTTGTTGAGGATCCTTAGTGATCCATTTGGAGAAAAGAGGTTGTGATCATTATTGAGTGATCTTTTAAGAGTGAAGAGTTTATTTTTGAAGAGAGAAGAAGAGGAGAGAAGAGTTGATGTAAGAGGCTTCGGCCAGAAACACTTATAAATCTTTTTGGCCGATTATCCTCTTGCTGTTTATGAGCTTCCGCTGTGTAATATTTTATGCTTTTGAGCATTTAATTTGAGTGGGTATTTATTTTAAAATCCAACAATATGTACGGCTGGAATGCCTCCGTACAGCTTAGTGTAGTTTCAGTGTATAGAAGTAGGACTTAGTGAATTTGATTCATTAGGAACAAATGATATGAAAACTGTACACTTAGTTTTATGTAATTTCATTTCTACATATCTCACAGATTTGTGAGCGGAATTCATTGAAATTTTGTGTGTATGTTTCTTTTAATGTTATCTACACTGTGGTAAATCTTTCTAGACCATTGAATCATTTTTCTGAAAGTTATAGTCTGTCAAAGTTGCTGTTCAGCCATCTGTATTTGTGGAAGCTTCCTCTTTTGTTTTGTTCTTAGATGACTACTGCAGCATCTTCTTCATCTTCAATGCCAAAAGTTGTCTCAAAACAACAGGTCACGGGCCCGCCTTCACGAATTCCGGTCATTGATGGACGCGAATATCTGTATTGGGCAGATTTAGTTAAGTCTTACTTCAAGCAAGTGATACTTATTGATGTGTTAAATGGATCACTGGCAGAATCTGATGCCAGCTTTGATCAGAAAAATGACCAGGCTTTGCATTTAGTAAAGCTTATGATATCAAAAGAATTGCATATGACATATATTAATGTTACAAAGGCATCAGAATTGTGGGATGCTTTGAAATCTTCTTAGGTTAAAGCTAGTGACCACCATGAGATTATAACTGCTGGTCAGATCTATGAGTATAAGTACACAGGTGGTAGCATGGTGGAATACACTAATCGGTTTCGAATGTTACTTTCAGAAAATGCATGTTCTGGGGGGACTTTCTCCCCTTATCATCTGGCCATGATTCTCCTAAAAGGGCTTCTTAATGAATATAAAAGAGCCTCAGATGAAATGAAAAAATTGTCTAAACCTCTTTGGAATTTGCAAACAGCTATAGAGTTTATCTTAGCAGAAGAGGCTCATCAAACAGTTTTAGGATTTGGAAAATCAGCTGTAGCATTTACGGCTCAGTTTCAAAGGGAAAGTAGATATGAAGGGAATCAGTTTAATCCTCAGTTTGAGAAATGTGTTTATTGCTATAATGATGGTCATTCCTTCAAAGCTTGTCCATTGTATATAAAAGCGCTTTAAACAGGTACCTTTCAGAAAGGATGGAGACACCGCGAACCTCCTATTTCCCAAAAACCTCCGAATAAAAGTGTTGCATTTACAGCGGAGGATACGGAATTGAAGAAGAAAACGACCGAGGAAACGACACCTGATGTGCTCAGTTTTCCAAAAACTGATGACAAAGAGTTCTTCGCTCTTGCCAAACTCGACATGATGGAAGGAGAAAAGGACCTCTTATGGATAATGGATTCTGGCAGCTCTTCACACATGTGCTGGAACAAGAATTCGTTTAAGGAGATGTCTTATATTCCTTTACGTCAGATCTTTTATGCTTGTGGTTATGCTGTTGAATCAAATGCCAAAAGAAACATAGATCCGGATTGTGTGATAGATGGAAAGGTTGATAAGAGAACTTTGTATGATGTCTTGTATGTTCCAAAGTTCAAGAAAAATTTGTTTTCTATGTCTGTAGCTGAAAGCAAAGGCTTTGAGGTTCTCTAGAAAAATGGCAAGAAAATAGTGGGCAAGAATGGAAGAGAAGCTCTAGTAGGAACTAGAGGCCCAAACTTTTTGTACCGCATGGACCTGGCTAATAAAATTGATTTTGCGTATTCCAATGTCCTATGTGATAATGTTTTGTGGCAAAAAGACTTGGTCATGTGCATCATGAGAGACTTACTAAGATGATTAAGCATGACATGATAGAGGGAGTCAAGCTTGGTGAACAAGAGTCTCATGTGTGTGATGGTTGTGCTCTCGGAAAGCTTCACAAGCTTCCCATATGACAAGTTTCTGATCACCGAGCCACAAATGTTTTGGTATTATTCACTCTGATGTTTTCGGCCCTTCTAAAGTTCCCTCTCTAGGTGGCAGCCGCTTCTTTGTCACCTTTACTCACGATTACTCCCTGTATAGTCGCATATACTTCATGAAAGACAAGAGAAAAGTCTTCACTCACTTTAAACACTACAAAATCTGGGCGGAGAAACTTCACGGCAAATCTATTCTTGCTCTGCAGACGGATAATGGTGGAGAGTATGTATCTCATGCCTTTGCTGATTTTTTGAAAGAAAATGGCATCTCTCGTGAATTTACTGCTCCGTACACAACGGAACAAAATGGTGTTGCCGAGAGACCTAATCGGACTTTGACTGAATGTGCTCGATCTATGATGGCCGATAAAGGTGTGGATCCAATGTTTTGGGGGGAAGATTTTCATTGTGCTTCCTACATCAGAAATAGAGTGGAAACCCGGGCTGTTAGGGGTAAGACACCTTATAAAGTTTGGACAGGCAAAAAGCCAAATGTTAGTCATTTTAGAGTTTTTGGTAGCAAATGTTTTATCTTGGACAATCTTCCTAATTGGAAGCTTAGTCCAAAATCTGTACCTGGTGTCATTTTAGGTTATGATGATGAATCTGCAGGTTATAGAGTGTATAATCCTCAGAGAGGATGCCTTCAAACAGCCAGGAATATTCATATTAAAGAAGAAAGTCAATCTGTTGACGTTTTTAGCATGGATGCAGCTGAAAGGAATGAGAAAATACAAGAGTATATCATTCTTGATCAGGTACCTTTTACTCCATCCTCTTCTACTTCTTCTACCTCTCTTCCAAATGCCTCTGGGCCGTCTAATACTCCTTCTAGAGCTGCTCCTTCTGTCGATGCTCCTCCCAATACACGCCTTTTGCGGCAATCTAGGGAACCAACAGTTCCCGCGTCAGATTTTCCGGAGGGAAGAAGACAAAGCGGCCGCCTTCGAGGCGACCGAGTTGAGAGTGTTTTTTCAGCAAGCACAGGGGAGCCGCTTACTATTCATCAAGCTTTTTCCGTACCTGAAAAGGATCATTGGATCTCGGCTGCAAATGAAGAGATAAAGTCAATTATGGAAGCCCAAACTTGGGAACTTGTGGAGCTCCCACCGAAACGGAAAGCTATCGGTTGTAAGTGGGTCTTCAAATTAAAATATCCTGATAATACAATTGAGAGATATAAAGCTAGACTGGTTGCTAAGGGATTTAGCCAAAAGGTGGGAGTTGACTATGAAGAGACCTTCTCTCCTGTGGTTCGCTTTCCTACTATTAGAGTTTTACTATCTCTTGCTACGATAGAGGATATGGAATTGCATCACATGGATGTAAGGACGGCTTTCTTGCATTCTGATTTGGAGGAAGTAATTTACATGAAGCAGCCAGAGATGTATGCAGAAAAAGGGAAAGAAGATCTGGTTTGTAAACTGTTGAAGTCCGTGTATGGTCTGAAACAGGCTCCGAGGCAATGGAACCTGAAATTAGATGAGTTTTTAACCAATCTTGGCTTTACCAGTATCAGTTCAGATCATTCAGTCTATGTAAGGTTGTAAAAAAGCACACAACCATCACATGATATGATTAGTGATCATATACAGACAAACACTTCACAAAAATACCTACGTGCATATAAAAAAATGATAAAGCAGAACAATGCTTTTGCAAGGAATCTTAAAATTTACCAACACAATTCTCATCAGTTTATGCTCCCATAGTCGGCAAACATCTTGACAGCTACAAAAATTGAGTTATACTAGTGACTGAAGAAAACTTGATAGCTTCATGCATATTTTGATCTTAAGAACTCTTTAGGTATATAGGGATTGCGTTGGTAATTGAATTACACTTTGAAAAGTCTTTGAAAATTTTTGACCGAAGAATAAAATCAGCTCTGAATTCCTGATTTGAAATGAAAGACTTGGGTGAGGCTAAGTATATTCTAGGAATTCAAATAGAAAGAGACAGGAAAAAGAAAATTATTTATTTAACTCAAAAGGAAGCAATCAAGAACATGCTAGAAAAGTTTGGCATGTAAGAGGCAAAGGGGAGTGCCACTCCTATGGAATTCAAGCAGAAATTGGAGGGCACGGAAACGGATGGTGGTGTTTTGGTTGATGATTTCTTAGATTCAAGGGAGGCAGATTCTATGTCCTCCATTCCTTACAGGCTGATTGTCGGAAGCCTTATTTATTTCATGAACTGTACTCGTCCCGACATCGCATCAGCGGTTGGAGCCTTGAGCCGAAGCCTGCAAAATCCAAGGAAGTCGGACTATGAGGCAGCAAAGAGAGTTATTCGTTATCTTGCAGAAACTCGAAATCTTAGACTCTCTCTCGGTGGAGGGGAAGTCAAAATTCATACATGGAGCGATGCGAGCTACGGAGATATGCCCAGCCAACACTCCACCACTGGATACATTTTGAAGATCGGAAGTGGAACTTGCTGTTGGAGCAGCAAACTTCAAAAGGTAACAGCTCAGTCTACCATGGAGGCTGAGTACATGGCTGCCAGCTCGGGAGATAAGGAGTTAATTTGGGTAAAGTCTCTTCTCCAAGAGCTTCTCTTTATGCAATCTGGACCACAGATAGTGTGGTGTGACAATCAGGCAGCAATTGCTATTGCATCTAATCCCAGTCATCACTTTAAGAGTAAGCACATTGATATCAAGCTACATTTTGTAAGAGAAAAGGTGATGGGAAAAGTCATGAAGTTAGGTTATTTTCTGGATGAGCAAATGGTAGCTGATATGATAACAAAACCCTTACCTGCTCCCAAATTGAAGTTCTGTAGAGAGGCATGTGGACTGAGTGACTAGCAAAGTCTAAAGCTTTAGGGGAGTGTTGTTTTTAGAAAGCTTTAGTCCTCTATATGCCTCAGCTGTGAGGGAGAGAGAGCTATTCAGGACTTAAGCTATTTTTGGTTGAGTTTGGTTCAGTGGTTACCAAAATTAGTGTGACAGTGAAGTTGGGAGTTCATGGTTCATTCACACTTGGGACACACGTCGTCACTTGAGAGAAATGCGTGAGTATGTCCTCCGTGGACGTACGGAAATTCGGCACGACCACGGAACTTCATGAAGTCAATTATACGGTGCGAAATCCTCTAGTCGGACGGCTGACAGCCGCCGCCAACAAATACTGACGAGGTGTGACTAGATCATTATCACTTTACGTTGTCTGAACTTTTGTGTAAATATTTGGTAGAATAGAATTTTGTTTGTAGTGAATTAGTTGTTTAGTGTTGAGAATGTGGTTTATGACATACCTTCAGTACACAGGTATACTCATACTATTTGTTGTGTTAGAATGTTATATGGACGGTTGGAATGCCTCCGTACAGCTTAGTGTAGTTTCGGTGTATAGAAGTAGGACTTAGTGAATTTGATTCATTAGGAACAAATAATATGAAAACTGTACACTTAGTTTTATGTAATTTTATTTCTGCATATCTCAGAGATATGTAAGCGGAATTCATTGAAATCTTGTGTTTGTGTTCTTTTTTATGTTATCTACACTGCGGTAAATCTTCAGGACCATTGAATAATTTTTCTGAAAGTTATAGTCTGTCAAAGTTGTTGTTCAGCCATTCGTATTTGTGGAAGCTTCCCCTTTTGTTTTGTTCTAAGATGACTACTGCAGCATCTTCTTCATCTTCAGTGCCAGAAGTTGTCTCGAAACAACAGGAATCCACATTACCCCCTCAGTCTCGGCGTCGCAATGGCCGACGAGAGCTGGAGGGTAGGAGCTGAAGTTGAGTTTAAAGCCTTAGTGTCGTGTAGATAGTGTAGCGATCGTTTTGGTGCAAGAGGATGGTCAGTAGAAGGATTGGAAACCGACAACGACAACAATGTTTGGACAAGTTATAGGCATTGCATACATAAGGTTGCCAACTATGGACCCGAATTGATCATGTGTATCTTCAGGGAAAGGCCCACCAAACTAGTTGAGGAGTTCACTTTGGGATCTAGAGGGGAAGAGATAGGAGTACAATCAGCCATAGAAAATCTGGTAAAAACTTTTCTCATGTATTTCTCCTGAAAAAATTCATAGAGTTCGTGTTGGTCGATCATGGCCGACAAATATGCCAAAATAATACTCTACTTCTCCTAAGTCTGCCATGGAGAAATGATTGTTTAGCATGAGTTTTACAAGCTGGATGAGGGAAAGAGATAGGCCAACAAGGAGGAGGTCATGGACATATATTACAAGTAATGCGAGTGTTTATGGTTCCATGGAAGAAGAGTCCAAAGTCGTCATCCAGCTTGGAGAAGCCTTTTCGAAAGAGGATTGCTGCAAGATGCTTGTTTCAAACTCTAAGAGCGTGCTTCACACATAGGCGACGTACCAAAATGCTCACTGTCGAGTGATACATACCCTTCCGGTTGAGCGAGGAAGATTTTTTCAGTGGGAATTCCACCTAGGAAGGCGGTCTTAACATCCATGTGGTGGACATGCCTATCATGAGTAGAGGCTTGTACATGGTAAAATAGCTTCGGTAGCAAATGCTCGACCTGAATAAAGACTTTGCCCAACATTTGGTCCTCGTCTTGTCAGTCGTCTATAATATCTTTGGCTATCATGCTTTCGGTTACGGATGAGACAGGCATCGATAACGTTGTTTGGCG
Source organism: Zygnema cylindricum (assembly GCA_037447655.1). NCBI lineage: Eukaryota > Viridiplantae > Streptophyta > Zygnematophyceae > Zygnematales > Zygnemataceae > Zygnema > Zygnema cylindricum. The sequence goes on along the minus strand of JBBHKE010002012.1, from coordinate 113,515 downwards.
TGATCCGGTGCGTGGCAGTAACTACAAGAGGAGTTTTTTGTATTGCGATTGGGCGGAGAAAATGTGGCCAAAGTTGCTCTAAGAATTGGGGAAAAATTCTGCTTGGTTTCCTCGTGGACCAACCCGACATTTAATGATGGGATGGTGACAAATAAGATAGTTGTCGATCGAGGAAATAAAAGCTTAGTAGGATGTTGGAAGATCGCCAAAGGTCGCGAAAATTATGTCCTCAACGGAAACAGCAATACTAACAGTCTTGAGGCTTTTATCAACTGATTTGATAAAGTTGATGAAAAAGAACAATACGAAGATGTATACAAAAGACACACCACAAAGATTATGTTCCTCTAACTCCTTGAATTAATAATCTTTTACAACATCTCTCTCGCCTCTTCTCACATCACTAATCTCTACTCCAAAGGGTTAATATCTGCCGCTGTACGCTGCAGCTTTTATCTCTTTTCTAACTTCCTTCCAAACAATGGAAACAATGAAGCAAGCAAGTCAACAAATTTGTGTCTAATTTCACAAACCGTCTTCTACCAAAAAACACAAAAAACACAGAGGATTCCACGAAAGATGGTGTTCACTCTTCTTCTTTAAACTACGAAATTAAAAAAATCCAGAAGTTTTGCGCGTGTCCTTTGATCGTACGAAACAAATATACCTGCACAAAAATTGATAAAAATGACGCGAACAAAATAGTACATGTCGTTCGCGGCCGCCTCAAAAAGTACTACAAAACGACATCGCATATTGGTAAGATGATGCGGTAATTTAACTCAACGGAACATTTTTGCGCACGCAGCTTTGCGATACATTGGCGATTCGTCACAATCTCAATAATGACTACTCAGTATCCTAACAATCCCCCTCATACTGAAACACTCAAAGCCCCCTCTAACTCAATGCCCACTAATTTCTTTCCCATGTCATATACTTCCTTTAATGTTGCTTTAGTCAACATATCAGCAACTTGTTTTTCCAAATATACAAATACAATTTCAATCTCTTCTTCCGAAAGTAAATCTCGAACAAACTGCCACTGAATTTTAATGTGTTTTGTGCTCTTATGCAAAATATGATTTTTACTACGTGAAATAGAGGAAATTTTCACTCAATATTTGCAAGCATTCCTTTGGCATTCCAACCTCCGTCGAAAATTCTTTTATCCATACAACATTCTTTGCAGCATGACATTCAACCATATACTTTGCCTCCGTAGATGCGATTGCGACAATAGGTTGCAAACGCAAATTCCATGAAATTGCTCCTCATGCAAGTAAAAACACATATTCTGATGTAGACCTTCCTGTATCATGGTCACCTCCATAATTGGCAAGCTTAAGCTCTCATCCTCCTTATAGACAATTTTAAGACTAAGTGTTCCAGTCAAATATCTAAATATTCTCTTCATTGCTTTTTAATGTATCTTTTTAAGATTGCTACAATATGGATTAACTACGTTTAGTGCAGCGCTAATGGCTCGCCTAGTCCCAACACTGAAATACATCAAGCTTCTAACTGCCTCTCTATACGAAACATCGACCTCGAGACTCATAACAAAATTAAATGGTTTGTCACGAGGATCAAGAGGAGTTCCAAATGGCTTGCAACCTAGAAATCCAAATCTTTCCAAAACCTTTTTTGCATATTGTTCTAGGCTTAGCTTAATGTCTCCATTCTTCATTCTTTTAATCTGAATTTCCACAATTTATTGAGCGTCCCCTAAGTTTGTGATTTTAAAATCTTTTTTAAATTCACTTTTTGATTCAAGTTAGTGATTTTAAAAATGTATTTAAATTCACTTTTAAATTCTCTAAGTAACTCCAAGTTATGGACATGAAATCATTTACATATACACTGAAAATTATCACATCATAACTTTCTTCTCGAATATAAATTCCACAATCCGCAATGAGCTTTTTAAAACCCAAAGTTAGCAAAACCTTATGAAGCTTGTGGTCCAACGTCCGTAGTGCCTGCTTCAATCCGTACAAATCTTTCCACAACCTCCACACTTTACCTTTCTCTCCAGAAACTCCTACAATTTTCATGTACACTTCATTTTCCAATTCACCATTTAGAAAAACTGTCTCCATGTCCATCTGTTGAATGTGCATTCCTTCCGCCGCAGCCATTGCAATGATTGCACATAATGAATTGAATTTGACTAAAAGAGCAAAAGTCTCCGAATAGTCAATGCCTCCCTTCTGTTGAAAACCTTTGCACACTAATCTTGCATTGTACTTAACAATTTCTTTCAAGGCTCTCATCTGAATACCCATTTTGAATCTATTGCCTTCTTACCTTTTGGCAAATCTACATTCTCAAAACACCCATTTGCTTTCATATAATTAAATTCTTTCATTAACGTAAGTTTCCACTTTTCCTTCCAACCATCCGACTCTCTTAATGTGATTGAAGATTAGTTGGACGATTTATTTGACTACCTTGTATAAGAGGAAGGATTCCGACCTTCCCTCACGGATTCGGAGCTGGATTGCTTTATATATGATTGTCCAAGTGAGAACTGACCCGGTTCTTTTGTTGATCTCTTACTCCTCTGTACGTCCTCTGCAAACTCCTTATCCGAATCAGTGCTCTCTGCCTTGTCATCATCTTTCTTTTCCAAAGGTGTTTTTTTTGTTGTCAGGTGGTCTATGCGAGTAGGTGATTCACTAACAACCTTGCCACCTTATGATTCATTCTCGGTAAGCTTAAGCGTTGAAACTTCTCTACAGTCTTCTCTACAAATTCCACCTTTTTCTTTGTCCTTTCCTCCATCAAAACTTCTTCATCCTCCTCTCCTATGAACTTCTCATAATGACTCTCTTCCTCGTAATCATGAGCCCGTTTGGACTCATTAGCTCCTTTCACCATCCATTCCAAAATTTTTGTTAAACTCCACATTTTTAGACTTTTTAGCCCTTTTACTAATAGGGTTATAAATCCGATACTGCATCAAATTCTCACTATATTAAATTCTCACTATATCCCACAAAGTATCCTTCCCATGACTGTGCTGCAAACTTCCATTCTCGATTTTTTTCCTCTACAAACCTTATAGCCTCACATCCCCAAATCCTTAAGTGTTTTTCCGAGATTAATTTTATGAATTGTACGAGACTTGGCATAGTTGCAGTTGTGAGAGTCTTAAGTAGAAGTCTAAATGAGCCTAGGAGGAAAGATTAGGAGGCAAATAAGAGAGTTATGAGGTATTTCGTGGGAACACGAGAGTTATGGTTGCATTTGGGTGGGGACAATACTGACATCATCACTTGGAGTGATGCTCGTTATTACGATGTGTGATGCCCGTTATGGGGATGTGGCTGTGGCAATCAAGAGACGTACCTTCTGTTATGCACTACAAGTGAGATTTCGGGCACGTTCACCTGTCCAATCCAAATGTTTTTCGGTGGTTTGTTGCCCAAAGCCGAATCGATTCTCCTGTTGGTAACATGATTGGCCGCCCTAATTGCTTTTCCTCAAAGACGATGTGTGAGTTTAGCTGTATGGAGCATGGCCCACACCATCTCCTAGAATGTCCTATTCTTCCTCTCTGCGATTCCATTCGATTGTGGGGATTAAAGACCCGTGAACTATTGTTTAATCCCCATCTCCTTACAATATCCAACGAAGGCAAAAAATTCACCTCGACGGTACAATCGTGCCGCCGTTACCTACCTCCCACTTTCCTTTTCAGCCATGACCACAAATTTTTTAAATGTCTCTAATGCGTCTAACTTAGCTTTTAAAAGATACACCCATGTCTTCTTGCTGAAATCATCAACTATCACTATAATGTATTTATTTTGCCAATTGTTTTTAGATATATGTCCCTTAAAAGATCTACCTAGACTAGGTCTAAAGGGGCATTCGCCTTGAATTGAAGATCTTTTACCGGATGAGGTTTCTTTTTATGCTTCTTTTTTGTGCAACCTACACATCTGATGACTTTCTCTTCTGTCGCCACGTCGAGTCTTCGAAACCACACCATGACAAATTATCTCCTTGATGTTACACTATGAAGTGTGACACATTTGATGATGTCACAACGTGAGGTCCTCCTTGTTGACCTCTATTGGGTTGAGTGAAATTGCCCTTCTACATCCGTTGTCATATTTTTTGGTTTCCTCCAAATCAACCTACTTTGCATATTTTCAGTTACAATGCCCTCTACAAATGGTCTTGTTTTACTACTCAAAATGATTCTACCTCTTTCTATGCATCTGGCTCTTCCACCTTTCTTCTGAAGATGTGGGACACTTAAGAGATTGATGCATCCTCCTAGATTATAAAACACTTTGTTAAAACGTACTCTATTGACTCTAGTTGTCCTTTCCCTGTTCTGAGTCGGTAGATCCAACCGTATTGTTCGCGCTGTATCAATAACCATCATCGAGCTGTTAGCCATTATGTCACCACTGTATCAATAACCATCATTGAACCTTTAACCACTATGATAGATTTTGTTACAGTGTGTTTTCTAATGTCAGTGAATAGTCTTAGATTCGAACACGTGTGATGTGTAGCACCTGAGTCTATGATCCAATTGTTAAATTTTCCTTTACTCTCCTTGCCTCGTGTTTAAAACATGACATTCTCTTTCTTTTCCTGTGATTCCTCCTCAAATGAAACGAAGAATTCATGTTTCTGTCCCCTTGGCCCATCCCTAACAAAATCCCCTCTACCCGATGAGCTACTTCCTCCACTTGCTCCGCCTTCAAATACCCCCCCTCTGCGACTGTTTCCCTTGTTCTAATAAGCCCCGCGACTAATGTGTCCCCATTTTTGACAAATGTTACACTGTTTTCTTTTGTTTGGGCATTCAAAGAAGCCATGCCTAGTTTCATTACAGTTGTAGCGTGTCATGTGAGAGGTATCACATTAATATGATCCTCTCCTTTGCCCTATCACGTGCCTCCTCGTCCACGAGGTCCACCTCTTCTGTCCCTAGATCCCCTAAAGGTGTAAGCTCATCCGTTATCCTCTTGCAAATAACTCGGATAGGATCATTCTTTGTTTACCACTTTTGATGTTGCTTTCTCTTTCTCTGTATTCTTCAAGTGGTTGATAGCTTATGCCATTGGCGGTTTTTCTCCCCCCTGGATGGCTTCTTTCGCCACTGCAAACTTGACCGGAAGACTTCTCATGAAAACAAACAACCTCTCTTTTTCTGGAAGTTATTGAGTGAGTTGAGTTACTCCATGATAACATTAAACCTTTCAACTCCTTCATCTATTTACTCATTCTCTTTCATTCTAAACCCAATGTACTCTTGAAAGAGATTTTTTTCATTTGCCTCAAACCCTTTTTAGAACGCATTTTGCAAGGCGGTCCAACAATCATGAGCCCTATCATGAGTTAGAAGATATTCTTGTATAGAACTGGCACAACTTTGTATTAATGTTGTGGATGCTGCCATAACTTTCTTGTCCTACTTGTCTATTCTTTTCGGATCCACGGAAGGATCAGATCGCGTCTCCTCCCCGATCACGATGTCCTAAAGCTTTTCCGGTGTGAAAGCTCCTCGAATGTATCTCTTCCAAATTGCATAGCTAAAACCTGTGAAGACGATTATCTTATTGAAGACTCTTAGATCATCATTTTCACTCTCGACCTCTTCCTATACATGAGGTTTAGATTTTCCCCTCTTTTTCTTTGTTTTTTTTTTAGTAATTAGATTTATCACTACCACCTCTATCGTCGTCACCTTCTTGTGTTTTGAGAAACTCCTGAAAGCGATCGAACATGTCCTCGTTCATCTTCACGTTTTTTTCCCCTCATTTGTCGAACTCATCATATTGTGTCTTTGTAACTCCTCTACTACGTCTGCAGCAGATTCCCCTTTCTCTGCTATATCTGCAAAAACTGCCAGTAACCTGCTCTGATACCAATTGAAAAAGAACAATACAAAGATGTATATAAAGGACATAAAAAAAAAAATGTGACCATGTTTGAAAGGGAAAGTGGGAGGCAAGTAAAGGCGGTATGATCAGACAATGGAGGTGAATTTCTCACCTTCGCTAGATATTGTAAGGAGACTAAGATTAAGCAGCGGTTCACTACTCCTTATTCCTCACAATGGAATGGAATCACAATGCCGGCCATGCTCCATACAACAAAACCTACACATCGTCTTTGGGGAGAAGCAATTAGGGTGGCTAATCATGTTATCAACCGAAGAATTAACTTGGGTTTGGGCAACAAAACATCGGAGGAACTTTGGAGTGGACAGGAGCCCACTCTGAAACACTTAAGGATTTGGGGATGTGAGGCTATGGGGTATGTAAAAGAAAGAAATCGAGAAGGGAAGTTCGCGGCATGGTCTTATGAAGGATACTTTGTGGGGTATAGTGAGAATTCATTGCAGTACCCGATTTATAACCCTTTTACTAGAAAGGTTAAAAAGTCTAGAAATGTTGAGTTTTATGAAAATTTAGAATGGATGGTGTAAGGAGCTAATGAGTCCAAACGGGCGAAAGATTACGAGGAGGAGAGTCATTATGAGAAGTTCAGAAGAGAGGAAGAGGAAGAATAAGGTGCGATTCGTAAAGAAGACTGTAGAGAAAGTTTCGACGCCTTAACACACCAGCAATAAATTGCAAGGAGGCTTAGTCGTTAGTGAATCACCTACTCACACAGACCACGTGACACCACAAGAGACGCCCTTGGAAAAAGATGATGATGAAAAGGTTGAGAGCAGTGATTCGGATAAGGAGTTTGCAAGGGACGTACGGAGGAGTAAGTGATCCAATCCTAATAATTAGTGCTCAGTATCCTAACAGTTGACGTAGGATTGAATAGATTATGCACGATTCTTCTGAGCAGTGTAGAGCTGGCGTCAAAGAAGTAATTTGTTCGACCAGGATTTGTTTTCATATGCGGTGGACTGAAGTGTCCAAGCATTGTGCACCGAGGTGGCGTCACAAATAAGGTCAAATTGCGAAGGTTCGACCGCGAGGACTAGCTTAGAGTCCGCCTCCTCATTGCGAATGAGTCAGGCGGGTTTAGCGGTGGCATTGTAAGGTTCCCCTTTGCTTCCGTTAATAACAGACCAAAGTTTATCACGCCGGAAAAGGTGTTTTTTCTGGTATTTCCACCCGTAGAAATCCGTGCCATTGAATTTGGTAATGATAGTCGAACTAACGGGGAGAGGCCCATAAACTATTGAATGAGTAGTCATAGCAGCGGATAGATATACAAAAAGGATCAGACATAAAAGGGGAAGTGAATTTTACAATGCACTAAGAAGCTAAAATAGTAAGTGAGGGTGTCACGTAGTGATGTCGTTACAGAATGCTCTACAGCCCATATGACCCCGATGGGTTACTTGGCTCTTAAATAAGAATCTAAGACAGAGGTACAGAAATAGATAACGTAAAGCAGAATTCTAGACTACATTATCTAGCAGTGAGTCCAACAGTTTGAGTTTAAAGCAAAATCGAATTATGAAGAAAACAGAATTCCAACATGGTCAAGTGCCTCTTCAGGATATCTCGAAAGATCACTCTCAGGAAATTTCAAGTTTGTCCCTACTGGTTTTGCAATAAGTTTTTTTTTTTATAAAAAACATAACTTTTCAATCCCTTTTCTCTCCACTCTATCTGTTACTATGCCTTCACCTCTAATATAAAGCACCCTCTAGCCATAGTTCTTTCTTTCTGCATTAGTTAAATAGTCTGGAAGATAGTCGCATTGAATCCTGTAAAGCAATGAAGTATTAATACTTTACGGTTTACACCCAATTCGCAAAGCTAAATTTTTATTTTGGCATCGTTAAGGTGATGACCTTTTGACCCTTAAATCTTGGCAGTCCGTATCATTGCCGAGGGATTATTTTTTTTTTCGATCCACAGGGTTTTTTTTGTTCGCCCGAACTCGATCAGAAAGCGGTATTTGTATATTGTATCAAGGGTCAGAAAAATACCACGTACCAAATATTAAGAAAATGTCCTCGATATATAAACAATAGTTGAAACTGAAAAGGTCAACTCAAAAGCCTAAAGCAAAATAATATTTATTATAGCTCAAAGCTCAAAAGCACAAAGCAAAAAGCCTAAGTTTTTGAGCTTGTTTGTTTTTTAATGTATGCCATTTCTTTTAAGCCCACTAAAATTTACGGAAAAAATTTGAACGTTCTGATTTTATTCATCCCCATAGAAAACGAGAGAGAGAAGAGGGAGAGTGGAGGAGAGGGAGGCGGGAGAGCAAGGAGAGGAGAGAAGGGAGAAGTAAGATCAAACAAAAGAGAGGGGAGAGGAGCAAGGAAAGAGAGAGATGGGAGAGTTGAAAGCGTGGACACAGTATAGAAGAGGAACCCTAGATATCTGAATCCTTTGATCTCTAAAGTAAAAAAGAGAAAAAAGATGAAATATAACAAAAGAAGGAGACTCAATTAACGAAAGTGTTTTTTTTTGTTGTTTTGATATGCTCTAAAAATAGATGGACGCAAATCCAGTAGCTTCTCGGCGTGGAGGAGGAGATAATTTCACGGATTCTAATTTTGGAGGTTTTCCTAATATGATGTCCAATATGAATTTACTATATGCGGAAATATCTACTAAGGAAGTGAATACTTCAACAGGTTTTAATTTGGGAGAAGCTTTTCTTCCCGATGGAAATCGTAAAACCGGTTGTTTTTCAGAAGATTTTTGGTTATTTCCTCAAGCTTTTGCTGGAAGATTGGAAAGATTTCTGAAAGATCCTGAGGTTCTTCTGAAAAGTATTCCAACGGGAAAAGTTTCTCATAGTTTAGAGACATATTTACCCGAGAAAGGGTAAGCTTTCTTTTATATCAGGAAATAGATGTCTCCCTTTCTTTATTTGACGTTTCTTTTGGGCTTTTCTGCAAATAATTCCAAAGTTTGGGAATTAACGCTTTCATTGGAACAAATCAACCGGTTCTCAAAGTTCACGCTATTTATGGTGTGGATTTAACGTAGGTCTCACGGTTCATTTTTATATGATTAGATATTATGAGCAAATAATCTTATAGTGTTCTACTAGTTGGGTTGCCAAACGCGATTTAAGAAAAGTCCACTTCTTTTTTCTTTTTTGTTTTATTGCACACTTAGTCGACTGCTTGTCAATTTGGAAGGAATTTATAGCAGAAAAAGAGGTACAATCTGCGCTATTAGATGTTTACATCAGGTAAGTTCCTGGAGAGAGAGCTTAACGAGAGTGGAAGTCTTAAGAGGTTCCTCCTTGCCTCGGGATATTAATCGGGAAATTCAGATACACCAGAATAAAAATTTACCCTAATAAATATCCTCCACTTTCTTTGTGAATTATATATCTTTGGATGTTGTTACTTCCCTCGGTTTTTTTCTCTCAAGATGGGCTCCCAAGTCGTACTGTACTATTTCTGTCTTGGTGCTCGTCCGGTCAATCTCAAAATATTTCCTTCAATTCATTTGCTTTTCATTGAAGTACTCTCTCTCCCCCTTCCTCGTCTCTCTCTCTCTCTCTCTCTCTCTCTCTCTCTCTCCCCCTCTCTCCCTCTCTCCCTCTCTCTCTCTCTCTCTCTCTCCCCCTCTCTCCCTCTCTCTCTCTCTCCCTCTCTCTCTCTCCCTCTCCTTCTCCCTCTCCCTCTCCCTCTCCCTCTCCCTCTCCCTCTCCCTCTCTAAAAGGATCAATAACACAATCGGAATGCGCAAAAAATTGACAAATTACAATGCGGAAGCGAATTTAACTCACATCAAATATCAACCAGCTCTCGTACATTAAATCCTCATGAACATAGATAGAGACATCGCATATTTCAGAAGAGGAAACTCACATTAATTCTCATGCATTAACTCTACATTGATTTCTCCTTAGGTTCCTTAGTTATTACCTAATCCTTCACTAGCTGGCATTTTAACTTAGTCGCCAGATTACATCTAGAAATCTAATTCTAGAAGTGTCACATGTACCTGGACGCAAAATAGAGTACGACGCAAATTGAAACTACTCGAAACGAAACGTCTAGAAGTACACTTAAAGTACGACTTAACCTACGTGAAACGAAACTGCTAGAAGTACTAAGCACGAACCGAAAGTACTAGAAGTCCCGTACACAAACGAAATAGACCAAACCGTTCACACATAATCAAACGAAACTGAAAAGTACTAATGAAACGAAATATAACGCGCGACGTGACGCGCGACAAAACTGACCCACACTAAAAACGAACCAACATCGACAAAATCCCACATTGCAATCCTAACATTCCCCCTCTCAATGTGAGGATTTATACTAACTACTGAACAAACTCAAATTAGCCCTAATTTAGGTCTCCCTCTAACAAAGACATCATGCATTGCAGCTTTAGTTAACATATCTGCTGCCTCCTCCAAAGTAGGAACAAATATAAATTCTAACTATTTATCTATCACCAAATCTTTAACAAAATGCCACTGTATTCTAATAAGTTTTGTCCTTTTATGAAACACTGGATTCTTCACTTAAGTAATACTACTCATGCTATCTCAATAGATCCTCATGCACTTCACAGAAATTCCCAATTCACTCAACATGTCTTTAATCCAAATTGAAGCTTTTGCCGCATGACAAGCCGCCATGTACTTCGCTTCAGTTGAACTTAAAGCCACTGTAGGCTGTAATCTGGAGCTCCATGAGATTGTCGCTCCACTTAATACAAATGCATAACTAGAGGTGGACTTTCCCGTGTCAAAGTCTCCCCCCCAGTCAGCATCACAATATCCAAAGCAATCCAAATCGTCTCCACTTCGATAAACCAATCCAATGTCCAATGTACCGGCCAAATACCTGAAAATCCACTTGACCGATTCCCAATGTTGCTTGTTTGGTGCTTGACTGTGCCTGCTTATAATTGACACAATTGACACAGCTGCAGAAATATCAAGTCTTGTCCCTACACTCAAATACATTAGGCATCCAATTGCCTCTCTATAAGGGACATTTACAATTTCCTCATCATCAAATTTGCTAAGCTGTAATTTCGGGTCTAGAGGTGTGCTAAGGGGCTTAGAACCTAACATAGAAAATTGAGTAAGAACTTCTTTACAATATTGTTCTTGACTCAATTTAATACATCCGGATTTACTCCTAATCACCTCGATGCCTAATATATATTTTGCTTCACCTAAATCTGTCACCTTAAAATGCTTCTTCAAATATGACTTCAATTCCTTAATTTTCTCTAAGCTATCTGACACCATTATAAAATCATCCACATAGACACTAAAAATAATTTGATCTACTCCATTTCCTTTCACATACACACCAGAATCTGAAATTGTTCTTACAAATCCAAAGTCAATCAAAACCTTATGTAAGCGTAAATACCATGTTCTTGGTGCTTGCTTCAACCCATACAAGGATTTCTTGAGTCTCCACACTAAACCAGGTTTGGATGGTACTCCTACCGGAATTTTTATATAAACCTCCTCCTCGAGATCTCCATTAAGAAAAGCAGTCTCCACATCCATCTGATGAATATGCTTCTTCTCGGCTGCCGCCAATGCGATGATCATCCTCAAAGAATCAAACTTGACCACGGGAGTATAGGTCTCCGTATAATCCACTCCCTCTTTCTGGTGAAATCCCTTACATACTAATCTTGCTTTATACTTAATTAATTCACCAGAAGCACCAGTTTTTGTCTTAAATACCCACTTAGAGCCTATGGCCTTCTTTCCCTCAGGTAGTTCTACTTCCTCAAAAGTCTCATTCTCAACAATAGATTTATATTCTTTGTCAAATGCAACTTTCCACTTAAACTCCTAATCACCTGAATTTCTAGCTTCCGTAAAAGATTTTGGGTCACCACTTACACTCTCTTGCAGTATTTGCTATAAAAGGAATTCATTTAACTTAGCCTCTGAAATAAAATTATGAGATTTATCACTGGCTTTCATTTGAAGACTTAGTCTCTCAAGTGCTTTTCCCATATTCTCTCGATTACTTCTCCTAACAATCACTTCTTCTTCCATTACATTCTTTTCACTCTTTTCAGAAATTGATGGCAAACTCTTTTCACTATTTTGACTTTTCAAAGATAATTTTGAACTCTCAGACTTATTATCACTCAAAGTGGATTCCAAATCAAAATTGTCAGAATTTGAAACTTTACCAAATTTCGGTTTCCGTTTTAGAGTCTCATAATGATCGTCTTCCTCATCCGACGAATCCGCCACTGTGAACTCCTCCAAACTGTTTTCCTCTTCAAAATCCAAGCTTCGCTCCTTGCCGTTCGAATATTCCATAGCCGCCTTTAAATTCTCGTGGCAGTCAACATTCGTGACTCCACTACGTTCCGCATCACAGGATTGAAGATTTGGTACTGATTCGAATTCGCACTATATCCGACAAAAATTCCACTCCAACTTCGTGGACTAAACTTGCCGGTCCGTTTGTTTCAGTCAATATATACGGTCGCCCGGCAACCCCAAATTCTTAAATATCGTACGGACGGAACTCGTCCACTCCAAAGTTCTTGAGGCGTCTTCTCGCCAGAAATCGAAGTCAATCTTCGATTACACACAAAGTTTGCCGTGACTATGGCTTCTCCCCAAAGCAAAGCATTGTGATTCGTGCTATGAAGCATCGCACGCACCATTTCCTACAATGTCATGTTTTTCCTTTCGGCCACTCTATTAGATTCGGGTGAATAAGCGGCGGTAAATTGTTGCTTGATTCCCCGCTCTTCACAAAACTCCTTAAATGCAATAAATTCTCCACCATTATCTGACCTCACGGCTTACATTTTCTTGTCCGTTTCCCTTTCAGACATCACAACAAACTTCTTAAAATAATCCAAAGTCGCCGACTTCCTTTTCAAAAGATACACCCAACTCTTACGAGAAAAATCATCAACAATCACAAAAATATATCTATTTCCCCCAAGACTCCTCGGCTTAATAGGTCCACATAGATCCACATGAATAAGTTCCAAAGGTTGACTCGCTCGAAATTTTACATTTTTGACAGGATGAGGTTTCCTCATTTGCTTCCCCTTGCTACAACCATTACATCCATTCACCTTTTCTCCGGTCGCCAATTCCAAACCTCTCACCGAAGAATTCTTAATCATCCTTTTAATGTTTTCCTCCGAAGTGTGGCATAACCGATGATGCCAAAGGCTAAGGTCGCCTTTCTCCATCTCCACAGAAAGCATAGAAGGTTCCTCTTTAACCGGCCATTTCCAAATTAACTTACTAACCAAATTATCTGACACAAATCCTTCCCCAATTTGAATTCCTTCTTTACTTTTAATCATGATTCTAAAATCCTCCAAAGAAATGACTCTACCTCCGGCCTTTTGAATTTGAGGAACACTAACCAAATTCCCCACTCCATTAGGAATAAACAAAGCATCTTTCAACTTAGCTTTATTCACTCTAACATTTCAAAATTTATCTCTCACCGGTAAATCAATTCGGACCGTTCCAACCGTGTCCACCTGAATCACATGTCCACTCGCAACCGTGACATTCTCTAGAACCGTAAGCTTCCTTGTATCCGAAAATAGACTTAAATCCGTACACACGTGATGAGTTGCGCCGGAATCAATAATCCAATCTCTTACACTATGATTACTAGAAGCCGAATTCAAATTTGCTCCGGTTTTCTCGTCCAATAAAATAGTCAAATTGAAATATCGCTCCTCAAAGTCTTTTTCAAATTCCGTATAGTTTCCTTGATATCTGGATCCTCTTAATTGGCCACGACCGCGTCCGCGTCCTCGACCACCTCGTCCATTTTTTCGATCGTCATAAAAGGAAGAATCTTCGCCTTCTCGTTGGAAACAATGTGAACTCACATGTCCCCACTTATGGTAAATATTGCATCTCTTCTCCTTATCCGGGCACTCGGCTGCAAAATGCCCAATCTTATCACATTTGAAACAAGTCACGTAAGAGGTGTTAGATTTATCAAATTGACTTCTACTAAATCCAACATTTTGACTTCTTCCTCTACCTCTTCCTCTAAAATTTCCGCTAATACCCCCTCTTCCTCGGAACAAATTTAGATCCGGGGAATCCAAGGTATTTACATTATGGATTCCACTACTTTCAAAACCTCTACCTACACTCTCTCTAGACTTCTCATTGGACTTCAAATAATTCACCGCATACTCAAGTGTAGCCTTCCGTTTACATTGAATTATTTCACTAGACGTAGAATATCTTTTGGGCAATCCCTCTAAGAACACTTGTAACTTTTCATTTCCGGGTACAATTTTACCAAGACTACTCAATTGCTCCAACAAAATATAAAATCTTTTGACTCCATCATCTATTGACTCATTATGCTTAAACTTAAACTTAATGAAATCCTTGAACACAATTTGCCTTATCTTTGACTCCTTTCTCAAAATGATTTTCTAACGCTTGCCAACATTTATGTGCAGTATCATGAATAAGAAAATAATCATGGACCGATCCGGTACAACTTTGAATCAATCCATTCATGGCCGCCATATCTTTCAATCTCCACAAATTTTGTGCCTTGGGATCTTTTGGCATTTTCTCCTTGCCGTTGACGATCTTCCACAACTTCTTCAAGATGAGACTCGCTCTCATGTTCTTCTTCCAAATAGCGTAGTTTGATCCATCAAAGATAACCGGCTTGCCTCCCATTCGAAAATATTCTTCTCCTTCCAACTCACTATCAAAATCAAAATCCTCTTCTATATTTTTCTTTTTCTTTTTCTTACATTTTTCATCATCATCCGAATTATCTGAGCTGCTACTAGAACTAGAGCTAGAGCTGCCCTCCAATTCCTCTTTCACCAAAACATTTTCATTTTTCACCTTTTTATCCTTTTCCTTCATAAATTTCTCCCACTCCTTATAAGTGTCTCTATCTAACCGAATGTCATAACTTTCCTTCTCTTTAGATTGATCCAATCCGAAGGGTTTAGCTGGCAATGACTCCTCGGACTTTGGCGCAATTCCTTCACCGAAACTGAATTCTCGTTCGCTCGGACCCCGAAGAGATGGCTCGGGAGTCGGCGGAGTTCCCGAGGTCCCCATAGGCATCCTCGGTCCGGATGGAGAGGGTGTGTTCTTCTTTTTCTTCCCTCCCATACCTAACTCACTAGATCCTCAATGTGGAGCTAACCTGCTCCGATACCAATTGAAAGGATCGATAACACAATCGGAATGCGCAAAAATTGACAAATTGCACAATGCGGAAGCGAATTTAACTCACATCAAATATCAACCAGCTCACATTACAAACATTAATTTCTCATGAACATAGATAGAGACATTACATAATTCAAAAGAGGAATTTACATTAATTCTCATATATTAACTCTACAATGATATCTCCTTAATTTCTCCTTAGTGGTATCTAATTCCCTCACTAGCTGGCATTTTAACTTAGTCGCAGATTACATCTAGAAATCTAATTCTAGAAGCGTCACATGTCCTTAGACGCAAAAAAGAGTACAACGCAAACTGAAACTACTCGAAACAAAACGTCTAGAAGTACAATACTTAAAGTACAACTTAACCTACGTGAAACAAAACTGCTAAAAGTACTACGCACGAACCAAAATACTAGAAGTCCTGAACACAAACGAAATGAACCAAATAGTTCACACTTAATCAAACAAAACTGAAAAGGTACAAATGAAACGAAATATAATAAGCAACGTGACGCGCGACAAAACTGACCCACACTAAAAACGAATCAACATTGAAAAAATCCCACATTGCAATTCTAACAAACAATTCTCTCTATTCTTGTCTTACTTGACTATGTCTGTACTGCTCATTCTCACATTAATGGATGAAGGATGTTTCTTGTGTCTTCTAAGTGCCTATTTGTATTCTAATGTCGTCTGTCGGCATGAAACACTTTTTAATGTTGTCCAATGAAATAATGCCTACGCATGCTTGTTCATGTGAACCTGAATATGTACAACTGCATGATTGTAATAATGGTATGACTCCATGTCGTTCGAATCCTGACGTCTGTCCATACAAATAATTTGTAATGTTCCACAATATGACGGCGGTCACACGAAATCGGCGATACCCGATATTGCCCAAAATCGCCCATAAAATCAACACTTGCACTCGAGTTTGCGACAATATGGGTTCGCGTAAAAGATCGTGTTGAAATAACTTGGGGTCGATTCGAAGTCGCCCGTAAATACAAGAGTCGCACTGATCCATACAGTGGAAATTGTCGCGTGTCCATTCGAACTGTGAACCAGTACGGCGTGAAATTTGGAAGGTTGGAAATTTCCTCCCACTTTCGTGTATGAAAATGTTTCGTCACACATTGACAAGTTTTTCATGTAAACTTTGGAATCCAATGTGATTCCCTCATGACGAGACACGTGGAGCTCATCTGCTTGATGTGTGAGTTCGAGACTCCCATATCCGTCGATCTCTGGCTTCATAAATCTCCAAGATCGTGAATTCGATAATTTTAGCATGGGTTTTAACGTCTCCTCGTATATACCTCGTTCCTCTCCAACTGGATGGTCTTTGACTGTTGAAAATTGAAGGTGGTCCTCGTCCATTGAAAACACTTGATGTACCTACGTAAAATTTGTTAGTGAAATCGAACGACGCTCGCTTTTCCTTGATTTCGGGTCAATTGTGTGGATTGCGATCGCGGATTTCAAGGTCACGTGGTTGTCACCAATCCTACGTTTTACGTTTGACTTGTCGCCAAATATGTCGTTGTCCACGAATGAAAAGCTTTGATGTCGTGACGTTGTATGCGTTTCCGGCATCACATATGGCGAAGTCTCATTTGACCGAGACTTCGTTGTACTTTGATGTACACTTAGATTTAAATCGAGGGTCATGAATGAAGGTTATCAAGGTGAGTAAAACTTACTCCTTTCTTGGTTGCTTGCTTGATTGTTTACGTTTCTATAGAATTTCCCAGCAACGCATCTCTGAATGATCTGTATTTAAGAACTCCCCTATCCTCTTTCACCTCCTCTAACAACTGGGTTTCCTTGATTGCAGATTTGGTGGTGAACTCAGTGAATTTCTTCTATGAGGTGCATAGTGGAGGAGATCCGAAATCTCCCACTATCGCCAAACTGTAAGGTAATATCTCAATTGTTTCTCTCTTAAGACTTGCATTCTCTTGCTTATTTGCATGCTGCAAATCTACACTAAGAGATTTCTTGATTTCTACCTCTTTTTCTCCAATCTTGTCTACCTGGGTGAGTTTGTAGATTTTTGGGTCTCTTGTGACATCTAATGTCACTTATGGACTTCTCTGTGCAGGTCCACTTCCTCCATCACCAAGGGATGAGGCATTGGGAGTGCTGATCGGTTTCCTTGCACTCTCCATTTCTCTCGGCCATGTCTTCCATGCTTGAGGTAAGACGCCGCTTGCCGCTTTTGGAACAATCATCTCATCTTGTGGTGTAAATTTTCCAAGATTCTCTAAGCTGTCAATGTTTTCATTGCTTATTTGATCTGACTCGTGCTTGAGTCCTTGTTGACCCTCTTTATTTTTCATCGGCCTTTATGTCGGAGTTGACACCAATGTCACCGGCTTACTGACTTTTCTTGCTTTCTTTTGTGGCATTTCTGTCAGATTTTTCTGAAATTCGGATGCCGAAATAGTCTTCTCCCCATCGATGGAGGCGGGAGTTGGAGGATGGTGGTGGTGACTCCGACTAACCTTGTCACCTGCTACTTCTGATCGGAGTTGGAGGATGGTGGTGGTGACTCCGACTAACCTCACGGCCTTTATGTCGAGTTTGACACCATATCGGCTTCTGGCTTTTCTTGCACTGCATTTGTGATTTTTTAGAAATCTTGCAATAGTCTTCCCCATCGATGAGCGGAGTTGGAGGATGGTGGTGGTGACTCGACTACCTTGTCACCTGTTTCTGATCGTGTTAGTTTAGTTATTTCACCCTTTGTCTTTTTGATTCTTCTCATACTCCTTGCTCATTTTATTTCTTTTCAATGTTTCTCTTTTCGCTGCATGCTCCCGTGGCATTTTACTCCTTGGACTCTGTTGTGAGGTATCCAACGTGTAGTTTGCTACCTTTGGGTTCTTCTGCCACTATTCCAATTTCTGCATGGTTTTTTGCAGTCAAAAAACTGATTACTGATTTCTCTCTCTTTATGCAGATCTTCGACTATCTTGTCATTGGGGCTAGTTCTAAATACTTTGTGCGTGCCCAGCTCACGATGTTGGAGAATGTTTTGGTTCTCTCTCTACTACCTGTATTGTTATCGCTTGGGATTGCCTCTCCTCTTTTAGGATTCTTATGAGTAAGTTTTCAGTTTCCTTCCCTCTTTCTTCCTTTTTGACATGCATTCAATTCCATTTGTTTGTTGAGGTCGTTTCTTGTACACCTGCAATCTCTTGAATTGATTGTTCGCCGGTGCAACATTCTTTTGTCGCTTGCTTTCTTGTATTACCATGCATGGTTAGGGTGATGCATGGTTAGTGTGCGATCTGTCTCTCTTTGCTTTGCTTGACTGATGGGGTTCTCTATGATTATTTGAAGGACATCAATCTCGTCCTTTTTTCGGGTTGTTAATGACGGAGTGCTCATTTGATTTGGAGTACTCTTGAGGACATCTCCGCAGATTTCCTTTGTCATTGTTTCCAGCCATTCTCAGGACAAACTACTCAATGTGTTGCCATTTCGTGACACCTGAAACGTGGTGTCTTTCTCTACCACCTGTTCAACTCCTTTTTGGTAAGATCTCCCACTTATGTCCTTCTGAGGTGAGAGACTCTCCTGGTGAGATCTCTCGTTTTTCTCCTTTTGAGGTGAAAGGTCTTCTGTTCTAGAGTCATTATCTCTACAAATACATGACTTTGACTTGTTGGTGCTTGTGTTGCATGTGCCATGATTGATTTTTGTTGTCACTTGAACTTTGTCCGATCTTACCGTGTAGCACACCTGATTCCAGCCTCAGTTCTCTGTGTGAGGAATCTCAACTTCGTTGTCGTCCTTGTTGTCCTTTCGGACCGCTTCCACTTCCTTTCTGACCGCTTCTTTTGTCTTTGGCAAAATGGCGTCCCATCGCTTGGTGCTTTGAACTTTGGGATCTGCAAATGTTTGGACTTTGCTTGCGGCAAAGTACCTTGGCGACTCCTCTTGGGGATCCTGCATGGAGATTTTGTTAGTCTATCTCTTCCGATTCTCTCTGTAAAGCTCTTGGATGATTCCCCAAACTTGATAAGTTTTTGTTCTCCTCCTTTTTGCCATCGTGGCAGACCTTCTTTTTATTTGACATTTGTTGTTGGAAAGAGGCTTATGTTTGAGATCATGATGCAGTCTGAGGTATGGTCTGTGGTGAGGTCATGAGAGGTCTTTCAGTGATGATTATCCTCTTCTCCACCACTATCTACTCTTCTTGTCCCCACTTTGCTTTGATCGTCTTTGTTTGTGATTTGAATGCTCGTTTGGCACACAAAATCCTTGTGATTTGGGTTCTGACTAGTTTGCTTGGTCTCTACCTTGTCGGCTACTTTCTCAAATCTATGACCGCACTTTTCCTTGATGCCAAGCTCGTACTTCTAGGCCTTCTCGGGCATCACCACCTCGATGGAGCCATCTGAAACGATCAGCTTATTTACCACATCCTCCCACTTCGACTCCTCCCATTTGTGGCTCTCTAGTGAGGTGAGAACTAGTTCAAATCTATGGGGAATTGACATGAGAAACATTGAGATTTTCGTGTGTGTAGGAAGGTAAATTTTTTGTTGGTTCTACCATGGCTAGGTTTTTTGAGTATTGGGAAATGTTCTTTGACATTGACATTGTTTCGTCGTATTATGTGTTAGAGTCTCCGTAGCAATCTAATTCTTTCTACCATGGTTTCTTTCACAAGTGTCTTCTCTAATTTTTCCGTGAGCCCTTGGAAGAAATTTTCCAAGGCTCCACCATCATTCTCTTCCAATGTCTGGGCCTGACTTGCTGCACCTTCCCTTGGTGTTTTCGTTGCAGATGTACCCATTTCTCCTCCTTTACTCAAGGTCGTGTTGGGATGGCCGCCGCTCTCCTGTTCCAGAATTTCGAACTCCTTCGAGACCCAAAGGGGTGGGCCCATAATCTATTGCTTTTGGACAACCATATGAGCGATCGCAGGAATCCCCCGCAGCCACAGACGGATTGGGCCTACTACAAGTCAATACACTCAGAGGGGCTTTAGGGAGTCACATACAATAGTTAGACAAAAAAGATAGGAAAGATTACGGAAGGATATGATTAGCACACAGATGAAGTGGACAAGTAGACGAGATAGAAGTACACGAAAGCCGTAGCTTTAATAAATGGTCCACTTAGGAAAAAAGTGTTACAAAAGGACTTTCTAATAAAGCCACTATATTCTTGTCTTACTTGACTATGTTTGTACTGCTCATTCTGACATAAATGGATGAAGGATGTTTCTTGTCTCTTCTGAGTGCCTATTTGTATTCTATTGCTGTCTGTCTGCATGAAACACTCTTTAATGTGGTCTAATGAAATGATGCCTACGCATGCTTCTTTATATGAACCTGAATATGTACAACTGCATGATTGTAATGATCGTATGACTCCACGTCGTCTGAATCCTGACGGCTGTCCGTACAAATAATTTGTAATGTTCCAAAATGTGACGCTAATCACACAAAATCGGCTATACCTGATATTGCCCAAAATCGCCCATAAAATAAACACCATGTACATCATCGAATGCGTTTTATATCAAGCGGATTCGTTGTTATTCGGTTTTGCTGTTGTTTAGTTTTGGTTAGCGTTTGTACGTTTTGTCATGATGTAAATATTACTATTATGTTGTTATGGCTGGTCATGTTATTTTTTTTTTGTAATACTTTGGTTATAGGTACTGTAGTGTGAAATGGAAGTGTATTATATTTACCCACAATGTTTGGGAAGACACTATTATTAGTGTGGATAGTGAGGGAGAGAATCTCACGGTGCATTAAAATAGGCGTGGTAGATTAGTCCACGTGGCATTTGGTCATTTGACCGTCACTTAGTGCTTTGTGTGTGATTTGCTTAAATAGATAGACTTGCAGAATAGGACCTCATAATTCACAGAGAGAGAAAAGACAAGACTTTATTACACTAAGGATAATCTGTCCAAAATTACATTTTGTATTTTTCCCATTTCTATAACAGATTTTTGAAAGTCTTCTTCATTCTAATCACGCATGTGAATGCCCGTTTCTTTTGTCCATCTCCAAACTCTGAAGGTTCTACATCTAAAAGATTTTGAGATTGGATCTTTGTTTCTTGATCCTCATTGGACATACGTGGACCCAAGCCTCCTTAGTTACCTGAACTGGCCGATCTTAGACTTCACCCTCTCGATCTTAGACTTCACCCTCTCTCTAGATCACTCCCTTTCTTTTCCATTACTACATCCTCCTCCCTCTTATTCTTCCCCCTCTTACTTTCTATTTATCTCTACATCTCCCTCTCTCTATGTCGCACTTCACATCCTCCTCTCTCGTGGAATCCTCCCCCTTCCACCTCTCCATCTCGCACTCCTTCCACACCCTCTCTTACTCCCGCTCCCTCTTCCTCGCCTTTTCCGTTTCCTTTTACCTCTCCCGCTCTCTTTCCCTCTTCATCTCCCTCTCCATTATTCTCCTTGTGTTTTACCCTCCTTCTTCCTCTCCCTCCCTTCCATCCCCCTCCCTCTCCCTCTCCCTCTCCCACTCCCACTCCCACTCCCTCTCCTTCTCCCTCTCCCTCTCCTACTCCCCATCCATTTACCTCAAATATCTCCCTCTCTCCCTCTCAATCTCCGTTTTTATCATTGTTTCCTCCTTCCAAATCCCCCTTCCCCTTTCCCTCCACCACCCCCTCCCTCACTCCCCCCCCCACACCCCCTCGCCCCTCCCCCACTCACTCCTCCTCCCCCTCTCCAACTCTCCCTCCCCCTTCCCCCTCACCTTTCCCTCCTCCACCCCGTCCCCCTTCCCCCCCCCTTCCAGTTCCTCCATCTCCAACCCCTCCCACTCCTCCCCCCCATCCCCCTCCAACTTCACCTCCCCCACCCGCCACCCTAACCCTCCCCCGCACCATACCAGTCCCCCTTACCCTCCCACTCACTCTCTCCCTACCCCTTATCCTCCCCCTCTAACACTCTTGCTTCCCCTCCCTTCACCACTTCATCTTCCATTAACTGTCTTTGTTCTTCTCCCTTGCCATTTCTCCTTCCCATTCCATCTTTCTCTCCCTCTCCCTCTCCCTCTCCCTTTCCTCCCTGTTTCTCTCTCTCCCTCTCCGCATCCCCCATTTCCTCCCTTTTCCCTCTCCCTTTCCCTCTCATTTTCCCTCTTTACTCTCCCTCTCCTTCTACTCATTATCTTTTCCATCCTCCTTCTCCCTTTCCCTCTCCCTATCCCTCTCCCTCACCTTTCCACTCTCTCTCTCTATCGATCTCCCTCTCTATCGCTCTCTTTATCCCTCACCTCCCCCTTCTCCCTATCTCTCTTAAACTTCCCCTTCTCTCTCTCCCTCTCCTTCTCCCCCTTCTCCCCCTAGTTCACTTTCCCCTTATGACACTTCCTCTCCCTTTATTTTTTATATTTTTCTTCCTTTTCCTATTACTCAATCTCTCTCATTTTTTCCCTCTCTCCCTCTCCCTTTCACCCTCCCCTTCCCCCTCCCCCCTCCCACCCCTACCTCTTTTCCTCCCCTTCTATCTCTCATTCCATTTTTTTCTCTCCTTTTCCGTTTTCCCTTTCCCTCTTTACCTCCTTGTATTTTCCTCCCTCTCCCTCTCCATCTACTTCCCCGTCTCTCTAATTATTCGTCTCCACCTTCAAATACCCCTACCCCGCCCCCTCCCCGTCCCCTTAACCCTTCTCTTCCCCCTCTATTTTTTTATCTTTCTTTCCCTCCAATTCCACTGTCTATCTTTACCTTTCCCTCCCCCTCTCCCTTTGCTTTTCCTTTTCCCTCTTCCTCTCCCTCTCCCAATCTCTCTCCCTCTCTTTTTCCCACTCCTTTTTCCCTCCCTATCTCTCTTTCTCTCCCACTCATTCTCCCTCTCCAACCGACACTCACTCTTCCTCCTCCTCAGCCTCCCCCTACTTCCCTTCTCCCTCTCCTTCCCATTCTCCTTACACTCTCCCTCTCCCTCTCATTCTCTCTCCCCCATTTCCTCTTCCTGTCCCTCTCTCATTCCTTCTAAATCTTCCTATGCCTCGCCACTTCCCTGCCCCTCTCCCTCTCCCTTTCCCACTCCTTTGTCCTCTCCCGATCCCTCTTTCTCTCCCACTACCTCTCCCTCTCCCACTCCCTCTCACTCTCCCACCCCCGCTCCCTCTCCCTCTCCCTCTCCCTTTTCTGCTTCCTCTCCCCCCCTCTCCCCTCCCACTTCCCTCTCTCCGTCTCCCTCTCCTCCTTCACCATCTCCCTCTCTCTCCCCCCTCTCCATCCACCCCCACTTCCTCTCCCCCTCCCTCTTCTTATCCCTCTTCCTCCATCTTCCTCTCCCTTGCCCTCTCCTCTCCCTTTTCCTTTCCATCTCTCACCTACTCACCCTTCTCCTCCCCCTCCCCCTCCTTCCCTTCTCCCGTTCCCTACCCTTCTCCCCCAAACTCTCCCTGTCACTCTCCTTCTCCCTCCCACATTTCCTCTTCCTCTCCCCCTATCTTTCTTTCTACATCTCCTTATGCCACTCCCCCTCCCTGCTCCTCTCTCTCTTTCTTTCCCACTTTCGCTCCCTCTCCTAATCCTCCCTATCCCTCTCCCTCTCCCTCTCCTTTTCCCCCTCCCTCTCCCTCTCCAACTTTCTCTCTCTCCCTCTCCCTCTCCCTCTCCATCTTTCTCTCCCTCTTCTGCTCCCTCTCTATTCCCCTCTCGTATACGAACTTTGACTTACTCATTGAGTTACATTTAACAGTCCATCAACCAACCAGTTTTGTTTTCGAGAAACATTTACCGGAAGACAGGTCCATAGACAAGTCCAACAATAAACGGAACAGAATCTCATTAGCGTATGAATTTGATGTGTTAGCAAATTTTCCGTACATATGGTCAAACTCCTCCATTCGAACAAATTAACAGCAATAACTAGCAGAAATACACAGCTATAAGTGTTAATTAGTGTTGAGAAGCGGTAGACAATAGGTATAATATTCACTTGTTTTTGACCTACCGATAATCTACATGTCGGATCGATCTATTGGCACGGAAATGATTGCGATATAATGTTACGATATGCCGATAAAAAGTTATTGCCTTAATTCACTTGGATTTTGGTAATTTTGTGGGGTTCAATTAGTAATATTTTTTTGTATGTAAGTGTTACGAAGCCAATACAAGAGTTCATTACTTTCGTTTAACGAAGTAAAGACCAGATTTTGACATGTAAAAATGACATACTATCGAGTATATACAGTATAACATTGTAAAGTTCAAATGGTCCTGTGTAATAATACCAT
The DNA here is from genome assembly GCA_037447655.1 of Zygnema cylindricum. Classification (NCBI taxonomy): domain Eukaryota; kingdom Viridiplantae; phylum Streptophyta; class Zygnematophyceae; order Zygnematales; family Zygnemataceae; genus Zygnema; species Zygnema cylindricum. Next base: position 89,121 of record JBBHKE010002012.1, on the reverse strand, counting down.
GTATTTGCATGTATAATAGCGATAACAAATATATTTGTCCCCAAATCAATATATCGCCATTAGGGTACCCTTTCCCATCCTATCTCCAATAATATTGATTATCGAAATAATCTTGAAGGAAAGTTGATCGATACACAATACTACTACTGCCTATTACTAGGCGTTGAGGATTTTTTGGGCCTAATGCGGAACTAGAATATGTGACGACGACTCAAGTAGAAAGAGACCGAGAAATAAAGATTATAAGATTGACTCAAAAGGAAGCAATAGGGAACATGCTGGAAAAATTTCAGTTGGATAAAGCTAATAGTTATTGAAATCCAATGGAGTTAAAGAAGGGAAATGAGGGGAGTGAGGAAGAAAGAGTCATAGTCTTAGACGAGGAATTAAGTCATGAAAAACAAAAGTTCATGCAAACTATTTCTTACGGGCAAGTAGTGGGAAGCCTAATCTATTTTATAAATTGACCCGGCCGGATTTAGCTGCAGCTGTAGGAGTGTTGAATAGAAGTCTAAATGCTCCCACTAAGAAGGATTCGGAGGCAACTAAGAATTCCTTAGATATTTGATAGGAACTAGGGATCTATGGTTGCATTTGGGTGGGGAGAATACTGACATCACTACTAAGAGTGATGCTGGTTATGGTGATACTCCGATAGAGATGTACTTCTAGATATGTATTATATGTGGGTGATGGGGCTTGTTGTTGGAGTAGCAAAGAGCAAAAGGTTATTGCTTAGTCCACCATGGAGGTTGAGTATATGGCCTCTTGCTCTGCTGTAAAAAAATTGATGTTGGTTAAGTCTTTGCTTGGTGAGCTTGGTCACCTTAAGAGTGGTGTGCAGAATTTTTTTTGTGATCGCTATTTCTGCCAATCCTTAACATCATTTTAAAGCCCAACACATGGACATTAGACTCAGCTTTGTTAGAGAAAAAGTGGTAACAAAATAATCAGTTTAGAGTACCGACCACATAGCGAGATGGTGGCAGATATTATGACCAAAACCTGTGTCTTCCCCTAAGCTAATTTTCTGCAAGGAGAAGCGTGGTCTGAAATTAAAGAGTGACTAGAAAATAAGGGGAGTGTAGAAATTGATGGTTCTTTTAGTATTTTCTAGGTCTAAAATAAAGTGCAGAAAAAGAAGCCGAGGCAGTCTGACTCTAACTTCTCTCTCCAACTCTCACACTTTTTGCAGTCACTAAGAAGTTGGAGAGGAAGCTAGTGTCAAGGCTGCCTATACTATCCAAAGATTTACGGGGTAGTAAAGTAGTTAATTTACTAAAAGGAAGTTGTCGCTTAGAGGATTTGATCCTGGTACCTACGGATAAGAAATGCCGTCGATAGCCGGTAACCTCATCCATTTAGTCTATGATTAGTGGTAAAATAGAGTGTATTACATATATAAACGTTAACATGTAGGCTAATTCATTTAACAACAACTATATACGGGATACATAGAGTCAGATATAAAAGTACGGATTACGAGTACGAAGAATAAATAAGTACCGCGCATTTGTTTCGATAGCGAAACAAATACATCGCAACTATTTATGACAGCTACAATTGAAATCGGCATTCAATCGGACGGCCGGAAAGCATGCCGAGATCGAGGAAGAAGATTTCGGCGGTTTATGGTCGCCACCACATCGGATGACACGTGGCACCACGACATTGGATTTTTGCATCTCCAAGGATTACGGAAAAGAATCTAGAAAAGACACGTGTCGACATTTTTGTTATGTCGTACAATGTTCGTATATAAAGTACACCGGCAGCTGTACCTTTCTGTACGGTACACCAATATGATTGGTGCGATACGTCTGTAGATAGAGTTTTAGAGAGAGATAGGACTTAGAAAAAATTGGTAGATGGGACCCGCTCTCCCAGAGAGCTTTTGTAGAAAAGGTCAACTTTGACCCTCCATAATTTACTACTTAGGGGAGAAAATTCAGAGATTCTTTTTGCTATAGACTCAAGGGAGTCTTGCCTTCACAGGGGTGAAGGTGGTCAAAGATTTTGCTAGGGTGGTGGTTATTCGTGCTGAAAGACAAATGGGTCAGGGTTATCCTAGAGGCTTCGTGTGAGCTGCTTACTCTGAGTTCTTATGGAGGTCTCAATGTTGCACATCTCTCACCTACTCACCCTCCTCATACCCCTCCCCCTCCTTCCCTTATCCCGCTCCCTACCTCTGCCCCTCTCTTTCCATCCTTCCTCCCCATTTTCTCCCTCTCCCTCTCCCTCTCCTTTTCCCCCTCCCTCTCCCTCTCCAACTTTCTCTCTCTCCCTCTCCCTCTCCCTCTCCATCTTTCTCTCCCTCTTTTGCTCCCTCTCTATTCCCCTCTTGTATACGAACTTTGATTTACTCATTAAGTTACATTTAACGGTCCATCAACCAACCAGTTTTGTTTTCAAGAAACATTTACCGGAAGACAGGTCAATAGATAAGTCCAACAATAAACGGAACAGAATCTCATTAGCGTATAAATTTGATGTGTTAGCAAATTTTCCGTACATATGGTCAAACTCCTCCATTCGAACAAATTAACAGCAATAACTAGCAGAAATACACGGCTATAAGTGTTAATTAGTGTTGAGAAGCGGTAGACCCTTAGGTATAATATTGACTTGTTTTTTACCTACCGATAATCTACATGTCGGATCGATCTATTGGCACGGAAATGATTGCGATATAATGTTACGATATGCCGATAAAAAGTTATTGCCTTAATTCACTTGGATTTTGGTGATTTTGTGGGGTTCCATTAGTAATATTTTTTTGTATGTAAGTGTTACGAAGCCAATACAAGAGTTCATTACTTTCGTTTAACGAAGTAAAGACCAGATTTTGACATGTAAAAATGACATACTATCGAGTATATACAGTATAACATTGTAAAGTTCAAATGGTCCTGTGTAATAATACCATGTATTTGCATGTATAATAGCGATAACAAATATATTTGTCCCAAATCAATATATCGCCATTAGGGTACCCTTTCCCATCCTATCTCCAATAATATTGATTATCGAAATAATCTTGAAGGAAAGTTGATCGATACACAATACTATACTGCCTATTACTAGGCGTTGAGGATTTTTTGGGCCTAATGCGGAACTAGAATATGTGACGACGACTCAATTCAAAGAGACAAAATAGATTGTGACTCAATTCTTTTGTCAACATTGCTTCATGATTTTTGGCCTAAACAATTCGCAACTAGATTAGTGTTATTAACTCTAACGATGGGCAATATAGTGTTGATAACACTATATTGACACCCCTAAATTAAGAGCATATAACCTAAAATATGCTGAAAAATAAAAGTTTACCTTTGTGCTAATATAGGCACGAATTAATTACTGCCAATAGCTCTGATTCAAGAGGTAGTTGAATAGTACAATAAACGAAATGTGCCAATCCAATGGCAAATTCTTGTTATGTTGTACAGACTTCCTATAAAAGTTCAAAAAAGGCGTCGTCATGGGGAAGTGAATGGCGTCATTACGTGAAAGAATACTCATATTTAATTCAAAAGAAACAAAAAGGGGATATTGCGCAAACTTATTTTCACATGTTCAGACGGAGATTATGTGAACGCACATTATAGTTTTTCATATATGGAAATCTGCAGATAAAATAGTGTTATGTGTGTTAATTAGCATGAATGTTTTGAAGGCTTGACTCTTGGGACCCAAAATAAAGTTAGTGACACCATTTGCTTTTTTACAAAAATATATTTTTACACTACTAATGATCCACGATGTGGTCCACGCCTCTCTTTTTCATATCAACTTTACATACAATTCACTTTTGTGTGGGGTATTGGCAATTTTTGCCATGTGGGACATATCCACAAGAAGACAAAACCGAAGGGAAAGAAAAAAAAATTGTCATATATCGTTTTCAGACGTTACTCAAGTTCAATATTAACTTATGGGTTTTTTTCGTTATTACTTCACCATACAACGGGCAAAAACTAGCATAGAATATTAAGCATTCATTGTCATAAGGGTTTAACATAACTCTCGTTCTTGACACTCACACAACCAGTCATAAATATAGAAATATAGTAGTATGTGCTTAGTAATGTTAAAATCATTTGAAAAAATATACGTTAAGGTTGTTCTTTAGTGTTAAGTTGTTTGCACTTCGAGGTGGAAGACTTCTATTCGAGGTGACAACAATTAGATCTTCAACAAACTACTCGGGGTTTGCTTGAGGTCACTGATGTGCAACATAACCTTGTGTCAAATTTGGGACATCTTATAAGAAGTAGGTTACGGAGGAGTCCATGAAATGGCGAAACGCTCAAGGATTCAACTTTGAGAGATTGATGTCATCTGTATAAACCAAGACGTACTTTCGAAACTTAATTTTGCTCTTTGGACTGTTGGTCTGATGAGTTTAAAATTTTTGAGGATGTTGAGTGATCTCACCCAGCCTCTTTAAGACAATCTAAAATGACATCGAAGAAAAAAGCTAGCATTTATCTATTTAACAAACAACGTTATGATCCACAAGTAGTGTCGTTTGGGTCAAATGGATGAGCTTCTCTTTCAAAATTCAAATTTCAATAGTTCGGATCGTCAAACATGTTAACTTGACACGTAACTTTTGCTTCTTGCTAAGAGGGTCTGCATAGTGAAATAGCATAAATGATTGTGCGACTGAAAGTGGAGACGTCATAGAAACTCATCACACTAAAGTTGTCGACACGGTAAACTATCAATCCTCACATAATCGTTACGTTAGACGAAGTTCCCGAGTTTGATCTCAAAGGCAACTATTGACCTTTCTCCGACAAATTTCACGTAACCAAAATCTCGAAGCAACAACAATGTTCTCTTAAGGATTTGATTGACCTTATTGGGCACAAAGCCTATTTAACCCACTTTACCATAACAATTGCACACATGTGAGAGTTAAAAGTTCAAGCCAAACTTGAAAAATTGACATCTAGATGATCAAGAATACAAACGGAGTATTGTAAGGTTCAAAATACAAACCAATAATTGAATATCGAAAGCAATAAAAATCAGCAAAAGCACAACCTATCCATCGTCGACTTTTGATTAGATTTCAATTTTGCGGCTAAGTTAAAAGCCAGCATGTGCTCTCACAGTGGAGCTGAAGTAAAGTGAGAAAGTGACTGCGCTACATGCCGCAGTTTTGTTACTCGTAAGCCTTGGTCGGCCGTGTGAATTGTTGTTTTTTTTTATGACGGTCGACGTTCTCAAGCTTTTTTTAACCGGTTGTTACAATATTTCGCAAGTCAAAGTTGTTCGACGGATTGACCGTCAAATCTAAACTCAACGGTACAGTACTTAATTTGTACTATTCTGTACTGACAATGTACAATTTTTGACAAGCTGACGCAAGTACCTGCGGTCCTGCGCGCAGCAAAAATTGTTACTGCGATTAGCAATTCCCTATTAATATTAAAGGGAAAGGTCGTTCGCTACGCATCATTACAGTCGTGAATCTCCTATGTCAAACTGAGAAATCGTAAACATAGATACTCCTGTAATAAGACAAACTAACTAGTTCAATTTGTTCGTTTCTTTTGAACATGAGTACGGTATTGTACATTTAGCATAGAAATTTGTACATTTCTGAACGCTCTGACACGTGGTAGACATGAAATTGATCGCACGTAAACATTTTAATGGACACGTGGAGCCTCAGGAATTGAAAGTTCCAAACCTGTGATGGTTCTTATGGTTCCACGTTGTTGACGTAAATTTGTCCATTTTGTCAGAAGCGACAAAATTCCTAAAATGAGTACAGTACTGTAACTTTGTTCCCTTATTCTCTGCGGCACGTGTCAAAACTGGAGGAATGGTTCCTTATACGTGTCAGAGTGGTCGAATGATACGGATTGCTTTTCTTACATGTACGACTGCAGGTCCTTCGAGGTGGATTTTAGGGTACCTACAGCCAGGTCAGCCAATGCTCTGCGTGTACAGTACAGTATAGGACAGTACTGTACTGTATTTCACGCGAAAAAATTGTATAGTATGCGTATAATACTAGGCAATCTAATATAGCGTCTGCACGTGTTTTCCCCAGGTTTAAACTACGCACGCGCTTTCGCACTTTTGAACTTCGCACTATACGGAAATATAATAACTAGGTCAGCCAATGCTCTGCGTTCGTTTAGAGTACAGTACGCGAATCGTTATTAGCGTACAAGTTAAATTAGCGTGTAAGAATAATTACCGTTATTAACGCTAATTGGGAATTTGGATTTTTTCAAAGAAATCATTTACTCTAATTAGAAATTAGGCCTTTTTTAAAATAGTATGGATAATTCTATTTGATAATTTGGGAAAAATTTGGGGTAACCGAATTAGCGTTCAATACGCTAATAAGTAATAACGATTCGTTGTGTACAGTACGGCACTGAAGTTCACGCGAAAAAAACCTATAGTACGCGTATAATACTAGGCTATCGTCTGCGCGCGTTTTCCCAGGTTTAAACTACGCACGCGATTTCGCACTTTTGAACTACGCACGCGATTTCGCACTTTTGAACTACGCACGCGATCTCGCACTTTTTAACTACGCACTCGATTTCGCTTTGAACTACGCCGCGATTTCGCACAACTACACGCGATTTCAGCCACTCGCGCGATTTCGCACTAATTCGCGGGATTTCGCACTACGCACTGTACGGTATTTCAGGACCACCAGCTCACCATCGTACATGTACTTTTAAAACTTTCTCTGCACGCTACAGTACCCAAGTCCAAACGCCAAACGATTTTAAAAAAGGTATTAGTAACAACATTATAAAATTAAAAACTAGTAATACTAGAGCACGTGACACCTTTCGTCATTTATTTCATTTTTTTTTATCTGCAGTTCATTATAATTTGGAAGCATATATTCTTTTGAGAAAGTAAGTTTTTTTTTTTTCACATTCCTTTGAGTTTGTTGATTTTTTATTTTTTTTTTTTTTAATATTTTGTAATATGTTTTGCTGTTAGAAAAGTTTTTTGTTTTTTTTAGGGTTTTTTTGTTTTTTGGTATTTCTTTGCCTCTGAATATTTTAGATTCTTGTTTTGCTATTTTTTTCAAATTTTTGCATTCGCTTTCCTTTAATTTCCTCTTTTGAGATTGTGTCTATCTTCCTCTCCCTCAGATTTGTAGATTGCATATGTTATGTTCTCAATGTTGGAAATTTCAATTTTTGGATTTTTATTTATTTATTTATTTATTTTGGATTTTGGATTTTTGAGTTTGTTCACTGTTAGCACATCAATGTCTGCTATTTTTTTTTTAATAAATTTCTACACTAATATTTAATATAGTTCTACAAGCTGCTGCTTAATACATGTTTACAAATATTGATGTTTTAATACGTTTCTACCAGAAAGTTGTTTGATGCATTTCCACATATTGTTCTTTTAACATATTTCTATACATTGCTGTTTCATACATTTTTACAAATTGTTGTTTGATACATTTCTAGGATTGATGTTTAATACATTGTTGCAAATTTTTGTTAAACAAATTAATAGTTGTTACAATTTCTGGTTTTTGTAACTCGCTACAGTGTGATGTTTGCTAAAAAAAAACAGCAAAAAAATCTCTATATCTCTCTATCTCTCTATATCTTGGTATATGCATTCATTGCTACAATTTAAATGTCCAATTTAATGTCAATGTTATTCAAATTATTACAGGTTGATGTTTCTTGGAATTTGATTTCTTGTATATTTTTTAACTTGATGGTGTTCTATGCAGTTTATCATGTATTCATTGCTAAAACTTAAATGTCAACTTAGTGCGGCAATGTTATTTAAATTATTACAGGTTGATGTTTGTTAGAATTTGATGTTTTGTACATTTTTTAACTTGATGGTGTTCTATGCTCGAGACCGAGTCGAAGCAATTCTCTCGCCTTTTTTTTTCCGACAAAGAAGCTTTTGAACCCATGGCAGCCAAGTAAAACTGTGTGAATTTTTGATACGCTCTGTTTTCCTCCTTTGGCTGAGGTTACTAACGGTTTACTTCCTTTTGAATGAGACAAAGACGGAGAAACTGACGATCTATGCATTAGGTCGGTGGAAACAGGTGCAGATTTCAGTTTCAGGAAGATCGGATAAATTCTTTTTATCGTCGTAAAACATGGGACCTCCCCATGGCGGCCATGGCGGCCCTGGAGGCCATGGCGGCCCTGGAGGCTATGGCGGCCATGACCACGGTCACCACCACGAAGACGGCTGTGTAAGGTGGGATGACAATTTTTGCTTTTATGAAAGAACAAATTGAGTTGGGTTCACACTTCGGTTTGCATAAAATCAAATTTTATTTGGAATGAACTCGACGTTTGTTTTTTTTTTTAGTAGGTGTGTTTCTGTTTTACCCGGTTTATTTCAATGGTTTTGTTTCTTCAACATTTAACCGTCTCTTGAATTGTAGGCAGAGAAATATTGGGCAAAAAATCTATTTTGGATGACAATTTTTGCTTTTATGAAGAAAAAAATTGTGTTTTCTTTTAGTAGGTGTATTTCTTGGTTTTACCAGATTTATTTTAATGATTTGTTCATTTGTTCCTTCAACATTTAACCGTTTTTTGAATTGTAGGAAGAGAAATGTTCAGTAAAATATCTTATATATTATTATCACATTTATAGTAAAATATAAATGTGATTGGACACCAGTATAAAATCCGATGTGATTCATAACATTCATTTCCTGGTTTTGTGTAATAGTATTGTGTATAGTAATAATAGTATTTATAATTATATTGTGTAATAGTTCGTAAAGATCCTGTGGCCATGTGTGACCACTGGAGTCAAAGTCCCAAAGGAAATAAGATGCCCTAGAATTTTATTCTTACATCCCTGTTTTCACCAAAATTGGTCTCGTTTTATTTTTATCCAATCAAAATCTAGTGTCAAATGTAGGTTGTATAGTATACTATTAAAATTGGTTCGATTGTAGGTCTAGTAATTTGCTCAAAAATGACGTTGATCACAAATTTGTGCAATCTACACTTAAAATTTAGCATGGATTATTGAAACAGCATAAAAAAAATGGGTGGGTAATGTACGAAGTTGCGTGCTCTATCCTCTTTTTGTGCACATTCGGATTCAATGTGGTAAGGTTTAAAACCAAAATTTGAAGTAATTGGTATTTTTTTTTTTTTTTACTGGTATATAGTGTTGTCGTCTGTATTACCTGCAAACACAAGAACAGGAGGAGGAGGTATAAACATAAGAAGGCATGTTTGAACATAAGAAGATACGAATTGACATAAGAAAGTATGTTTAAACTATGTACAAACAAAGAAATGAACTAAGAAGGTATTTCATATTAACCAGGCAAAAATGTTTGTATTTTTAGTATAGAATGCGATCCCATTGTTGGTAAGACAATGCAAATCTGTTTTTTTGTTCATAGGATTAAAGGTTTTTGAACCACTCATAAATTAGTGTGGACATTGAATGTCTTTACCCGATTTGACATCCCGGTTTGAAACTTAGTACTAACATTTCAATTCTAAAATTGGTTAAAGAATGCGATCAAATTTGGAATGTGCATCATATTTTCTTTTTAAGTGGCTTATCATACAAGCCGCGAATGGTTTTTCGGGTTTTAAGTGGCTTATCTTACAAGCCACAATAGTTTGAAACTGTGAAAAAATTGTACCTACAATATTCTTCACGATAAAACTGGATTATGTGTTTTCCCCCAAACATTGGTATCGATCGCAGTATAGAAAGTCGATAGTTATCTACAATACCTATCGATATTAAAGAAATTATTAATATTAACGTGAAATTAGTTTCTCTAATTCTAATCTAGTGAGTGCCATGGATAATTTAAGGCCAGTTTCCTTAATTAGTGTTATTAACACTATTTTATGATTTCGCCGAAAAAAGTTCGTACCCGCAATAATGTTATTAACAATAAGAGGGATGTTTCATTTTTGGTTTTTATAGCATGTAAACTCAACAACTATGTCTGGTTGTTCACCTTATATTTTGATTCTTTCTTTTGTTTAAATGGTACATTTAGTAACTATGTTAAATTCTCACGTTCAATAACTATGTTTAATCCTTTTTTACTAACTGTTGTATTTCCTTTTTTTAATAACTATGTTCAATTTTTCATTTTAATAACTAATTTTTATTCTTCTATTTTGCAGGAATTTGTTATACTTATGTTGCTGCTGTTGTTTTTTTGACAATATAATTCATTGTTTTAGAAACTGTTTCCAAATGTTTGGACCCCATCATCACCATCATTGAGTTAAAAAGGAATTGTGAATCTTTAACTCGTGTTGAAAGAAGCATTTTACGCCTATTTAGACACCATCATTGAGTTAAAAGGTGATTTAGTATCTCTTACTCATGTTAAAAGAAGCATTTTGCACATATTTAGGCGGCATCATCAAGTTAAAACTCATTGTAGATTTTTTTTTTTGGAATGTGTGTTCAATGTCTCAGTTGTCTTCCCCCAATTTGAGAGTCAAATACTAATTGGGTGGAGAGGAGAGAGGAAACTATCTTATTCGGTTTTTTGTAATTTATATGTTGTTCAGTTTAAGTTTACTCAAAGTACGGTTGTCAATGTTATTTGAGTAAAAAAACGTTATCATAAATTTTTATTGACGTGTTGATAAGCTGGCAATTATATCTATCTTTTTTGGTCTTTTTAAATCCATTGTTTTATATATTTTGTATCAATTTGTATGTTTAAAAGATCTCAAAAATTCTTAAAGATTCTCTTTTTTGGTTGTTGTTAATGACTTCTGCACATCAATGGGGCTTTTTAGGGTATTCAGGATGTGTTTCTTTTTATTTGTTTTTCCTACAGTTATATTTGTAACGCTGATTTTAAGTGATTGACTTTTGAATTTCACCTTTCAACATCATGACAAGTTCATACTCTGACATTGAATGTCTATGATGTTTATGTAATGTTGATAATGCGTTTGTGATAGTATTTGGTACTCTGATAAACATCTGGTAAAGATGGGGGAACGTTACACACATTATCTAAATAATAAATAAAGATTCCTAACTCGCCACCAATGCGAGACCCCCTTATTTATGTTAGGCAAGTTTTTTTTATTTCTTTAAAAAATAATTCAATTGATAATTCAATAATAATTCAATTGATCATCTCGAACCGGAAAAAAAAACCAAAAAAAAAAAAAAACATTTCTACAAGATTTTTTTTTTCTTGCATTCTCTGACAAATATAACCATTACAACATTCCACTAAAAACCAGTTTTTTAACCATTACATCATTACAAAAAAAAAAGAAAGGCATTTTTTGCTTCTCATCCATCGTTAAATTAACTAGTTCAACATTCATTTAAAAACCAGTTTTTACATCCTTTGTTTTGTTGACCAAGTACAAACGTCAATATCCCACCCAAATGTCAATTGACCCCCAATGTCAACTTCCGAAGCTTCTGTACAAAATATTAATCAGCTCCAGAATCCACACTAATTGTGGTAAACTTTTTGTCTTTTCTGCGTTATTGAAACGACGACACATTTCTCTACATACATGTTTTTGTTTGGAGCCATGTGATTTCCTATTTTGAACCAAAAGTAAAAAAATGAGGAGGAATAATCCCCTCTCCCTCCAACCCTCTCTCTCTCTCTCTCTCCCTCTCACACTCCTTCCTCTCCCGATATTATAAACCATCCTCTCAAACAAAAAGCTCCAGAAACATAAAACAATTATATACAAAATATAACAAAAGTCATTCGCGACTTTTCTGAAGAGTCTATGATGATGATCCCTAAAACGAAACCATCAAATTTACTCATATTTACTCTTTTTTTTTTTTTTGTGGACTTTTTTCAGGGTTTTCTGGATTTTTTAGGGTTTTTGAAGTTTTTTAGGGTTTTTTTGGACATGGTTCAAATGCTGAAACCGGATTGTTCCTTATGTGACAAATTACAAGTGGACATTTTTTTTTTTTTTTCGAATCCGATGTTAAAAAAAAAGAAATTCATAACTAGTTTAGAAACTAGTTTGAAAGAAAGATATTTAAAAAGGTACGAAAACTAGTAGGCGATACCACTGGATAAACCGTTTCCGTCGTGAATAACACTATCCGTTAGCCAGTAGCCGTCCCAATTGCCTCCCACTCTCTGATAAAGAAAGAAAACAATAGAGAAAGAACTAACAGTTTTAAAATGGTGACTCTCCCCCTCACCCCCTCTCTCTCTCCCCCTCTCTCTCTCTCCCTCCCCTCCCCTCCCTCCCTCGCTTATCAGTATCCGTCCCAATTGCATCCTACTCTCTGATAAAGAAACAAAACAGTAGAAAAGAAAAACAGTTTTAAAATTGTGTCTCCTCCCCCCCGCTCCCTCCCTCCCTCCCTCCCTCCCGCTCCCTCTCCCTCTCTCCCTCTCCCTCTCTTTTAATTCTTTCCCCTTCCTCTGTATTCTATCTTTTTTTCATTCTTTCAATCTTTTTTTTTGAGCAAAAGTAAACTCAAAGGTTTCTTTCTAACAACTCCCCCTTTCTTCCTCTCTTCTTTCCCCTCCTCCTCTATCATTCCATTCCTTTTCTTACAATTTTAGGGTTTCTTATGTTTTTTTAGGGTGTTAGGGATTTTTAGGGTTTTAGGGTTTTTAGGGTTTTTAGGTTCTTTAGGGTTTTTAGGGTTTATAGAGTTTTTAGGGTTTTTAGGGTTTTTAGGGTTTTTACTTGGGCGAGTGTGAATTCGAAGGTTTCCTCCTCCCCCGGTCTCGCCCCCTTTATCCACACTCTTTGTTTGCAACAATGCTGTCAATTTCACAAAAAACTAAATTTAAATTAAAACCCCATATAAAACATTAAACTTATGCTAAAACCATTTTGAAACCCATATTAAAAACACTAAAACCCATATTTAAACATTAAAACCCATATAAAACATTAAAACCCATATAAAACGTTAATCCCCATACTAAAACCATTTTGAGACCCATATTAAAACACTAAAAACTCATAAACAAAAACAACAACAAAAATCCGTAGTAACCCTTATTTAAAAAAATTTAAATCCATAATAAATAAAAAGAAACGGAAAATCCCATTTTTATTTATCACCCCAATAATAAGTTGCTTAAATTAATAGAACATTTACTAAAATATTTAATAAATTGATGTATTTTCACATAATAAAACTCATATTAAAACCCACATATAAGAAACGACTAAATTCACAAGTAAAACTGAAGTGAAACTGAAGTAACTGAATTGATATAAAATAAAAAAAAAAAAATTCCCTAAAAAATATATATATAAAATACTATTCTGTTAAAAGTTTACCAGTCATGATTTGAGAAAAAAAAAATCTACAAACACCAAAATTTTCAAACTTCAAATTAAACATGTACTTTTATTTATTTGTTTTTTTTTTGTGCAAGATTCTTTTCTAAGTATTGTCTCTTCTGTCGCACTTTTACCTCATAAAATTAATAAATTTAAAAAAGTAGTCATAGATTAATTTTGGAAAAACAAATACATCATTACAATGTTTTTTTTTATTAATTTTGTCTCTTTCTGTCACAGTAAAACCCCAAATTTTAGTCAATTTTTTCGGTATTGTTTTCTTTCATCGGTTCAAATAAATAACATTTAACAGTCCAAAAGATAAATATATAACAGTCAAAATAAAATAGGTGAAAGTTAACAATTAAAAAAATAATAATAACATTGAGCATTTAAAATTAAATAGATAAACGTATTTAACCGTAAAAAATAATAAAGAAACATTAAACAATTACAATAAATAAACAACATTTAACAGTCCAAAAAAACTAAAAAAAAAATATTAATATAAAAAATTAAACAATAAAATAAATATTAAAATTAAAATAAAATAAAGCATCCTATTAATTAAGTAAGACTGAAATCTCTTGGTCTTCCGAGAAGAATGATGGCAAACCAAAGAAGGTCATTCAATCTCAATATAAACCGGAAATGAAATGATTAAAAAAACTTCCAAACTGAAAAAAAATGAATCGAATGAAAAAGAGAAGGTGAGGAGGGGAGACAGAGGAGATGGACAGTGGAAAGAGTGGAGAGCAGGGATCAAGGAGGATCAGAATAAGGAAATATAGGAAGAGAGGCGAAGGAGAGATGCGGATAGGAATGGAAGGCAGGATCACGGGAGGAGTGGAAGGGAAGGGGAGGGGGGGAAGAGAGAGGGGGAAGATGAGAGGAGGGGGGGGAGGGAGGAAGGGTGGAGGACAGGAATGGAGGAAAGAATCGGAAATCGTGGTAAAAATTAACAATGGAATATGAATAAAGGGACATAAATTCCAGAGAGAAGAGGAAACGAGAGAGAAAGAAAGGGGAAAGAGAGAGGGAGAGAGAGAGAGAGAGAGAGAGAAACTTTCTCCTCTTTGGGTTTTTCTTTAAATAAAATAATCCTTACCCTATACATTACTTCCACCCCGTGTTCCGGATAGGGGACATCAATGTTTTTCCATAATCATACAGAGAGAGAGAGGGAGAGGGAGAAGGAGAGGGAGAGAGAGAGAAACAACTTACCCTATACATCACTTCCACCCCATGGTCCGGATAGGGGACATCGTTGTTTCTTAGGGCCTCCAGCTGTCGAGCTATCGCCTCTTCGCATGAATACTGCCAAAAATATGCACAAAAGGACAAAACATGCACAAGACAACAAAATAAGCAAAAAAACGACAAAATAAACAGAAAACGACAAAAAAAAAACAAAACGACAAAAAGAATAAAACGACAAAATGCATACAACGACAAAAAACCATAAAGAGTTAAAAAAGAAACTAAAAGAAGAAAGAAAAAAACTCTCACTTTTAAAGGAGCAACAAGCCTTTTCACATTATAGTCCGTTTTGTCAAAAAACCTTAAATACTTGTAATCAGATCAACAATTGTTATTGATTGTAATTATTATTATGTTACAATGTATAATGTTATTTTGTTATTATGTTATTATGTTATTATAATATAATGTTATTATGTTATTATGTTATTATGTTATTATGTTACTTATTTAGCGAAAAAAATAATAATGTGGAAAAGTATGTTATTATGTTATTATGTTATTATGTTATTATGTTACTTATTTAGCGAAAAAAAAAATAATGTGGAAAAGGATAAAAATTTATGAGAAAAAAAAGTACCTTTTAAATAATAATATTAAACCGAGTGGAGTTAGAAAAATATGCCTAAAAACTCTTTAATTTTTTTTTTTTAAAGCTGGAATTAAAATTTACGCCCAAAAACTCATTGAAATATTTTTTATTTTTTTTAAATGAATGAATTTAAAATTTATGGCATTTTTTACTTTTAGAACAAAAACAAATTCTGTTTTACCTGTTACATAATTTGTAATTAGAAGGAGAGAGGGGGAGAGGGGGGAGAGGGAGAGGGAGAGGTCCACCTCAAAGCTGGGACCAGGAGGCTTCTCGCGACCTTTCGTCCTGTGAGCAAAAACATAAAAAAAAAAAAATAATAATAAATAAAGAAATAAAAAAATAAAAAATAAATAAATTTAAAAGAAATGGAAAAAAAAAATGCGAGGATCGGGAGAAATGAAATATAAACAGAATAGAATAAAAATAATATACAAGAATTAAAATAATGAATTAAAATAAAAATAATAAAAAATAATAAAAAAAAACAAACAAACAAAAGAAAACAACAATAAACAGTAATAAACAATAAATAAACAGACAAAATAATTAATAGACAAAAAAAGAAAAAAGAAAAAAAAAAAAAACTTACTCGTAGACTCCCGCGGGACAATATCGGCCTTCGGGTCCTCCGAAAATTGTTAAATTGACCTCTGTGGGAATTTTGTCGTTTTTCAAAGTCAAATGGGAGGGCTGCGAGTGCTCGTGGTTAGTGTTGCTCCTGCAAAACGACAAAAGATGGGTACAAAAAAGACAAAAAATCGGTTGAAAAAAAGAAAAAAAAAGTTTCAAAGAAGAAGAGGAAAAGGTAAAATGAGATCAGAAAAAAGTTAAAATAAAAAATGTGTATTCAAAGTGACAAAAAACAACGGGCGCGGTAAAAGAGAAAAAATAAAGGCGCAGAAAAAGACAAATATTCAGAAATTAAAAGATAAAACATTTGTACGAAAGGAAAGAAAAACTGGGTACAAACAAAAAGACAGAAACTGGGCACGAAAAAGGGAGGTAGAAAGAGACAAAAAAGGCACACAATGAGACAAAAAATGAGTACAAAAGAGGACAAAAATGGACAAAAAGACAGAAATAAAAAAAGAGTATTTGAAAGGTTGCAGATGGGAGGGAAATATGTCAGAAAAGAAGAAAGTTAAATATGGTTTTCTTTTCGCGAAAAAAAGTCCCCTCCACTTTCCCTCTTATCTTCGCTCTCTCCCCACTTTCTCCCTCTCCTCTCTGTCTCTCTTATCAATCCCTCCTCGCCCTCTTTCTTCTAAACTCTCACTTCCACTTTTCTGTCCCTCTCTTCTCCCTCTCCCCTCTTCCATCCCACTTTCTGTCTCTCCCTCCCTCTCTCTCCCTCCCTCTCCCACAATCTCAAAGAAAAACGGACCACTCTCTCTCTCTCTCTGATTTTCTTTTTCCCAAAATTTGTTCTTTTTCCCTTTTTCCACCCTATTTTTGCGAAAAAAAAAAAAAACAGAAAAAAAGAGGCACAAAAGAAAAAAAGGGGATAAAAAAAAAGAATTAAAGAAAGAGAAAGAGAGAGAGTGAGAGAGAAAGTGAGAGAAAGAGAGAGATAGAGAGAAAGAGAAGGGACCGTAGGTATCGTTATCAATCTGGAGGGCAATTTTGTAAAAATGGCAAATCTGACCCTCTCACTTAATAAGTTTATATATGTTTTTTTGTACCAATATTCCTTCCCTTTCTTGACCAAAAGTTGATACATGATTTTGATCACTTTCGATTTCGATTTCGATTTATTTCGATGATTTTAATTTCGATTTCGATTTTGATTTCAATTTCAATTTCAATTTCAGTTTCAGTTTCAGTTTCAATTTCAATTTGAACTATTCATCTAATTCAAATTTGAATTCGATATCAACCTTAACATTTTGGCTTTTAATTTTTCAAATTTAAATTTGAATTTGAATTTGATCGGATTATGACATCAACTTTAAGAAGGGCACAAAGAAATAAAAAAAAGGATAGAGAGAAAAAAAAAACAAAAAAAAGGAAAAAAGGAGAGACATCTTACTTGAAAAATTGCACTTCCACCGACTATAATAAGAAACGGTCGATTCGACAAAATTCCTTCGAAACAATTCAATTTATTTGGTCTCCGGCAATTTATTTCATTAAAAAGCTGTTCAAAAAAATAAAAAACGTATTCCCCAAAATAGTTTTTTAGACATAAGAATATAAAAATTTCTATAGAAGACATAAGAACATAAGACATAATAAGAAATTTGAGAAATATAAGAAATTAAGACAAATTCTCGGCCATTTTTTGAATGATTAGTTTTTAGTGTTTCATAATGTGGGTCAGTTCTTAAACTATTCTTAAATTGTGAACTTTTTTTTCACCATAGTTTTACATTTACATGAAAAGCTTTCCATTTTTTTTTAGATGTTTTTATTTTACTCCATAATGTTTTTCTTCGGATTTGTGTGCACTCATTATATGATTGCTATTTTTTCCATTTATAAATTTTCAAACATGGTGCTGATGAAATAGTGTGAACAAAAACCTCTCCAACTTACTTAAATAAATAAAGAACCCAAAAAAGCCTTCAAAAAACCTTTAAAAGGCCTAAAAATCAATTCTACGAAAAATTTCGCGTTTCTCGGAGAAATAAGGTAATAATAATTAACCAAACCTGACAAAAAACAAAGGAGTAGAAAATAATAGTTGAATTTATCGAAGTCGCTAATTCCCCAACTCCCAAACCCAAAATTTCCAATCCGTCGTAATTTAGAGTAAGAAAAACGGCGAGTTGATATATATATATATATATATTTGTTCAGTTAATATATTTATTTCAGTTAATTATAAATTGTGTGGGTTAAAATATATTACTTTTAGGTTATTTTTTCATTTCTAAAGGATCTTCAAAACAAAAAAAAAAAAAATGTAAAGGAGTCAAAAGACCATCAGAACTTGACTCGTTTCCTGGGGAAAAAAAAACTGTTTTGACTTTACCAAAATGACTTTATTTTGTACCTTTCTGTCCCTTTCTTCCTCCGAAAATCCTTCAAATTCACAAAAAATATCTTCCTTTCATAAACCTTTCAGCTGAAATAAAATACGGAAAAAAAAAGATTCGTAAAATATCACCTCTTTAAATAAAACTAAAAAAACAGAGCTTGAATACCACTTTTTTACAAAATTTAAAATAAAGATAGATATTTTTGTTCACTTTTTTGTACAGTTTTTGTTGAAAAAAAAAAAAAAATTCCAAAGGTATCAAGGTATTTTTGAAGTTTTAAAGTATTCGATGATTTTCTTTTAGTTGCAAAAATTTCGTAATACTGTTTTCAACATCTCAGCAAACCCTAATTCAAGAAAGTTCTTCGAAGTATCTTCAAAATCACCGCAATTTCCGGAAATCCGGGAACGGTTCCGATTCTGCAATCTGAAAATGGTAGATCCGAGCCGTTAAACGAAATATATCTCTGCCTTCCGTACAAAAACGTACATCACTTGTAAATCCAGCTAAGAACTGTACTGTACTGAACTGGTGATGTAACGTACCATTTTGTACAGCTTAAGAAAGATTCTGACTGTAAAGTACACCGTGTATCGTTATTAGTGATGACCTTTTTTTTTACACTTAAAAACATTTTTTCTCCGTACACACTTGTCGGAATATAGATCTGACGGTTGCAATTGAAAGGGAAAATTCTCACCTTCCGATTGGTGGTCTCTATCTGAAAATCGGACATGTGTGCGCGGACAAAGACGTTTTAAGTGGAAACATCAA
Organism: Zygnema cylindricum; assembly: GCA_037447655.1. Lineage (NCBI taxonomy): Eukaryota > Viridiplantae > Streptophyta > Zygnematophyceae > Zygnematales > Zygnemataceae > Zygnema > Zygnema cylindricum. Next base: position 70,213 of record JBBHKE010002012.1, on the reverse strand, counting down.
ACCCTAACAGCGATACACAGTGTACTATACCGTACCGTACTATCCTCCGGTTTTTAGGGAGCACATTTTGACCGTCCAATAAATTCGTTCCGACGGAGATGAATCTGTTACCAAGATATTTTTTGACACTTGCTGGAGTTGTCGGATTTGAGAAATCGAGCTTAAGGAAATCGCCACGTAGGAGCAACGTCTGGGAGTCACGTGCACCCTACTGGAATTTTAAAAGCCATTGAGATTATACCACGTGAACAGATCTGCTGGTCGGGACAAGATCTTCCCCCATAGGCGAAGCCGTACCGATATGGGCCCACGTATAAAAACTTTTTGGATTTTAGGCCTTGTTGTTCAAATCGCGCGACTTTTTCCTTTTTTGCGATTGAAACTAGTGTTGGGGTAAATTCATATCGCGATGATTTCGATATTCAATATATCAAATATTGATCGAGCGGAATCCTCGATATATCGTACTGGGACCAACATAAACCATCACGATATATATCGCGATGTATAGTATTTTTTTAAATTTAAAATTTTTTTTTATATATAATATGTTATTTTAGCCAAAAAGACAAATTGTCTGATACGCCACGTACGACGTGATTTTCGTTCCATGACTTAAAGGTAGACACCGCAAAATGTAACCGACAAAAAAGTACTAAGGGTACGTCCCCATGTCGGTGATACTTTGAAAAAGTATTTTGGACTGTAGTGAAGTGTTCCGTACTACTTTGAAAAGCGTCCCTATGTGCGAAAATGGAATCGGAACTTTGAAATGTGACGGGTGTAGACGTAGGTACAACTTTGTGACGGTTGACGACGACTACGAAATTGTTGACGCCAACAAAAACAGCGACAGTTGTAGACGTCTACAATTTTGTAATTTTGTGACATGGCAGATGTTTAGGGTTTGTAACATTGTGACGTCACGCTCACTTGTGACGTCACAGATTTCAAGAACTTTCGGCCATGGATACCCGATTTCGTTTTCTCAACCTTTTTCGCTATACTCGCCATAAAAATATACATAAAGGTGTCAAAAAAAATATTTTTCAAATATCTTTCATTTCATACCAGTTTTGTCGTGCCTCATTCTAAAAAGTGTGAGATAAAAGTGATAGTGTGAGAGGGAGAGGGGAGAGGCGACGACGATGCAAAATTCTACCGAGGACCCATGAATGAAATTGGAGGTCCTACACCCCAGATTTTTGTCCGTACATCCTCGTCTTTTTCGTACAGGCACGAGACGGGCAGGGAGAAAAATAGCGAGTACTCTCCCTCGTCCTTAAATTTTCCCACTCGTGTGGCGTGTGCGTGGGTCATTTTTCATTCGCTGTTTGGGCGGTTCTTTCCCTCAAATCAGGTCGTCAGGTGATTTTCGATGAAGTTTTTTGACGGGCTAGATTCTCTTGCGCGTGGGTCGAAAAAAAAAGAAAACACCAAAATGCGTTCGCATGATGACAAACATGAAGTAAATTCAAAGTATCGACTTGAGGCTTGCTGTACTTTTAAAGAATTGATTTTTTTGTACGGCTAAAGTTTTTCTCGTACGAACTGCGTTTTCGGTGAAAACGACATATTAAAGTCGATACTTTAATACATGGGGACGTACCCTAATGGTATGTCCCCATGTACTTGTAACTTATCGAACTTACTTTGTATTTTAGCGCGGATCCGCCAGACCCGGTTTTCAAGTGTCCCTATGTCTGTAAAGACGAAATCGTAACATACGCTTGTGACGATTGTATACGTTGAAAATACCTATGACGGTTGTCAACGTCTACAATCTGTGGTCGCACGTTATTTTTTGGAACTGCTTGTGACGTCGCATGTCTTACCGTGACATTGTAGACATACCGCCTTCCAGCCTGTGCTGTTTCACGGTTGAAGACGAGGCGCTTTGCCTTTGCGTCTCCTATCCGGTCGACGTGAAATGGCATCGAAATTTGAAGACCACTGCAAAAAATAAATCCGTACAGGACGAAAACGGACAAATGTAAACAAATTGTGTACTTTTCTTCGTCGTATTCGAACGCAAAAGGACAAAATATAGCGAATTCTGTACTTTTCTTTGTCCTTGGAAATCGTATGAAAATTTTCGAAAATTACGGCACGTGCGATTATATGTTCCTATTTGTTTATCAAAAATACTTAGTTTTAAAACACATCGCGCTTGCGTTTTAAACGTAAGGTTGAAGATGACGTTTTTTTTCATGGAAGTGGGTCGAAAAACAAAAGACGACAATTTTCATACATCTTAAATTCGAGGATGACGCAAATTTTCCTATACAAATTTGCAATTCTTTCGTACGGTAGCAACTTAGACAGTACGGCGCTAAGTTTACAAGAAAACGACAGAAAAAAAACCCTTACTTATGCACATGGGGACATACCCAAATTTTGTAATTCATATAATAACTTATTTACGGTATAGTTACATTAGGAGGTCTTTGTAATAATACAGACAACAAAATTTATGTTTAACAGAGGCCTCGGTTACATCGCGTATCGTCTGTAAACATGTTTTTACTTACGTGTTTTTATTTGAGTGGTTCCAGGTAAGTTGACGATCAAATTCTCTAAAATCGTCAAAGATTTGAAAACCGACCATTTTCGTATGGAAATCCGTACTTGCGTATTATGTACGTGTAGTTCGCAAGTGTACCGCGTCAATGTACCTCAGAGATCTCCTTCCTTGTGCTGACTTTCAGGAAAAAACCGTATTTCTAAGATTTTACAGTCAACGTGTCCGAACGCACGTGACTTTTGAGACCTGTGAAAATTTTCATTTTTTTTGTAATGCCTCGATATATTGGCGATACGATATATCGGCGATATATCGCGATATTTTGATTTTCGATATATCAAAGCGATATATCGATTATCGAGTACTTGAAATTCGATATATATCGAATATCGGCAAAAGGTCCTCGATACCCAACACTAATTGAAACGTATAATTCGTGACTTTTGAAAAAATCGCAAAAAATCGCGATGTACTTTCTGTTCGGTAAAACTGAACGGACAAATTATGTAAAAAGTACAGCGTTTTCTGCGTAATATAAACGGTTGTTTACGGTAATGTACGAAATTTAGCGAAATCATATGTCGCATTTATTAGTATTTTTTGTCCAGTAAACTAAACAAAAAATTCACGGAACTTGTACGTTATTTTTTCCAAAATATACGGACATTTTTGAAAAGAGACATTGAGTTTCACACTATTTGCGCACGTTAAGTTTTAAAAATGTACGAACGTCTTGTTCATTTTTTTTTTTAAAGAAGGCGCCATGGACTGTTGAAAACGAAACCGCACAGACGCCGCCTCCCTCTATTCTACCCTCCTCCATCCCAAGCTTTCTCCTCCATCCCAAACTTTCTACTTTCCTCTCTTCTAGACTTGGACAGAAGCAACTATGCCCAGAAATCAAGGAGAGGAGTGGGAGCACGTGAAGGCTGCAGACGGTGGGATTCTTCTTGCCACCCGATTATGCGTCTGTATTTATTGCAACTTCGAATATAACGCCCAAGCAACCAGGATTAGAAATCAACTTCTTGGAAATGTCAAGAGTGGAGGGATTAGACCCTGTACAATGTGTCCAGACGAGGTGGATGAGGAGTTTAGTGATTTAGAAAAGCAAAAATCTGCAAATTCCTCTCAAAAACGTGTAACGTGCAACTTGGATGAACTCACTAGCAATTTTCCACCCTCTCCGTGTACCAAAGCAAGATGTGTGCAGATTAAGATAAAAAATTCATTAAACGCGCATAATAAGAAAGAGGTAGATTTAGCCTGGGCCTTCGCTTTCTTCGCCATGGATTGCCATTTAGACTTTTAGAGGACCTATATTTCAAGGCAGCGGTGAAAAAGACCAATGATATAGGTGGATCTTACAAGTTACCACTCCGTAGTGCAATGAGAATCCATCTCCTATTACAAACCAAGGAGAATGTGAAAAAAAAATTGACAAAATATGTGGAAACTATTTATGTCACTAGTGCCACGATCACATCATGCAGGTGGACAGTAGTTGACGATAAACCTCTCCTAAATATTATAGCAGTCAACCTGAAAGGTGACATGTTCTTGACAGCGGAAGACACGAGTGGGCAAATTAAAGACGCCGAATACATTTGTAAGGTGCTCGAAAAGGGAGTACTTGCGGTAGGGGTGGAGAATGTGGTGCAGATTGTTACCGATTTTGCCCTAGTGAAGAAGGCTGCAGCCTTGTTTCTCGTGGCAAAGCACCCTTCTATTACGTGGATGCCATGCGCTGCACATATACTAGACTTAATGTCGGAAGATTGGAGTAGGTTGACATTTTTCTCCAAACCTGTCCGAGAGGCAAATAAAATTATAAAATTCATCGCTAATCATAGCATAAGAGTAGCATTGTTCAATAAATTTTCTCATATTCGCCTTTTAAAACCTGGAGAGACTACGTTTGCTACAAATTTTATTATGCTCCGGAGGCTTTTAGACATGAAAGAGAGTTTGGATCGCTTGATGTTTGATGACAAATTCAACGAATGGGTGGGCAAGCCTATGTACAGGAGAGAGGGGGCTAAAATTAGGTGCTACATTCTAAGCACGAAGTTTTGGGTTAGAGTGACATAGGCAGTGTTAATTTCAGAACCTGTGGTGCGGTTGATTAGGGTGAGGGTGCAGTTGATTAGGGACAAGGAAAGCGGTGGCCCGAATGTGGGGAAGGTTTACCACGGATTTTACACGATTGGACAGTTTTAGGATAATTTAGCTGGAGTTGGAGGAGATAATAATCATGATGGAATTCAGATTTTGGAAGAGTTGAAGACATCATGGTTGGCGAGGTGGAAAATGGCACATAGCCCCATATATGCGGTCGACTTCGTCCTCGATCCAGAGTATCAAAGTCATGCATATGGGCAATGTGCAAACGCGACAGTTATGGAAGGTTTTCAGACAATGTTGGAGCGGATTCTTCCAAATTTGGAGGAGCAAGAAGATGCCCGCGTAGTGTTGTCTAAATATAGAGGTTATGAGGGAGTTTTTGGTAGGGAAGAGACAATATCTTGTACAAAGAAGATGCCAGCGTGGAAATGGTGGCAAACGTTTGGGTCTGCCACCCCTATCTTGCAGAAGGTGGCAGTAAAAATACTTGCACAGTGTTGAGCTGCCAGCTCATGTGAGCGGAATTGGTCAAAATATGACCATATTCAGTCTAACAAGAGGAAAAGATTAATGGCTAAAGGGGCTAATGATCTGGTATAGGTCTTCACTAATCTCGGAATGTTAAAGAAGACTAAGGATGTTAGCTATGAACAAGAAATGATGGCGTGGGAAGAAGAGGAAGGGGAGTTAGGGGAAGAGGATTCGGATGAAGACATCGTGGACTTTGACGTAAGGGAAGATGTTCTGGGGTAAAGATAAATGAGAGAGATATATGTTTATTTTTTTAAATTTTTGTGGATAAGGGTGTCAGCTTTGAAGCGACATAATAGCATGGGAAGAAGAGGAAGGGGAGGTAAAGGGAAAAGAATTCGGGTGAAGACATTAAGGACTTCAATGTAGGGTAAGGAGATTTAGAGTAGAGATAGATGAAAGATATGTATTTTTGTTTTTGGGATTAATGTGATCGTATCTTTAATTTTATATTAATTTTTTTTATGTCGTGCAATGATGAATGTGAAAATGTCATTCATACATGGTCTGTACTTTATCTATGTGCAGTCGTATTCTGTCTTAGAGATAGAGAGAGAAGGCGACCGTATTCTGTTTTAGAGATGGTTTGTACTTTATCTTTGTGCAGTCATATTCTATCTTAGAGATAGAGAGAGAAGGCGGCCGTATTCTGCCTTAGAGATAAAGAGAGAAGGCGGCCACGGCTGCTTGTAAGATAGTATCACATATACGGAATTTTACAAAAATGTTGCGTCACTAGGGATTTGATCCAGGCTCTACATCTTTTATTTACATCTTTTATCACGTCCCTTACGATTTGATCAAGAGTTTCGATGCACACATGGAGTGTGATACATACTTAAACACATACAATGTTTTAGCGCTCATTTAATAGAAAACTTACAAACTACGGTATATGTTAAAACCCTTTTTGTTTACACGAACGGAATAGTACAGACGAAATTCATTAACGATTTTTTCAATTTTTTCAAAAAGGTTCAATGAGTTTGTTACGTATAATTCGTCGCTATTAAACCGTTCGCACTAAACGCCGTGAACAACTATGATTTTAGGTGTCGCCTATTGCTTGAGCGTACGAAATATGTACAAGACATTGTGAATCGCTATTAGTGTTTATGTTTTTTTCGTCTCTTAAAACATTTTTTCTCCGTACACACATGTCCGATTGTAGATCTGACGGCTGCGATTGAAAGTTCAAAATCTCAGCTTTCGATTGGCGGTCTTAAATTGAAAATCGAACAAGTGTGTACGTAATAAAATATTTTAAGGGACCAAAAAATTATTAACGCTAATAGCGATACACGGTGTACTGTATAGTTGTATAGGGGTGAAATTACTAAAACACGTTGAGTTATCGGGTCGATAAATATCGTGATTCTGCCGAAAAATTTTCAATCCACCCCACCTCCCCTTTCCGCGCGCGGAGGCGACGGGTCTTTTCGTACGGGTATCTCTATAATAAATATGTACGGATATCCACCGCCCACCAAATATATCGCGATGATTTTGGTCAAGAACAATAGGTTGAGCCATATGACGCCTCGATAATCGACATTCACTAATTTGGGCACAAATCACCATAGTGCAGAGGTCGCAAAAGTCAAAATATAAGATAATCGAAACCGACTGTTTTTTTTTTTCAAAATTTGAGTACCCGACCCCCGACCGTGTTATGTCACGCTCCAAAATTGTTAACCGTTGACCAAAACTCGTTTACGAAAAAAAAAGTTAATCGAAACTCGATTTCTCGCGACTACCCGTACCCGCCCGTACCGGAATAAGTACAAAAATAGTGGTACATCTCCCTTATACCTTCCACGATATAAGAGTACAAAGTACAATAATGTTGGATAGTATCGACAGTACAAAACCTTCAATTTTTTTTGTTTTTTGCTTATCCGACCGTAACTGATTTTTGTTTTTTTTTCATGAATCACCCGTCCGAATCCGCCTGACCTCCCAAATTTGGCAACCAAATCCGTTCCGGATCCGACGCGGGCAATCGGTTAACGGTCGGTTACGGTTTCGGTTAACCATTTGCGACCCCTGCTATAGTGTAGCGGCTATAGTCTCCTTTAAGTATCGGCAGACTTTTTCTCGCGATATTATCGAAAATATCGCGATGAGAAGTTTGTCGATATAAAACAATTAACGCAAAATATACACCATGTATCGCTATTAGTGTTAATTATTTTTTCTCCACTTAAAACGTATTTTCTCCATACACACATGTTCGATTTTTAATTTGACGCCATAAAGAAGTTGAGAATTTTACCTTTCAATCGCAACCGTCAGATCCACAATCCGACAAGTGTGTACGAAGAAAAGATGTCTTAAGCGACGAAAAAAACATGAACACTAATAGCGATTCACGGTGTAGCGCACACTACGGTATACACTATAGTGATGTGTGTCCAAATCAGTGTCGTGTATATTAATTTATCACTGACCCCCCAAAAATGTTAGTAACGCTATTTTTACACGAATAGCAATCCACGGCGTACCGTACAGTACGGATTTCTCAAACTCCATAATAATCAAACTTCAACTAAAAAATGCTGGTTTAACAATCGTTGATGTTATCGTGAATTTCCCCCTTGAATATATGCAAATTCTACAGGGAAAAAGACATGGATTCTTGCAAAATCCAAGAAAAATAACCCTGGAAAAGGTATGAGAGAGATTTCCACTCCGAAAATTGATAAAAGGGGGTCTACATAAAATTCATCGTCATTTTTGGATGGTATTATTGCCGTTCTTGAAGATTTTTGAAGGTTTCATCCATATTCCACGTTTTTTGAATCGAGTTTTACGGAGAGAAATTTGAAAAACCTAGTGAAATTTGAGTGTAAAATGAGGACCATTTCTAGAAATTGCGGAAAATGGAACCTAGTAAACTTCCAATTGACCAATTAAAATATGAATCAACCTAGTAGGATCAAAGAAAACGTTTGTGTTTAGAAATTATTGGAAGATGTATGTTGATTTTGAAATTCCGTGTTTTCAATGTTGGAAATTGAATGTTAGAAGCTCTTAAAAAATAAAAAATAAAAAAAGAAACTGATAAAAAGAGAGTAAAGTTTTGACATTCTCGCGAGTCGGAGGAGAGAGAGAGGCGGAGCCGACAAAATAGGCAAAGGGCAAAAGACAAAAAATGAGGGACAAAAAAATAAACAAAGATGAATATAGAAGAGATACTAAAAAAGAAGAGAGACAGAGAAAGGAAAAAAAAAAGACAAAAAAAAGAGAACACAAAAGAGAGAGAGAGAGAAAAAACAAAACGGGGACAAAAGGAAAGAAATGAAAAAACAAAATATTAAAAAAAGAGCGAGAAAAATACAAATAAAAGACAAAAACAATAAGCAAGAGAAAAAAGAACAAAAAAAGAAAAAAAAATCTAATTTCCAGCATTAGATTACCAACATTGTTCTATTTTAACATAAACATTCAATTTCCAACATTGGATTTTTGTAGAAGGTAAAGGCATGGTGGGCGAAAAAGAGAGATATTGGAGAAAGATATCCAAGATGAAAGAGTGAGGAACCATGGCAAAGAAAAAAACAAAAAAAAAGATAAGACAAAAGGAGGCAAGAAGAATACAAAAGGAGAAGCACAGTGGAGAAAATGTCTTCTCATTATAATCGGTAAATTTGAATGTACAGAAATGAACAAGCTAAGTACTAAACCTAACTTTAGATTTAGAGTGGATTAGGTACACGACGTCCACAAAAGAATCGAAGCCGCAAAGGACAAAAAGGTATAACTAGTGACGGCCAATGACAAAGTCGGTGGACGGCAGAGTAAAGGACAAACAAGGAATCTAGGATGAAAGAATCATTAATCTACAATAAATATTGTGAATGTACATTTTGACGTACGCGTGAACAAGTGCAACGGCCGTAATTAACGATAATAATGTTTAACCAAGCTAAAAGACAAAATGAGAACAATGATTACAAAGTGTGTTCGGATAGTCAAAAGGTATCCGTACACGAACAACGAGGTGATATGAATCGACGTAAAGGGACGTGAAACGACACTACCATATTCAAAATAGCACACGCACAATCATACATTTGAAAATTACAGTTCATTTATTACATAACTGAAATTGTACTTCAACACTCCCTCTCGATTTAAACTGTGGAAATGCGAGAGTGATTTGTGGAAAATAAATGTAGGAAAACGTTGAAGGCAAATAGTGAGCCCTGAAGAAAACAATCTTGTCATAATGGTGAAATTTGATCTATAATATAAATTCAACGTTAAAACATCAGGTAATGGGAAAATTCGGCAAGTGTTCGATGTAGAATCCAAGTAAAGAATAGTTTGTAAAAATGAATTCTCTATGATTTAGGGGGGAGAGGTAAAGTAAGATTTTCGTAGGGGAAAAATTAAAGGTGGAATGTAAGAATGGCAAGATGGAAATGAAAAGGATGGAGTAAAAGGATGTGAAAAACAACCAAAAAATAATGTTGATGGAAAAACGAGAAATGAGTTAGTTAAAGCAAGTGTCATAAATTGATGAATATAATGACAATGATAAAAAAAAGGAGTTAAAAAGAATGTTGAAGGAATCAACAGGAGAAAGAAGGAGAGAAAATGATTCCTAAGGAAAAAAAAGATGGAAAAAAAAATGGCACAATGATTTGATGGTTTTTGGTTTTTAGTTTGTGGTTTATAGATGTGGGGATGAACAAGAGTTGTGTAAAAGAAAACATCAGAAGTTAAATTTAAACAAAGAGGAAAAATAGAGAAAAAAGGTGTGAAAAAAAAACAAAGACAATATTGTGGAAGATGAGAGAATTAAAGTGTCAAACATAAAGAATATGATTGAAAGGGGTTAAAGGAAGTGTAAAAAGAGTCAATGTGAAAAAATCAAAGTGATAGAAAAATGATTCCGAAACAAAAGGGCCTCTAGGGGCTAAATGACAAGGTGGATGGTTATATGGGAATTTTAGTGGAATAAAAATAAGAACGTCACAAAAAAAATAGAGAGCAATAATAAAATCTAGTGAAATGCAAAAAGGGAGTTCACAACTAGAAATGCATGTCAATACTCCCTCTCATTTCTAGGAGTGAAAAATGAGAGCGTGAAAGAGTAAAAGAAAAAAGGGGAAAAAAAACCAGGAAAACATAGTGCGCAACTAGAAATGTATTGCAGCTATTCCTTTTAGTCCCAAAAAGGGGAAATGAAAGAAAAGTGAATGAGGAGTAGAATTATGAACAAATGAGCAAAAAAATGCCAAATAAATGTTCAAAAATAAAGAGGAAATTGGGAAGAAGGGAAATCTAACAATCACAATAGATTGAAAGGTATACGGACAAAGGGAGGGAAAGGTCTTGTGACATTTAGAGAGAGAAATGAAAAATCCTTTCTTGAGAGAGGAAATGTAAGAGTCACCATAGGCAACAAGGTATAGTGCAAAGTGGAGTAAAAAACAAAGTAGAAAAAAAAAAGAAATTGAGGGAAAGGGTTCATGTGTCCATCATTGTAAATATGTGAGAGTAGGAAAGGATTCAAGAGACTCTTGCAACATGGAAGATGGTAGAGGAAGGTTGACAAGAGAGAAAAAATGGAAATAAAATTTGGTCAATAAAAGCAAGATGAAAAGAAATATTTTTGGTGAAAAGTATAAATATGAACAAATGAAAAGAAAAAATAATGTTCAACAAGAATGCAAAAAATGGGGGAATGAAAAAAAAATCAAAAAGAAGGTAAAAAGTAATAGTGGTGGGTAAGAGGAAAAAATGAAGGTTTTTAGAAATGTGGAAGAGAAAAGAAAATTCGTTTTTCCAGGCGATGCTCCAATAAACCGAAAAATGTCTCTAAAAAAAATAAGGGTGGCCAATAGAGGTAAAAGTGGAATGTGAAGGGGATCTTTGAAGACAAAACTGCACGTACTTAAACACTCTGAAAAAATCTCCAAAATGCCAAAAATAGGGATATGATAGAATAATTTATTGAAGTAAGGTGGTTGGTGGAGTGGAAAAATAAAATATTGGGGAATTTTGGAAGGGAAGATGAAAAAGGTCCTTTCAATGCTCCAATAAACCGAAAGATCTCCAAAAAAATGGGTTGCGGATAGAGGTCAAAAATAAAATGTCAAGAGGATCTACGAAGATAAAACTTCTAGTACTCGAACACTCCGAGGAGGCCTCCAAAATGTCGAATGAAGGATAGATAAAGTGATGCCTTAATAGAAAGGTGGTCGATGAAGAGGAAAAATGGGATGTTGGGGAAATTTGGAAGGAAAAATAAAAGAAAAAGTCCTTCCGATGCTCTAATATACCGAAAAGATGTCCAAAAAAGGTAACATGGCAGATGGAGGTAGAAATTAAATGTTGAGGGATCTTCGAAGACGAAAGGTTAGGTACTCAAACACTCCGGGGAGCTTTCCAAAATGCCGAAAATTAAAGAGAGACAAAATCAGAATGTTGAATAAAAAATGGATGGAGGAGAAATTTTGAAGAATGAACTTCGGGTGCTCCAACAAGCCAAAAACCCACCGAAAACGAAAAAACAACAAAAGGGGAAGGATCCTAAGAAAAAGGTACAAAGGAGAAATGAACCGTTTAAAAAAAAAAAAAAATGGAAATTCCAAAAAATGGCATTTAAAGAGCCAAAATGGAAAAAATGGAAAAATTGGAGGACCGAAAATGTAATCTTTAAACAATGTCTCGAAAATAATTTGCTTCCAAAAGAAATAATTTGCCAAAAAAAGAAAAAACGAAGTGGAAAAGAAGGAGAAAAGAAATTACACAGATGACGAGCATGGTGTGGCCCATAACCTGTAGAAGGTAAGGGCATGGTGGGCAAAAGAGAGAGATATTAGAGAAAGATATCCAAGATGAAATAGAGAGGAACCATGGCAAAAAAGAATAAGGAAGCAAAAGATAAATTAAAAGGAGACAAGAAGAATACAAAAAGAGAAGCACAATGGAGAAAATGTCTTTTCATTATAATCGGCAAAGTCGGTAAATTTGAATGTACAGAAATGAACAAGCTAAGTACTAAACCTAACTATAGATTTAGAGTGGACTAGGTACACGGCGTCCAAAAAAGAATCGAAGCTGCAAAGGACAAAAAGGTATAACTAGTGACAGCCAATGACAAAGTCGGTGGACGGCAGAGTAAAGGACAAAAAATGAATATTTAGTACAAGGAATCTAGGATGAAAGAATCATTAATCTACAATAAATATTGTGAAGGTACATTTTGACGTACGCCTGAACAAGTGCGACGGACGTAATTAACGATAATAATGTTTAACCAAGCTAAAAGAAAAAATGAGTACAATGATTACAAAGTGTGTTCGGATAGTCAAAAGGTATCCGTACACGAACAACAAGGTTACATGAATCGACGTAAAGGGACGTGGAACGACACTACCATATTCAAAATAGCGTACACACAATCATACATTTGAAAAGTACAGTTCACTAATTACGTAACTGAAATTGTACTTCAACAATTCCAACATTGACACTCCAATATTCAAATTCCCAACATTGAAAACATTCAATTTCCAACATTGGACCCGAAATTTATGAATTACTTTATTTTGGAATAAATATTTATCAAAAAATTGGAGAATCAAGGATTTAAATATTGAAATTTGGGAAAAATTCCTTATAAATTCCCACGTCAAATCAACCTAAGGGAAATCAATTCGCCTTGATACGATCGATTTTCCACTCAATGTTCACCACAAAAAAGACAAAACAGTCAAAGCTATTAAATTCAACAACATTGCATCACATTGAAGAAGAAAGTTTTTGAAAAAAATATTTCCCCCGCTATACAAAAATCGAAAATTATGATGACTTCTTTCAATTTTCCTCTCGCTTTTCATATCCCCTACATATTCAATAAAATCCAAAGATAATGCGACACGTGTGGACGTGCGCCGTTCAGAAACCTCCAAAAAACATGCCACATGTAGAACTCAACAATATAACACTCCATACAACACTCTATTTTAAGCAGTATACAACCTTTAACGACGAGTACATGACGACAAGATAAACCTGAATTATTATACAATACTAAACGTACGGAATGTAAAGGTATTAGACGCTGAAAAAACAAGAAAGTATTCTACCGCCGCGAATCCACCAGATTCCTGACTCCTGATCCTCCCGCCCACCTCCCTCCCTCCCTCCCCTCCTCTCTCTCCCTCCCTCTCCCTGCTCTCTCCCTCTCCTCTCCCTAACGCACCGCCCACCGGATTCCCTCCCTCCCTCCCCAAACAAACTAAAGTTCACCATTTAATAACCTATATACGGGATATCTACTACATCCCAACCGATACCCATTATCATTCTTCCATTCGTCATGGTTTAATCCTTGAGATCGCCTTACCGCCATTTGTCCTACAGCTTCATTGCAAAATATATTCATGAGTCCACTTCCTCATTGTTCACCCACTAAACCGGTTACATGATGTGGCAAAGTATATGCCATCACGTGAATAAACTGTCCCAAAATCATAGAAGCGCAACGGTTCGTGACGTCATTGATAAGATCGAATAATAAAACACTGAGTGCAAATGCAAGCGGAAGCATAAAAGATAAAACACACACAAGAGAAAGATAACCCCACGCAAGCCAATATATTCCACGGAGAACATTTCTTACATAATTTCCTCACACCCTCAAAACACTCTCACTTCTAACCCCTCTTAATAATATAAATGATAATCTTCAATAACCTCCTCTAACTCCTCAAGAAACACCACAAAGCTATCAAACTCCCTTAACTCTTTCAACTCCTTCATATTCTACAAGGAGGATCAAGTCTCACTCAATTGATAAAAACCTCTTTCTCACTACGCCTCAATATACTCCTTCAAACGTCACGTAACGATACCGACCAAACTCTACATGTAAAACGCACTAAGCGCTAACCAATCAAACTACACCACTACTTAACACAACACGGTACACGACTAGAAACGCGTAAGGGTCAACGTGGTGAAACAAACGACCAACAAGTGCGAACCGACTTGAACTACACGATATGGCTAGAAAAGTCAACTGCGAACCGACTTGAACCACACGAACCACACGGTACGACTAGAACTTGCGTGAACCGAAACGACCAAATAATTTCCACGTCACTTCTATAGTACGACTCAAATTTACGTGAAACGAAACGAAATGAACAAACAATTTCCACGTCACTTCAAATATCTAGCAACGAAACTACTTCGTCGCTGGTCGTCGCTGCTTTAGCTACGATAATGTCTCGTCGCTAAATGAGTGCTCAGTACTTAGACCTGACAATGCACACTTGTAGTACAAACGTGTATTTTGTAGAAATTTATTTTTAGCATTTTTGAACTCAATTACCATTCTTTTGAAATCCCGTTTTTGGAAACTTTCCGCAAACAAAAGAAAAACAAAAATAAAAATAAAATATCGTCATAAGAATCTTGATCCAAAAAAAGTAAATGAGGACCTTTTTTCTTAACTAGTATAATTTTAGATTACCTTCATATTGACGTGGCTTTCATTTATCGTATTTCCACCATTCTTTTTTTTTCCATTTGTAATCATCCTTTCGAAAAAATCGAGTTTTGATTTTGTCGAACAAAAACAGCGTTCCACCTGCCCAAAAAAAAAAAACGGCGTGAAAAACACAAGCTTACATTCTTGTATTGACCATTGTTTTTGAAAAAGGTGCATTTGATGTTAAAAAAAAAATATGGAAAACAACAAAAACAAAAACAACAATAATAATAATCATAATAATACGAATAAAAATAATAATTGATTGTATATATATATGTTAAAAAGTATATATGTTTATAGATTTTAAAAAAAATCACTTACTTTTTGGTTTAGTGGGTGCCTGTTCCGTCAATGGAAGATCTTTTTCTTTCAAAATCGTATAATTTTTCTCACTCTGTCATTTCTAGCTAGCCTTTTGGCCTTTCATGGCCACTTATTCAATAGTTTCAACTCTAAAATTTTCCACTTACTGAACCAAAAAATAAATTTGTCGCCGAAATTCGTCGTCATCTTCCCCATGAGCGTAATAACAAACGACAGCCTCCTTCCTGTTGACCTGCCACAAAAAGAAAAACGATAAAAAAAAAACACAACAACAAAACACAAGTAAAATAAAGAAATATATGTTTATTATCTAGTCTAATCACCTGAACACTGCACAGAAAAAGTAAATAAACCAAAAAAAAAATTCCATCAAAAAAAATGCAATTTCAATATAATTTGTGTAAACATGCACACTTGTTTTACATGCGTATATTTTGCAGAAATTGATTTTTAGCATTTTAGAACTCAATTACCATTCTTTTGAAATCCCGTTCTTGGAGACTTCAAAAAAAAAATGAAAACAACAACAACAATAACAACAACAAACAACAACAAACAACAACAACCAACAACAAACGACAACAACAACCGACAATAACAACCGACAACAACAACTAACAACAACAACAAACAACAACAACCAACAACAACAACCAACAACAACAACCAACAACAACAAACAACAACAACAAAAATAATAATCATAATAATACGAATAAGAATAATAATTGATTGTATATATATATTAAATAAGTATATCTAACAACAACAACCAACAACAACAACCAACATCAACAAACAACAACAACAAAAATAATAATCATAATAATACGAATAAGAATAATAATTGATTGTATATATATATTAAATAAGTATATCTATTTATGGATTTCTGGAAAAATCACTTACTTTTTGGTTTACTGGGTGCCTGTTCCGTCAATGGAAGATCGTTTTCGTTCAAAGTCGTAAGAAAATAGTAAATTTCCTAGCCAGCTAACAATCTCGATTCTGCTGTTTTTTGCAAACTGATAAACTTATTATTGTGGGGGGAGAGGTAGGAGGATGATCCGGGGGGGAAAATAGAAGGAGAAAGTAGGTTAAGGGGAGAAAGGGGATAAGAGGAGGAGGAGGGAGGGGGAAATTCACCTGCAAAACCAGACATAACAGGAAGATTTTTTTTTTTGCGTTATTCTTTTTCTTTTTTGTTTTGAAGGTAAAAATTTGCTTTTAAACAGAGAAATTTACTATTGATGTTTTTGAGAGAAACTTACTTTCCACAATTTGCGGGTAGTTTCCCGGAATTTAAAAAAATGTTTCTTTTGCGCCAGTTTCCGAATAATATCGGAGACAATTTTACACAGATACAAAAAACATTTTAAATTCACTGTGAATAGTTTTTACCAGCTCTTTTATTTTGGTTTTCTTTTCTTTTTTGTGGTTTACTCTCTGAAAGCAACAAGCAAAAGGAGAACAATAGAAAAAAACACAAAAAAAACCTACAGGCCAACAAATCACTTTTTTTTTTTTGAAATATGTTCCCAGAATTCTTATTAAGAAAAAAACACACATACACACACAAATGGGAAACCCTTATTGACCGTGGCAAAATATAATAATAAAAACATTAATTATATAAACAGCTGATAATATTCCACGTTATTTGTAAATCTATTAAATGTGAATAAAATAAAACTAAAAATCAAGTTCAAAATATGATTAATTTCCTCTAAATTAAAAAAATAACGAACTTGGAAACTATGATCTTTCACGAAACAGAAAATACTTTAGCAATGTGGTTTTTCTAGGTTATTTCAAGCGTGTATAAACGTTTAGCGTTTATAAAGTGGGTCAACGTATTTAGTTTTTTGTTGCATTTGTTCCGTGAGCATATATCATTATTTTTTCAACGTTTCGTGCGTGCGTTTAAAACACTTGGTACCTCTATGGTTGAGGGAGAGAGAGTGGGAGAGTGGGATGTAGGAAAGTCAAAATCGATACCCGAAAAAACTGCCCGATAATTTTTCACCACGTTTCTTGGAAACAAGTACAAAACACGCCAAAGGCCATCAATCTCTTGAATGCGCGAATCCTTGCACGTATGATAGAATAAACAAAAAAGTGTTGACATTCCCGTCATCTTGGAGATTATTGGAACGTACGGAACAAATCGTTGAAACAATGTCAGCCATCCACCGTCCATCAACCTCTGACAAAGCAAACGCCGACTTTACAGTACGGCTTTCTGCACTGCATTCTTGTACAGCATGATTGTACGGCTTTCTTGGACAGCATTATGGTACTGCATTCTCGTACGGCAGAATCGACATTTCCGTGGGCCATGGGTCCATATGTTTCCAATCATCGACGTTTTGTCGTGTCTGACCTTCGACATCGTTGCCGCGTCCAATCGGAGGCGAATCCAACGCCTGTTCTACATTTATCTGTACGGAAATCATAGATGTCCCGTGCGCATTTTATGTGAGTTAACGAACGAATAATCGTACAGTGCGCATCGAACGATTTTGAAATGTTAATATTAAGCGTACCGTACTATGTATCCGTACATGTCTTGTACATTTATGTAGAGTGTTCGTACACTTACGTACTTTTTAGGCTTATTTAAGGGGGGATTTTAAGGCTTTTGGGTACATTCTGTTAGTTTCCTGTATATTTCAATACAACCGCCTTAAATATGTCCGTACATCCAAGGTTTTTAGGGTACACTTTTAATATAATTCTGTATATTTCCGTATATTCTCCGTATCTTTCATGATGTTTTAAGGATTTTTGACGGCTACACTTTTCGTTCATTGACGTAACATTGCTGTTCATTTTGGGACAGCGAATACTCAGCGAAGTTTCGCAGCTTTATTATACAAGTCAAATCCGTACAAATTGGACAAATCGGACGAAAGGGTCAACTGTCACTGCCGTCAGAGGAGATTCTTGGCGCGCATACTCTCAACAGGACTCGCGGCGAGCCTCCAACGGTCGTAACTGTTATCGGCGGACGGACGGGTCCCCTGCGGGAATATGTTGCCCGTAGGACCAGCTATGTGCGCGCACAGAGTCATGACTGCACGACACAGTAATGATCGATTTAATTTGGTTCAAAGCCACTAATTTGACAAGAAAATATATATATAATGTGGTGTAAAAAATGTATCAGATTGTACCATGAATGCACTCAGTTTCATACAAAAGGACAAAAAAACGTGTCAATTACTACGGGTAACGTTCCATCAGTCGAAAAGTGGGGTAGTTTACAAAAATCAGCGACTATCCCTATCAAACCATACCGCTTATTTTGTTTTTACATAAAAAATAACATTATAAAGAATCTTGCCAATATTCTCCGAAGGTCTGGGACTTAATACTGACCGTCGGATGTTCATCTGAGAGGCGTTCGCTTCATTTTTCTCTGTTAGGGTGCGTCTCTATGTACTTCAAAGGGTGCGTCTCTATGTACTTCAAACTTAGAGAATTTAATTTGCTTTTTAGCGCAGATCCGAGGGACCCGGATTTTGGGTGTCCCTATGTATACCAAACCAAGTTGTCACTTAAGGGCGTGACAATTGCATACGTCGACAATGCCCATGACGGCTGTCGACAGTGTAGAATCTGTGATGACGCACCAAATTGTAATTGTAATATATGATTCACCAGTCAGAGTAAAGCGGCCTCGTGACAGGATGAGGAATAGTGCAGTTTGAAGGAGAGAATGTGAGGCTGCGTGAGAGAGGCGGCGTGTGGGACTTGATGGGGCGCCCTCCGAGATTTCTCACGATTTTGTCAAATGGCATAGGAATTTTCAGACCAAATAATGGAAAAGTCCGTCCTGAATGAAACGCGACAAAACAAAACAAATTGTGTACTTTGATGGACACAAACGGACAAAACATAACGAATAGTGTACCTTTCACCTTCGCTTGAAATCGTTTGAAATTTTTGTAGAAAATATAACATGTGCAAATACGTGTTCCTATTTGTTTTTCGAAAATACTTTGCTTTAAAACACATCGGCCCTGTATTTTAAAGATAAGTTTGAAGATGACGTTTTTTGGCGTGGCCGTGGGTCGAAGAACACAAGACAACAACATGTAGTATACCTTAAATTCGATCATGACGCAAAATGTACTTCTCTTTTTTTCTTTTTTTTTGTGCGCTTGAAACTTATGCGGTACGGCTCTAAGTTCTACAAGAAAACGATAGAAAAAAACCCAGACTTTGGCGCACGGAGACGCACCCTAATTGTCAACCCACCTCGAGGAGGACAACCACCTCGAGAAGGTGGGTTGGCAGGTGGGTTGGCAGATACAAAAAAAAAAAAAATCGTGACACGCTGGACGTTGAAGCTACGTGTCATGATGTAAAACTAATGAAAATTGACGAAATTTGTACATGACACGCGCTTTCCAAAATATAACCGAAAATAAAAATGTAATTTCGTAACATTCCTTTGTCACGCTATTTTCGGTAACTTTTGTTCGTCACACTATTTCTCTCAAAGGACCTTCGTTATGTTCGAAAACAGAAACCCTAAAAAATGAGATGGCGTAAAGACTGGCGTATACAAAAAAGAATAAAACTTTTGTCGTATGATTACTTTGTACGCAGGTACATGGTACACAAGTGAAGATTTAAAGTTAAGTTTGTCGGTGCTAAAAATATGAAAGATAGTCAATATCGGATCGTAGTTTGCGAGGCGCCAGTCAATTAAGAACACGTGGTTTACTGACTCGGTTATTTTGATATCGCATGAATCGGACATTTGACGATTTTGAGAAGATGTTTGTTCGCGAAAGCGTGACGCAATTTTACGCCCGCGTATTTATAACAAGTTGGTGAAGCAAAAGTTCTTATGTGAGGTCGATCTAACAACGATCCTGCAACATCGTGTTGCCACATCGTGTTTTGATTGCAGAGAGTGATTTATCACGGAGAGTAATTTTTGAAAAGTAAGGTTAGCTTGAGTTAGCTAAGAGCACTAGGCTATGGCCGGCGCACCTTTGCATGTACTTGGTCAACTTTGGTAGAGTAAGCTTCGTTGGTATTGATTCTAGTAGTATTTGTTTTTTGTTTCTGTAGAGGGTATTTAGTGGGTAAGTGGGAGTGAGTAAAGCATTACAAGTATCATCAGAAGATATGTAGAGTGATCAAAATTTGTAATTTGGAGGGCAAAAAGCCTCTTGTGAAATATATGATTTTTTTCGGACTTTTTTGTCATTTTTTTTGTCATTTTATCTTGCTTCAGATATAGTGAATCGTTTGTTATTGTTGGCTTAGGATCCTTACAATTGGTATCGGATCAAGGTTAGTGCTCCAAGCTTTCTAGTAGGGAGTGTGTGTGCGAAAAATCAAGAACAAGGCTTCCCCCTTTACGCCATCCTCATCCTTTCCTCCTTTGAAAACATGGTCTGATCAATCTAATCCTCCTACAGAAACGGTTGAAGCTTGTTTCGATTTGTGAATCCTCATCCTCCTGATCCGTTGATACAAAAAAAGGTGGAGGAGCCGGTGTTACGGAAGGGCAATTAAGCTCACTTTTCGATAAACTCCTCAGCTTCATGGAACAATGATTTTTTGGTTTTGATTGAAGGATCCCGAATTTGAGCCGTGGTAATGCGGATCCAAATTCAAATGGTGGTGACAGTTACGATGTGTATGGAAAAGGGAAAACTTTTGTCGCCAAAAACTCAAACTTGGAAGAGGGAGGCGGACAGGAAAACAAATATTATATGATTGAGAAAGCAATCATTTTCAACGACACAAATTATGCATCGTGGGAAAAGTATATCAAGACCGAATTGGTAATGCGTCACCTTTAGAACGTGGTAATCGGAGAGGAGAAAATCATGGATTCTAAGCGGCATGCTCGAGGAACATGGAAACGAAAGAACTTGGCGGCAATCGCCGAACACATGCAATCTTCGAACACATGCAATCTTGTACTCCATCCATTCATGACCATTTCCTCACTCACGGGACAGCCTATAAGTGTTAGAGATTCCTTGAGAACGAGTTTGAAAAGGGTGGCCAAAATATAGGCCAACATATTTTTGGAGACTAGATGCAATTTAAGTTTAGACATTGCTTTTATGAGAACGACGGCAATGGTGGTCTTGATGGTAATTATGTTGGACGCGGCAGCGACCGAAATGGCGGACGAGGAGGTGGTCGCGTTAACGGCCATAGGCAGTTCTTTGATTCCGGCAACTCTGAAAGCGACGGAAAAGGACACGTTTCTTTTGTCTGATAGCCTATTCCCACCGGAAAAAAATTCACTACCGCAACACACGGGCATTCGAATAATGTACGGCTTTTCGAGCACCGACTTTTCCTCAAAATATTGTCGGATATTGAAGTCGGGTTAAGGTTGCGTCTTTCTTAGAAACAGGCCAACGGTAACCCCAAAAGCTGACGAAGCAAAAACAACATCCGAACGGCTATTTCATTGTTTTCGCGCGTATTAGTAAGTACTAGTGAAACTCTGAGACCTCCATAAGTCCTCAGAGTGGACAGCTTCCAAGAAGCCTCTAGGATAATCCTGACCCCTTTGTGTTTAAGCAAAAATAACTGCCACCCTGGCAGACAAAAACTCTGACCGTGACGTGCCAAAATTTTGGTGTGAACAAGAATTGTTTTCGATGAGTTCTCGAAAAATCATTGGAATGGGCAAAAATATACAAATGCTCCAATAAGACTAGGCTATGAACCTGTCTGCTCCTCTCAGTGAAACATTTCAAATTCCAAATTTGAGTGCGTCACCTTGTGACGATCGTCTAATTGAACGAGATTGGATCATTGATTGGGGTGCGTCATACCATGTATTTACCGACGTCACCTTATTTGACAGCTTGATTGAATTGGCGGTTCTTGAACGCACAACGTATGCAAACGACCAAATTGTCAACATGGAATATAATAAAACACTGTACGGTTAGATCTATCAGTCAAGAAATTCGACGGTTCAAAACTTTTCATTGAAACAACGTTTACGAACATCTTATGTTTGCCAACCGGTTTAGTAAATTTGTTTTGTACTAGTACCGCAACCTCAAATAACCAGCTGTAGCGTCATTTTACTTTGTGATGGTTCTGTCTAGCTTTTATCAAAAGATGGCGTTGTAATTGGCGAAGGTATATTGTGACCTCCTTCCAGCACATAACAAATTGTTTTGGAAACGACCGAAATGTGACTTTTTTACAGATGAATATGTTAAGCATATTGGAGAGGAAAATTTAGGATGTCACTTTTCCTTTGGAGTAGAGGAGAGTGATTTTTTTGCTTAAAAAAACAAATGTGCATAAGATTGCGACTGGTGAACCGCAGTCATATCCTAAAGGAGACTGAAGGAATGGACGTTAGATACATCATTATTTATGTTTGATAAAAACATATATATATATATATATAAATATATATATATATATAAACATATACATTATATGTATATGTATATATAACATGAAGTGAACAGCGAAGAGAGGCGAAAGAAGAATGAAAGAAGTTTTTTCCATATGTGTTTGCAATTTCGTATGCGCACACGCTGATAAAAATCGATGAAGTTATTTGTATGAAAAGTTTTATGTGGCGGCACGAAATTGAAGTGTCAGTTGTCAAAATTTTAGAAGAATGTGGAGTACGGCAAAAATGTATCATTAATGTTCGCAGTACAATTGACGGGTGGTTATTCTGTGAACCTGTTAAGCAGTTCAGTGTTTGGTACAATGTCCGTACCATGATTAAGATGGGGCAATCTCTAATGGAGTTGATTACGCTTGTTTGTCGTTTCTCCCATATCGAAGGGGATTGACAGAGTTTTATTGAAACGACCGTTTGGTTGACGCTGATAGAATTTTGAACGAGGTGTTTTAAGTGGTTTCCAATGTTGCTTTCGTTGATTTAGGGTAAGGTTCCATTAGAGAAAAAATGTCGTTGTTTACTGAAAGTTGTACTGTTTCGTACAGTGCCGTACAAGAAAGAATAAAATGTCAAAAAAACAAGCCTACTGAATGAGGGATTTGATTCTCCACGTTTATGGGCGTAAACATGGACCGTGAGATGCATAATCGAATACGCTAACGTTTGACACTTTTAGTTTGCAACAAGTGAAAAAGAGTAGGTCAATTCCGAGCACCTGAACGAATACCATCGTGCCTCGTGGAAAAGTGAACAGATATCCAGGGCGACCGCGCCACGAAGTGGGTACAAGTTCCATATGACATGCGCCTTCCACTAGAGAGGATGTGAGGCCACCGAAGCCGCAAGAAAATCTTTAAGGGAGGATTTTATTTTACACGTCTAATGATATCCATTCACCATTATGACATTTTCGTACGCTTAAAAAAATCTTAAGTTTCGTCCACCCGTACAAATTTTATTCAGTGCGTCGTACGAGTCACTTTTTACCTTCGCTCTTACAAATCTTTGGTCACAATTTGCTGTCATAGATTCTTTGAAGATTACATGAATTGTATTCATTTTTTACGTGGAGCAATCATAGTGTGCCACGCAAAGAAAATGTCGATTACTGAGCCGACACAATGGAAGGTTCGCTTCAATAAACGAATTTTTGACGTTTACTAAGACCGTCGCGTTATGGAACAACAATCTTATTGTTTCTTGCAGTTTTATGTTGTTTTGTTTTGGAGTCGTGTTATAGAGTGCCTACTATGTCATTGGTCCAGCACCATTGGTCTAGCGCCTGAGGTTGAAAAATGATAACCAAAACCGTAACCAACCGTTAACCGACCGCCCGCGTCATATCCGGAGCGGAATCGGTTGCCAAATTTGGGGGGTCGGGCGGATTCGGGTAGGTGATTCACGAAGAAAAGAAAAAAAATCAGTTACCGTCGGTTAACCGAATAATGGAAAAAATTGAAGACTTTTGGCTGTCAATACTATTCAACATTATTGTATTTTGTACTCTTGGTATCGTGGAAGGTATAAAGGAGATGAACCACTCATTTTTACTTATTTGGGTACGAGCTGGTACAGGTGTCGTGAGAAATCAAATTTCAGTTATTTTTTTTTTTGTAAACCCGTTTTGGGTAACGGTTAACAATTTTGGAGCATGACATAACCAGGTCGGCGTCAAATACTCAGATTTTGAAAAAAAAACCGTCGGTTTCGGTTATCAAAAATTTTAACTTTTGCGACCTCTGTCCAACGCACATCTGCATTTCGGATATTCTGGTATTTGTTGCGGTTTAACAATTCTCCCAATATGAGGGGGATTGTTAGGATATTGGATGAATGGGCGTTTGCCAAAATCGCTCTGTTATTGTTTTGGTTCGGGTTGATGTTGTTTCATTAGTACCCCGCCAATCCGTGAATTGTTAAGATTTAAATAATTGAATCTACGTTTACGTAATGTTGGATCGTAGTTAGTGTGGTATAGATTAAGTCGCGTGTCAATTTCATTTAGTTTGATTTAGGACGTCGTGCGTCACTTTTCAAATTCAGTTTTGTTTTGTTTGAATTTGTATTTCGTGCGTTTACGTTTCACGTGTACACGATTTTATTAGATTTGATTTGATTTATTTTGTTTTGTTTGAGTTCTGGATTAGTACTTCGAGAAGTTTCGTTTCGCGCGACGTACGTCTAGTAGTTTCGTTTCGCGTCAGTTAAGTTTGTCATACAAGACTTTGTCAGTTTCGTTTCTTGTAGTTTCACTTTGCGTTGTACCATATTTGCGTCTAAGTACATTTAGACACTTCTAGAAATAGTGTTCTAGATTATTTCCGTGGCTAAGTTAAAAAGCCATCGTGTGAGTGTGTTAGAATCAATAATTAAAAAGAAAATTAGAAAAAAAATTAAGTAAAGTGTAATGTTTGAGGATTGAGTTAATATGAGTTTATTTTATTGAGTATTCTATTTGCCTCTATCTTCGATTATGAGCTTTCAATGTGTTATAATGTCTGTTTTGATTTTAATTTCGCTTCCGCATTGAGATATTTGAGTGATTGTGAGCGCATTCCGATTTGACTCTTAATCCTATCATTTGGTATCGGAGCAGTGTTTATTCCACTTAGATTTGAGTTACAAATTGATTAAGAATTGAGAGTTTATAAGTTAAAGTGGAGGAATACTCGGCAAAGAAAGCAGACACTGAAGTCAGTTTTGGAGTTGGAGAATCGGAAAAGCTATCAATGGCGAAGGAGAGTCTCACAATTCAATTTGATCCAGCGACTATGGAGGAAATTTACGAATTTCTCAAGGCAAAAAGAGAAGGGCTAATTTTTGGTAAAACTCCAACCTTTGGTGGCAATTCAGATGATGAGAGTTCTAAGAAAAAAGTCAAAAAGGGCAAATTGCAAGTATCTTTTCTTGATGATGATGATGATGAGTCAAGTTCGGATGAAGAGTCAGATTATAAGGTGTCTTCTAAGACTATTATGTTAAATGGAAATAATTATCCTGTATGGAAGAGATATATTCAAGGAACTTGAATCTTTACTCCAAAGAAATTGTGGAAAATACTTACAGGAGAAGAGAAAAGACCATTAGATGTAAAAGGAAGGAAAAAGTGGGATGCTAAAGATATGGCAGCTATGATTGCCTTACTTTAGAGTAGTTGTAGTTCGATTCATGAGCATATGTTAACTCATGATACCGCTCATGCTTGTTGGACCCATCTACAAAATGTTGGATCTTAAAATAAAATTCCCACTCAAAATAAATGCTCAAATAACCATAAAACATTACACAGCGGAAGCTCATAAAAGACGAGTATAATCGGCCAAAAAGATTTATATGTGTTTCTGGCCGAAGCCTCTTTACACCGGCTCTTCTCTTCTCTTCTTCTCTCTCTCTCTTCACTCTTAAAGGATCACTCAATAATGATCACAACCTCTTTTCTCCAAATGGATCACGAAGGATCCTTAACACCTCTTAATTGACCACAAAGGATCATACCTCTTAATTGACCACAAAGGATCATACTCTCTCTCTCTCTCTTAATCGATCACTAAGGATCTTCCTCTCTCTCTTAATCGATCACAAAAGATCTACATCTTTACTCTTCAATTGATCCAAAGCTAATACAAGGATAACTCTGCAACTGAACTCTGCTGCCTATATACTTGCAACTCTACACTAAGAGACAACAAGGTAAGACAAGCAAGACTTAGCGTAGCGACGAAGTCTGTCCCTAGCTAACTGTCGCACACTGCAATGAAAGTTCCACGAAGGAAGGCGCACGCGCTTCTTCCTTCGAAACGACTAACTCCAAAAGTTGAATTTACACGTGTCGCATCACGAACACACCTGCACGAAAAATCAAACACCTGCGCACGCAAACAAAAGTCACGCGAAACAAAAGTGACGCGAAACAAAAGTGACGCGAAACGAAATCGTACATTTCGTTCGCTTACTCATCAAATGTTGACGCGAAACAAAGTCGTACGTTTCGGCGCCAAACATCAGTACTCCGCAAGTACCAAACTTCAAACGTACTCCAAATGTGTACTTGCGAATCGAAGTCAAACGCTTCGATCGCCAACCCGATATAAAAGTGACGTTCAACTCAAATCGTCACAAATCCACCCGTGCGAAATGATCGCACGAAATATCTCCATATAATTACATAGACGCGAATCGAAGTTGAGCGCTTCGTACGCGAACGCGAAATACATTGCGGTTCATTAAAGCGTCACGTCTCGCGATTCAACAATGAACCTAACACAAAATTTGTGTGAGAAAGGATTCGCCACTAAATCTAATTATGTATTTCAGGACTTTATTCAGTTTAGGATGAACAATAATGAGTCGATTGATGATGCTCTAAAAAGATTAAATGTTTTGATAGAGCACTTGAATAGCGCAGGAAAGTTTCTGCCTGAAGATGAAAAAATATTTGTATTTCTGAATGGATTACCATCTAAGTTTGATGTTACAGTAGAAGGTAGATCTACAGAGAAACCCACTTTTGATTTTGCTATTAACCTTCTAAAAAGTGCAAAGAAGAGTAAAGAGAAAGATAGTAGAGTATTTGGAAATAGTAATGTAAACCTCACTGACACGTCTGAGGTATATTATCTACGTGGTCGTGGAGGTAGAGGAATGTTTAGATCAAGAGAGGGTAGAAACAATTTCAGTATTCAGGATTTGGAATAGGTTATAGCGATCAAGGTGATGTTAGTCATGTTATTTGTTATAAGTGTAATAAGGAAAGACATATGGCTACTAACTCTCCACATAGGGAAAAGCAATGCAATATTTGTCGGAAATGGGGACATGTTAGTGCTCTGTGTTTTCAACGAAATGGAGGTGGATCATCTTATTATTCGGAAAGAGGAAGAGATCGAGGTGGACATCGAGGACGAGGTCGTGGAATATTTGGACAATCACGTGGAGGAGGACATCAAACCCACTATTCAGATTTTAAAGACGATCAAGGCGGTAAGTCTCTAAACTTTTATATGATAATGAAAGAAGATGGAAATGTTGCTGTCAATTCTGCAAATTCTGCATGTGTGATTCAAAGTTATAAAGATTGGATAGTTGATTCAGGAACAACTCATCATGTTTGTAGTGATCTTAGTTTGTTTACGAATTTGAGAAAACTTACAATTCCTAAGACTATTACGGTTGCTAGTGGGCATGTTGTCCCGATAGATATAGTGGGAATTGTCAAATTAGATTTACCTGTCAAGAATGTGAATGGTCAAGTTGTTGTAAAAAAAATGAATTTGAACAATACTTTGTATTTTTCTGATTGAGTTGTAAACCTTGTCAGTGTTCCTTAGATACAAAGGAATGGTGGTAGAGTAATCTCGTTTGAAATTGGAAAAATAGTTTTCCAAGATAGAGAAGGAAATCAATTCGAAGAAGGTTATGTAACTGATAGTTTGCAAAGTAAGTAAAAATGGATTAGACCACAGAAAGATCAGAGTTTAGTAATTCCAGTCAATGGTGTAAGTTCTGAAAGAGGAGATCTAAGTTTATGGCATCGTAGACTTTGTCATATTTCAGAGTCTAATATAAAGAATATGATGAAAAGTGGAGAAGTAAGAGGATTAGAGTGTATATAAAGAATATGATGAAAAGTGGAGCAGTAAGAGGATTAGAGTGTGTTTCTGGATAGAAAGCTCAAGGTTGTAATGGTTGTAGCAAAGGAAATCAGATTAGAAAATCTCATCCTGTCAAAGACGTGAAGTATAGAGCTAGTGCTCCCCTTGAGCTTGTTCATGTAGACTTATGTGGAGACGTCAAACCATTAAGTCTAGGAGGACATAAGTATATCTTTGTTATTGTGGATGATTATAGTGGAAAAAGTTGGGTATATTTGTTGAAACATAAGTCGGAAGCGTTATATAAGTTTCGAGAATTTGTTTTAATGGGTGAGAGAGAAACAAATAGAAAGTTAAAATCAGTTAGATCAGATAATGGAGGAGAATTTGTCGCTTTTAATAGATTTTGTCAGAAAAGAGGGATTAAGCAGCAATTTACGGCTGCCTATTCACCTAACTCTAATGGAGTTGCTGAGAGGAAAAATAGGACACTTCAAGAGATGGCTAGAGCTATGTTTCATAGCACTAAACATAGTGTGAGGTTTTGGGGAGAAGTTGTTTTTACAGCAAATTACATTTGTAACATAAGACTAACTTCGGTTTCTAGAGATAAGACGCTTGAAGAATTGTGGAGTGGCAGGATTCTATCTGTTCGACATTTGAGGATTTGGGGATGTCGAGCCACTATCTACATCGAGAAAAGATATCGAGCTGGAAAATTTAGTCCCAGATCATGGACGGGTATCTTTGTTGGGTATAGTCAAAATTCAAGTCAATACAAGATTTTCAATCCCGCTACTCGAACGGTTTTCGAATCGAGGAATGTGGAGTTTCACGAAGATTTGGCTAAAGCAATGGAGTTCACAAAGGATAAGGAAGAAAGTTTGGATTTTGAGGAAGAGAGCAATTTGGAGGAGTTCAAAAATGATGACGAGAGTGACGAAGAGGAGGATGAAGAAATTCCATTGAAAAAGAAGTAATCTATTAAAGTTGGTAAGAGACTTGAATCTTCCCAATATGATTCTGAAAGCTTGAAAAGTGAGAATGGAAGTCAAAGTTCTAAGTCTAGTGAAAGATCCCAGACAAAGAAGTGAATGTAGTTTACCACCTGTAAGTGAGAAGGGCGAGAGAGATGATGTTGTTGAAGAAGAAGTTGTTAGGAGAAGTAATCGAGCAAATAAAGGAAAGGCTCCTGAGAGATTAACTCTTCATATGAATGCTAAGGATAAGCCGGTTAATTTTTTTTCAGATGCTAGATTAAATGAGTTTCTTTTATAGTATTGTGAGTAAGTACTGTCAAGCACCTAAGAAGGGTCATTAGGAGAGTGTTTAAAGAATTTTTAGATATTTGGTTGGAACCTTAAGTTATGGTTTAGTTTATAAAGCGGATTCAAAGGTAGATGGTTTTGGATATTGCGATTCCAATTGGGGTGGAGACTTCGACACGGGAAAGTCAACATCCGGTTACGCTTTTGTATAATGTGGAGGTGCGATTTCATGGAGTTCAAGACTTCAACCTACGGTGGCATTGAGTTCGACGGAGGCCGAATGTATGGCGGCTTGCCATGCTGCCAAAGCTTCAATTTGGTTAAGAGAAATGTTAAGTGAGTTGGGAATTATTATTAACTGTATAAAGTTGTTTTCAGATAGTATGTCTAGTATTGCATTGGCTAAGAATCCAGTGTTTCATAGGAGGACTAAGCACATTAGGATTCAATGGCATTTTGCTAGAGATTTAGTAAATGCTAGTGAGATTGAGTTGATTTTTGTACCAACAGGTGAAGAAGCAGCTGACATGTTAACTAACGCTGCTATGTATGGTGTCTTCGTGAGAGGAAGGCCTAAGTTAGGATTATTTTAAGTTTGATTTAGATTTAGTATAGATTCAACATTGAGAGGGGGATTATTAGGATTTACAATGTTTGAATCTACGTTTACGTAATGTTAGTTTGTAGTTAGTGTGGTATAGATTTACTCGCGCGTCGGTATTATTTAGTTTGATTTAGGACGTCGTGCGTCACTTTGCAAATTCGGTTTTGTTTCGGTTGAATTTGTATTTCGTCCATGTACGTTTCACGTGTACACGATTTGATTAGATTTGATTTGATTTATTTTGTTTCGTTTGAGTTCTAGATTAGTACTTCGGGAAGTTTCGTTTCGCGCGACGTATGTTTAGTAGTTTTGTTTCGCGTCAGTTAAGTTTGTCGTACAAGACTTTGTCAGTTTCGTTTTTTGTAGTTTCACTTTGCATCGTACCATATTTGCGTCTAAGTACATTTAGACACTTCTAGAAATAGTGTTCTAGATTATTTCCGTGGCTAAGTTAAAAAGCCATCGTGTGAGTGTGTTAGAATCAATAATTAAAAAGAAAATTAGAAAGAAAATTAAGTAAAGTGTAATGTTTGAGGATTGAGTTAATATGAGTTTATTTTATTGAGTATTCTATTTGCCTCTATCTTGGATTATGAGCTTTCAATGTGTTATAATGTCTGTTTTGATTTTAATTTCGCTTCCGCATTGAGATATTTGAGTGATTGTGAGCGCATTCCGATTTGACTCTTAATCCTATCATTTGGTATCGGAGCAGTGTTTATTCCACTTAGATTTGAGTTACAAATTGATTAAGAATTGAGAGTTTATAAGTTAAAGTGGAGGAATACTCGGCAAAGAAAGCAGACACTGAAGTCAGTTTTGGAGTTGGAGAATCGGAAAAGCTATCAATGGCGAAGGAGAGTCTCACAATTCAATTTGATCCAGCGACTATGGAGGAAATTTACGAATTTCTCAAGGCAAAAAGAGAAGGGCTAATTTTTGGTAAAACTCCAACCTTAATATGGCATTTCAATTAAAAAACAAAAAAAAACATTTTCGAAATTATGGAAGAAGGGGTAACAAATGCAAGGATAAGAACCAGTCACATTCTCAGAATCGAAAGAATCGTAGGAAAAGTGCAGGTGCATAGTCAACAGGTGCACAATCAACAGAAAGATGGAGCGGAAGGGGGAGGAGGATGAGGGAGTGGAGGGAGATGGTGCGTGAGGCAGCGGGGAAGGGAGGAGGGGGGGTCGGAAAGACCAGGGGACAGGAGGGGAGGGAGAGGAAGCTATAATGTAGTTTATATTCCCCAAATGTATAACGTAGAATAGATGCTATTTTCAGCTAAATACAACTAATTAGTAAATTGCAATTAGTTACTTCAGACATTTTTACACCTATCATGTGCCCTCCCAATTTAAGGTTATTAAACTGGAACTGACATTGAGATTAGGTTTGAGAGTTTGACATTTTAAACAAAGTGAGGTGTAAATCTATTAGCACAATTAATTCTCCACCTCTTTCTCTTTTTTTTTCTCTTTTTTTTGTTTTTCTTTTCTCTCTCTCCTATTTTTTCTCGTTTTTTGTGTTTTGTTTTTTCTCTCTTTCGTCATCTCTCTCTCTCTATCTCTCTCCCTCTTCTCGCCAATTAGCACAATTATTGGTCCATTCAGCCTAGATTTGCAAGAGTTTATAAAAAAAAAATTCTTGAAGAAATTCCAGATGTCCAAATAATTGTGATCTTGCGAGAACATTGCCCATTTCTTTAGTTTTATGGCAGATTTCAGAATAATATAGCAATTATAATCACACTATAACCGAACATATGTCAACTGTTCAAAAAATGTGGAAATTAAAAAAAAAAATTAGTAAAGAGCATCCACAGAGAACAGAAGACCCATATGTATGTATATATCATATGCACATATGCAGATATTCAAATTTATAGATGAGTGAATTTTGACAGTTGAACAGGAAAAAAATACGCTCCTTTTACAATTTAGTGATGGGGAGGGACGATAGCTGGGAAAGTACCATCAACACAACTTTGGCGGTAGCAGTGGGGGTTGGCACAGTGCTCACGGTGACCGCACGTGGGGAAGAATACAACAAACGCGCGAAGAGAAAAAAAAATTGCAAGGGCCCAAAGAAATCTTTTTCTATTCAAGGCGGCCGAACAGGAGAGGCAAACGCAAAGGCATGATGTACAGCCATGGTTGTAAAACTGTACGTCTACGATGTCACAAAAAGACACGAGACATGCCAAATCGTTTCAAAAATTACGATACGTTGTGGGACGCTTCAAAAAGTTTCGAAAAATACGGTGAGGCAAGACAAATTGTACACGTTGACCGCCGTCACGGGCATTGTCGATGTATACAATCATCACAAATTTATGTAACAATTTCGAGTAAACACATACAGACACCTATAATCCGGGTCCGCCGGATCCGCACTAAAAAACAAAGGTAAGTTCGCTAAGTTACAAGTACATGGGGCCGTACCGTTAGAAACTTTTCTAATAGATGGCAGTTGGAATCATGGCCATGGTGGACAACAAACTATCACATGAGAGTCTCCTCTTACCACTGAGAGTAGATAACATTGTTCTAGTTTTACATATGCGGATTTATTTTTAATTTTTTCCTAACTGTACATATCGCTATAATTTTTCCCCAGAAAAAAGTGCTTTTGGATTGGAATTAGGGTTAGGGAATAAAACGTGAAGTTAATATTTTATGGTTTACGGTTAAAGAAAAGGGGTAGGGATCACTTTTCCTAACTTTTTAACAACCAGGGTTACTGATTAACCAGATCAAGCTTAGAGCTCAAAATTAATAAAAAATAGAGATTTATGGTTGAGAATCTGGTTAAAAATAAAGTTTTTTAATAAAATATCAAGGTTAAAAATTAGGGTCATGTCTGAGTTTTTTCACCGAAATGTCTATTTTCACTAAAATGTCGTTTATTTTCACCAAAATGTCGTCTATTTTCACCAAAATGTATATTTTCACCAAAATGTCGTCTATTTTCACCAAAATGTCTAATTTCACCAAAGTGTCTATTTTCACCTAAATGTATATTTTCACCAAAATGTCTAATTTCACCAAAATTTATATTTTCAAATGGGTCTAGGGAATGTCTGGATAGGGAAAAAAATACAAGAAATTCTTAAACCAGAAAAACCCTCCCTCCCTCCCTCCCTTCCTCCCTTCCTCCCATCCTAAAATTGGTTCGGGATACAGGTTCGGAAGATAAGTGGAGGAGTATAAGTTGAAGGACAATTCTTTAGAGGGATAGGTTTAGGAGACAATATCTCCCGACGAATTCTGGGACGTCATCCCCAAGGCCGGTTTAAGGGACAGGTTTCGGAGGTAAATTTAGGAAATAGGTTCGGGAGATGGGAGACAGGCTGGGGACAGGTTCTGGAGACAGGTTTGGGGGGCAAGTTTAGTGACAGATTTGGGCGACAGGTTTGGAGAATAGGTTTGGGAGATAGATTTGGAGGATACATTATAGCGGACAGGTTTAAAGGACATTTTGGAGAACAGGTTTGGAAAAAGTTTTGGGAAACAGGTTTGGAAAACAGGTTTGGGGGATAGGTTTGGGAAACAGGTTTGGGGAAGTGGTCTAAGGTTAGGGTTTAGAGGCTAGGAAAATAGAACAAGAAACTCTTACACCAAAAAAATAAAAACACACACACAAGAGGTTCAACTCATGAATACAAATAAAGGAACAAAGTACATATTGACGCTCAAAAATCTACACTACATCAGGTAAGGTACCAAAAAAAACACCATAAATCTAAAGTGTAAATGTAATACTAAAGTAATAGTATTAAAAAAAAGAGACAGAAAAGATAAAAATTATTATCAAGAGGGACTATACTCATAAAACCAGCTTCATTGGGGCATATTTGTGTCAAAACAATAATACGACACCATAAAAACCCTAAAAAACCCCTAAGAAAACCCTAAAAAAACCCTATATAAATCCTAAAAAACTCTAAAAAGGCCCTAAAAGTCGATAGGGTTGATGTAACTCTTTCATTATATACAAAAAATCTCGCATGTGTACAAAATTAACCAAAATAAAAAATAAGACGAGCCAAAAATGCGTCATAATTTCGAGAGAAAACGACAAAGAATGTGCAACAGAATTTGAACGTACAATGAAACGCACTGAAGGACAAAATTGAGTCATTGGCGAGCAGAAATATAGCCAGTGAAGATATAAAATATAACATTTTAATATAATAGTAATAGGTATTGAAAATAATAAAATATAGCTATTGAAGATAACTGTTGGCACTAAAAGACAAGAATGATGTTCTACAGACAAAGACATAGGAGTAACGTCACGGAGATCCCCCGATGTTTATATATGCCTTGAAAAAAAAATGACCTTTTAAAAAAAAAAAAAAAAAAAAGTCACTGCTCATTTCTCAATAAAAATGCGATTTTTCGTCTCTTCAGAGGACGGGTCGATTCCGATTTAGAAGCCTGAAAATAAAAATTCTCAAAAAATAAATAAAAAAAATCGTTAGCTTTCATGAGTGCTTGAAAACCCTAAAAACACCCTTAAAAAACTCTAAATAAACCCGAAATAAAGCCAGAATACCTTGAAAGCATTAAAATAAACAAGAACTTGCAATTTTCTTGACATATTTGAGTATTTGTGCACAATTTGCGCAAAGTTATTTGGAAATTGCATAAAATGACGTTAAGAAAAGGAAAAGAAAAAGGAAAAAAAATGAAAAGTAAAAAGGAAAAAAAAACTATATCAAATTTGAACTTTTGTCGACTTGCTGCATCTTTTTTTTTCCCTCTCTTTTTTTTTCTTCTTTTTCTTACTCCTACTTCTAGGGGAAAAAAGAAAACAATTAAAAAAAAATTATTAAAACAAAAAGAGCGAAAAAAAAAAGTTTCAATTTTAATTACCTCGTCAGTTTTGGAATAAGGTGAATCAGAATCAGATCCTCTATCAGAGATTTCGTCCTCCTCATCAGATGAATAATCCGGTATCCAACTGTCGGTTGTTTCTGCCCGAATTTCAGCATTTTCTCCCTGAACTTTGATAATTTCTGACCGAATTTTGTTATTGTTTGCCCGAATTTCGTTACTTTCTGCCAAAATTCGAGCTTTAACGGCCCAAATTTTGTCACATTCTGTCCGAATTTCGTTAATTTCTGACTGAATTTCTGGTTTTTCTACTCGAATTTCGTTACTTTCTGCCCGAATTTCAGCAGCTTTTGTGAGAACTTTGATAATTTCTGTGTAATTTTTGTTATTCTCTTCCCGAATTCGGTTAATTTTTGACCGAATTCCCGTTTTTTCTGCTCGAATCCCGTTAGTTTCTGACCGATTTTTGTCACTTTCTGATCGAATGTCACCTATTTCTTGAATTTCTTTCTTAATTTCAGGTTTTTTTACTTCTTGTGTTTTTTCTTCAATTTCTTTCCGAATTAAATTTTTTGATCCACCCCTACGATTTTCCTGCATTAAAAAACAAAAACAAAAAAATAAAACAAAAAAAATCAGATGATTATTTTCAAAGTCTGATGGAATGATTTTAAAATCGTTATTTTTTTTTTTTTTTTTAAAGGTTGAGTTTTCATGAATGAGGAATTATCTTTTTCAGATTTTGTTGATCAATTTTTTGCATATACAATAAAGCAAAATAAAACAAATCAAAATCAAATAAAATTACATAAAATAAAATAGAAGCAAATCAGATACAAAAATACAATATAGTGGGGAATTCCTCTCAATTGTGGGATTTTTTTTTGTCCTTTTTCCAAATATAGTTGTGTGACGTGACAAGAATGGCAATTGCAGATAAAATAAAACAATGCCGTAAAACAAAAAAAAAAAAAAAAAGGGGAAGAGATTTAAAGAAAGTACCGTAGTTTTGAGATATTGAACTAGAACAAGATTTTCATTTTTAAATTTCCCGTTTTGTGGTCTGAAAAAAGGCAAAAAAAAAAAAAAATTAACACCAAAAAAATATACCATAACAATGAAAATAATAGAACGGTAACAATTCATCAAAAAAAAAAAAAATAGAGCAATTTGGAGTATCTTATGACACGATACCATCGATTGGGAAAAAAATAAAAGATATTATATATATATACATATATATATATATATATATATATATTATATATATATTGTTTTTTCTCTGAAATCTTGATTTAGCTTCTTTTTTTTTCACTTACTTCTTCAATAGAAAATAAATTTGTCGATGAAACTCGTCGTCATCTTCTTTTCGAGCGTAATAACAAGCGACGACCTCCGTCCCATTGATCTGCCCGAAAAAAAACAAATAAATAAATAAATGGAAAAAAGAAAAAACTAAAAATAAAACTAAAAACATTCTTTACTGACATTCTTCACATTGACTTACCCAGAGACAAAAAAAAAAAAAAATGGATAAATGGAAAAACAGACAAAATAAACAAACCGGAAACATTTTAAATAACTTCCTTCCCATTGACCCGTCCGAAATAAAAAAGATAAATAAAAAAAAAAAATTAAGAATAATAAAATAGTACATATATAATTAAACACAAATATTGTGAATGGACAAAAAAAACTCCTGGAAAAATCCAATTTTTAAACAAATTTTACATTCTTAAAGAAATATGTAGTTGTTGCAACATTTTAAGAGAGAAAATACAAACAATTAAAAAAAAAAAAGTTGCAAGAAAATTGATGCAAAGACAAATAGTGTGGATCACTCCTATGGTTCTGTAAGAAAAACTTAAAAAAACAAAAAATCATTCTTCATTCATTCATTCATTGTTAACTTATTAATAAAAAAATAAAAATAAAATACCTTGAGATTGACGTGGGTTTCGTTCACTGTGCTTCCTCCGTTCTTTTTTTTTTGCCAAGTATGACCGTCGTTTCGAAAAGATCGAGTTTTTTTTTTGTCGTACAAAAATAAAGTTCCACCTGCCCCAAAATAAATAGATAAACAAAACAAAAATAAATAAATAAACAAATAAACCAATAAACAAATAAAAAATAAACGAATAAAAAAATGAACAAAGAAACGAACAAACGAAAAAACAAATATAAAAATGAATAAATAAATAAAAAATGAGTACAAAGAATATATATGTACATAAATAAAAAATGGAGGCGTAAAATACGTATTCTCTTGAAAAAGGAAAAAAAAAAAAAAAAAGGAATGGAAGAAATAGTTTTCATTTTTAACCTTTCCGACCATTTATTTTTCTCGATAAAAAGTGTTTTTTGTAAAAAGATGCATTTGAAATTGAAAAAATAAAAAAAAACTTATGAAAGAAAAAAACTCACTTTTTGGTTTCTCGGGTGCCCTTTTTGTCAATAAAAATTCTCTTCCTTCAAAATCAACCAAAAAATTAAATATTTCCGATGCGGTCAACAACTTCGATTCCGCGATTTTTTGCAAATTTGTAAATTCAATACTTTTTGGGGGGGGGGAGGAGAATCCTTTAGGGAGAGGAAGAGGGAGAGGGAGAGGGCGAGAAGGAGAAAGAGAAGGGAGGGGAATGGGGGCAGGGAGAGGGTAAGGAATAAAAGAGAAAGGGAGAGAGAGCTGAGGAAGAGAGACAGGGAGGGGGGTAGAGGGAGAACGAGGAGGAGAGCGAGGGAGATTTTCACCTGCAAAACCAGACATGACAGGAGGGACAAAATGTGAGCTAGATAATAAAAAAAGGGACTTTCTTTTTGTTATGTTTTTGTATAAACTTTCTTTTTTCGGAATATGAAATTTCTAATTTAGATAAAACAGCAAAATTGAAAAATATACACACACACACACATATATATATATGTGTGTGTGTGTGTGTGTATACATATGTATATATGTATTTTTATTTTTTTCTGAGAGTAAAATAACTTACTTTGTGAAATTTTCAACGGTTTTTCCGGAATTTGAAGATTTTCCGCTTCCCCTTTTTTCAGTAGACATAAAGTTTCCAAAACCATATTTAGTGTGGAATTTTCTTTTTCTTCCAGCAAATTATTTTTGTCGGTTTTTGTTTTTGGGTCGGAAAATCTGTCACCTGCAAAAACCAACCCTTCGTTTAGGTGCCCGAGTTAGTCATTTTTTTTTTTTTTTTTTTTTTGTAAGTAGTTGATGGATTTTTGAATCGAGGAATTAAAGGAAGGGAGGGAAGGAGTGACGGAGAGGGAGAAGGGAAGAGAGAGAGAGAGAGAGAGAGAGAGAGAGTGTGTGAGAGTGAGTGAGAGAGAGAGAAGAGATAGAGAGAGAGAAGAGAGAGAGAGAGAAGGGATGATTGAGAATATTTTAACGGCATTCGAAAGAACTTACATCGAAATAAATCCGAATCACACGGTATGACTTGAACTTACGTGAACCGAAACTACCAAGCAATTTCCACGTCACTTCTATAGTACTATTCAAACATACGTGAAACGAAACGAACACTTAATTTCTACGTCACTTCAAATACCCAGCGACGAAACTACTTCGTCGCTAACTTCTACGTCACTTCACATATTTAGCGACGAGACTACTTTCGTCGCTAGTCGTCGCTACTTTAGCTACGAGAGTATCTCGTCGCTAAGTGAGTGCTCAGTACAACATCCTAACACGAGAGGGAGAGAGGGAGAGAGAAAAGGAGGGAATAAGGAAGGGGACACAGACAGAAGCAAGAATTAAGGAGGCAGAGAGGAGTGAGGGAGGGAGAAAGAGGGAGAGAGGGAGATGGAGGAGTGGGGGCCGGGAGCCGAGAGGGCGAGCACGTGGGAGAACTATAGACTCTTATTCTGTTTACTTCTTAAACCTATATTTGTCTTTGCATTATTTCAATATTTATGTGCCCCCGGGTTTTAGTGATCGACGCCCTTCTAGGCACAAAGAACGTATGTAGCGTAACGCGTTTTTTTTGTTTTAACGTGTCAGCTTTTTTCAGTCTTTTATTTGGAAGGACTTCAGGTCTTCAGCTTGGTGTTGACTTCACCTTGAAGATTTCTTCGAAGTGGCCCCAATCAGCGTGCTCGCGTGTGCGAAAAGTCGCAAAAAATTGGTAAGGGTTCAGCCTAGGCTCGTTACGAGGCCCAGTAGTTAAGAAAACCGTGTATCTGTGCACACCGCGAAGCAATAGTGACACACGCCGTAATCGGGTATGTCAATAGGGTCATAGGGTTTGTTTTGTGTTTTTTTAATAATAAAATAAAAAAAGAGAGAGAAATAAAATAGCCCTAAACATACTGTCTCGCGGAGAAAACGAGGTGTGGCCCCAATCAGCGCGCTCGCGCTTGTGAAAAGTTGCAAAAAAAAGGTTCCGTTAAGTTGCAAAAAAAAGGTTCCGTTTGAGTTTAAATTTGACGGTCAATTAGTTCAACAACTTTGACTTTCAAAATATTCTTACAATCGGTTAATATTTTTCCGCGCTTGCGAACGTTGACCGTCATAATGACCGTCGTAATAAAATAATAGTCGCGAGCGACCCGATGCTTTCGTTTTTGCACAGTACCATGTATAATTGGTGCATTCACACGAAAAATGGATGATGAATGGCCGCGGGTCAAACTGTCGCGATCACTTTGTCGTCGTCGCTGTACTGTAATGTAGCGGTTTCGAACCATCCTGTCAAGCGTACAAAGAATCTAGCGTACAAAGAATCTAACGTCGCCGTCGCTGCGATATCGTTTCGCTTACTTGGTACGATTAACTCGCATCGACGGCATCCTGGTACCTGTCGTGGCCTCCTTGACGTCGTCGGCCGCGGGTCAATTGTCGCGATTACTTTTGCGCGGTTCAAGGTGCGTCTCTGTGTGGTAAAGTAAGGGTTTTTTCTGTCGTTTTCCTGTAAACTCAGGGTATGTCCCCATGTGCATAAGTAAGGGTTTTTTTTTGTCGTTTTTCTGTAAAACTTAGGTTACTTTTGCATGTAAAAAAAACTTAGTCCTCTAACTTTGTTTTTAGCGAAGATTCTCCATACAGCTTTCAGAGCATTCGTATGTAAAGAAATGAAATCGTAACTTTAGATTGTGATTTATGTAGACGTGGGTGTAATTTGTGACGATTGTAGACGCGAACAAAACTTGCGACAATTGATGACGTTTACAAAATAGAGACGGTTGTAGACGTTTAGCTACTTGTGACATTGTAGATGTTTAGGGTTTGTGACATTTTGACGTCATGCATACTTATGATAGCGTCGACGTCACTAATTCCAAAACATTCCGCCATGGTTTCCCTATTTTGTTTTTTCGTCCGTTCTCACTCTACTTGCCACCAAAGTAAGCTAAAAGACAGCCAAAAGAAATATTTTCTATGGATCTTTCATTTGATACCTTTCTTGCCTTTTTTCATTGCAAGAATTGTGAGATAGACGCGAGGAGAGGGAGAAGGAGAGAGAGAGAAGCGCTTTCACGGACTTCGCTTTTGCGAAATGGCGTCCGTTGGTCGAAACCCCCTCCACGGCCCGTGTACGGAATTCAGCGCACGGAAAACAGTACGCACAGGCTGTAAACGTGCGTTGGATTTTTTTTTGGTACTACGCGCTCAAAAATTGTATCAAAAT
Organism: Zygnema cylindricum; assembly: GCA_037447655.1. Taxonomy (NCBI): domain Eukaryota; kingdom Viridiplantae; phylum Streptophyta; class Zygnematophyceae; order Zygnematales; family Zygnemataceae; genus Zygnema; species Zygnema cylindricum. Next base: position 29,815 of record JBBHKE010002012.1, on the reverse strand, counting down.
TCCGGCACGTGCAACAACATCAGCCTATTCGTTTACCTCATGGAACTTTATTTAAAATCACCTTGCGATGTGATTTGAAATAAAGTTTGAAGATGAGCTGGAAGGACGCAAAAGTATGTCGAAATGCGCTAGACAACAAACTGCGGTACATTTAAAGTTGTAAGGAAACGTAACTTGTACAATGTTAATTTCATTTTTTTGGTACGATTGCTGATTTTCTCGTTATTTTCTAAGATGTGGAGGAAAAAGACAGAAAATAACTGTAACTTTAGCACATGCGAAAGTACCCTTAGCGCCGTACTGCGTAAGTTCCAACCGTACGAAGGAATCGCAAATTTGTAGAGTACAGTTTGCGTCATCCTCAAACTTAGGATGTACAAAAATTTGTCGTCTTGTGTTTTTCAACCCACTTCGACGGCAAAAAACGTCATCATCAACCTTATCTTTAAAACACATGCGCGATGTGTTTTAAAACCAGGGATTTTATATAAACAAATAGGAACACATATTCGCACGTGCCGTAATTTTCCAAGCTTTTCACACAATTTTCAAAGACAAAGGAAAGTACGGAAGTCGCTTTGTTTTGTCTGTTTGCATTCAATACGACAAAGAAAAGTACATAATTTGTTAGGTTTTGTCCGTTTTCGTCCAGTACAGATTTTTTTTTTTGCAGGGGTCTCGAAATTCCAATGCCATTTCACGTCGACCAGAAACCAAACTCTAAGGCAAAGTGCCTCGTCTTCAACCGTGAAACAACACAGGCTGGAAGGCGGTACGTCTACAATGTCACGGTAAGCCATGCGGTGTCACACAAGCAGTTCTAAAAAATAACGTCCGACAACACATATTGAAGACGTTGACAGTCGTCATAGGTATTGTCGACGTATACAATCATCACAAACATAAGTTACGATTACGTTCTTACACATAAGGACACTTGAAAAGCGGGTTTGATGGATCCACGCTAAAATACAAAGTAAGTTCGCTAAGTTAGAAGTACATGGGGACATACCTTTAGAGCTGTACCGAGAAAGTTTCAACGGTACAAAAAAATAGAAAAAAAGAGTACATTTTGCGTCATCATCGAATTTAAGATGTACTACATGTTGTCGTCTTGCGTTCTTCGACCCACAGCCACGCCAAAAAACGTCATCTTCAAACTTTTTATTTAAAATACAGGGCCGATGTGCTTTAAAACAAAGTATTTTTCAAAAAAATTAGGAACACATATTCGCACTTGTAAATTTTCTTACAAAAATTTCAACAAATTCAAGCGACGGCTAAAGGAACACTAATCGTTATGTTTTGTCAGTTCGCGTCCATCAAAGTACACAATTTGTTTTGTTTTGTCATTTTTCGTTTCAGTACGGACTTTTCCATTCTAGGGGTCTGAAAATTCCGATGCCATTTGACAAAATCGTGAGAAATCTCAGAGGGCGTCCTAGCAAGTCGCACACGCCGCCTCTCTCACGCAACCTCGCATTCTCGCGACGTTCAAGGTAGTTTTTTACAATTTGGTGCGTCATCAATGATTGTACACTTTCGACAGCCATCACGGGCATTGTCAACGTTTACAATAGTCACACCTTTAAGTGACAACTTCGTTTGGTACACAAATGGACACCCGAAATCCGGGTCCGCTGGATCTGCGCTAATAAACAAAGTAAATACTCTAAGTTTGAAGTATATAGAGATGCACCCTCACAGATTAAAAAGGGGAAAACGGTATGGTATGAAAACGGTACATTTTCTTGTCCTCCGTGAACTGGCACGTGACGCTAGCCTACGTCAACTAGAGTGTCGTGATATAAGCCACTTGTCCATACGAAAAGTAAACGCTTTGCGGACATGATATGTACCAATCCTTCCAAACCAAAATATACTGCCACGTAAGCATTTGTATTGACCGAAAATAACCGTTAAAGAACTTTGAACATGCCCAAAAAAATAACCACGGGCGCCCGAAAAAAAAAAAATTTTCAATTCAGTTTTTAGTATATTAAGATTTTTTTTGAAAAATTAGTATTAGAACCGTTATAAGTGTCATGCACGATTACATTTTATTGCCTATGGAGGAATTTCGACCCTATTATGACTTCATTGGATGCGGTTTCGGACCAATTTTGGAGTTAGTTATTATTGGGCCGGCAGGGCACCAAAAGCTATTTTTGAGAGACGATTTTGACTCCACCGTTTATTTTTTTGATCTGGAATCAAACGTCCTATTACATTCTATGTAGCGTAGCTGATAGAACTTTACTTTACTTAATTTGGATAATTAGGCTACGAGATATGTTAGGTCAAAGTAGTCTTTTGGTACAATTTTTGAAAACTTTGATGTACAGTAACTTTGCAACGGATCATTCAAATACGCTGTATTTTATATTGGTAGATAGAAATTTTTAATACCTTTGTAATAAGATTTGGTTTGTATTAATACAATAGATATTTGGAGAGATATGGCAGTTTCTGTAAACTGCATAATATAGGTTAATTACTGACTTTTCGAAGTAATGATTGCTTTGGTCGGTTGGAAATTGGTACAGGCTGTCCAACCGACGGTTCATAAGTCAAAGGTTCTGACGTTTTCGGGAATTAAACATAGAATAAGTCCCGTAGTGTCAGTTTTTGATGCTAAGTATTAGTTCTAAGTGTTTTAGGTTGTTGGAACTCAATATTGCATTGGAAATGAAGGCTCAGAACTGTCTCTCAGTTCTGTCGCCTTCCAAAACCTGAACTCACCAGAAAAGAGCTATTTTGCCAGCCTCCCTTTTGCCATCTTTGGATCATGTTGGAGTTGCCTTCCAGTTAGTCAATTTGTGTCTTGTTTGGCAACAAGGATGCTTGGGGCTTTTTGATTGCAATAGTCCTTGGGATTCTAAAGGAGGGAGTTGGACGGATCCTTGATTGGGAGGGATCCGTGGGGTTTCGGGATCTTTGGAGTCTGATCACGGGAGTTTTTCCGTGGCCTCAGTTTGCTCCTCTGGGTGGGTCAAAACCCTTATTAAGTTAGCATTTGGGGACGCTTGAATGTTACTTATTTTGTGCTTAATTATTTGGAATATGTTTATGTATTGTGGTGAATGGCTGCTGTTTGAGTAGGGTAGGAGGCAATATTGTTAAGTCTGCAGAGATCACTGTCATAAATGTTATGGCAGTCTAAATTATTTCCATTTTGATTTGATTTGTTAATTCCCGGGATTAGGGTTATGGTTGACTTTCTTTTGTTTAAAGTTGTTAGCATAGCCCACCGAGCTTGATGATATTAAAGCTCGCGGTTAGACAGAACTGAGAGACCGTGCATTGTTGTATTTCTTATAAGGTGCACTTGTGTCTTTGATTTCAGTTTATTTTATTTAAAATGTCAAAAAAAAAAAATATAGATGGATGTTGGAATGGTAGGGGAGGTGGGGGGGCACCTCGTAGAGACATGTTTCGAACCCCAGAAATGGGTGAAACTAGTTCTTCTTCCCGGAGGGCTGGCCAAATTTCTGCAGATTCGGGGAAGCCATCGGTGCCATCGGTTTCTCCTACAGGTGGAGGACAAGACCCTCCAAATCTCCCAAGTCCGTCCCCAATTTCTCCTCTTCCGTCCACTCCTCCCATTGGGATGTCAACTGAAGATTTCCCCACTCTAGCAGAATCCGTTGAGCGAAGACGAGCTTCTCGGCCATTTCCACCAATTAGGAGGGCTTCACATTCTCCTTCTTCTTATTCGGCAGCTTCCACTCACTCTCCTATAACTGGACCAGCTACCCGTGCTAAGCAACCTCACCTTAAGTTCCCAATTCCACCACCAGACTTACAGGAAATCGTTGGGAGGAACGAGCTTAGGGCTTTGTATGGGCAACAATCACGTGATCGAAGGGGTCCTAAAGATACTAATAGAGGAGCTAGGTCGAGAGCAGACGTGTCCGAATCATGGAGGAGCCAGGGGAAGGAAAAGCCGAAGATTTCTCCGCTACCACATTCTGATTTTTCGACCGCCGAATCCGTTACTTTGGGGAGCGGTTATGGAAGACCAAACCCGAGGGATCTAACAGCTAGGAGGCCTATATTGGACCTAGGGGATTCCTCAACATTGAATTTTCCCACATCTTCACCACCTTCTCCCAACTTTGGCAAGGTTTCGTCGAAAGAGGGGAAAATTGCTGACTTTCCTTCACCCACAAGGGGGGGGGGAAATCAAGAGCAAGGAGGAGTAATTTCGGAATTAGTTGTAGAAGGGGTACAACTTGATTTACCGGTCCAGATTTCAGAGTTACATGAGGTAGAGGGAAAAATTGGAATACTCGGAGATCCAATTTTGGGGGAAGTAGAGGAAGGGGGCGCAGATGCTACACCAGAGGTTGAACAACGAGATTGGAGTCTTTTCTCAAATAAATCGGCAGGGATTGAGCCTATAGTGGAGGGGGATTTGGGAGTAGGTGGAACAGGTCCAAGGGATGACTTATTTCCTATTCTATCGTTGGTACTTACTCCGACCAACAATCCAGAACTAGACTCCCTCCTTTTTCGATACAGATCTGCAGGGGCTCCTGATCCAGGAGAAGCACCTTTGGAGGAGGTCCCGGATATAGATCAGATTCCGACTCCCATTCCTCGACAGTTTGAGCATCTCCTTCCCATTCCTCCCCCTATTGACCCTATTTTTCCTCCCATTATGCGTTCCGTTGGACACCAACGGTTTGATTTAATTGGGCTGATGTCTGCCATTCAAGCGGAATTAAATGTTGGGGTAGAGAGAGATGCTTCCACAGGGTTAGGGAAGAGTGGAAAGGGACAGATTGGGATTCGAAGGGTCACGAAAATTAGAAGGGAAGTGGGGGAATCGTCCAGGGCAACAACTAAACCATTGGGGGTTGGGCGATTGTCTGGGAAAAGACCACAAGGGGTTAGAGGGACTGATGATACTCTCTCTGGATCTGATGCATTGGTACAGGAAAATACGGGGACGGAAGCAACACACATTTCATCACCAAATGGAACTGACAATCGGAGAGTTAGACTTCGAGTGGATCCAGGGGTGATTTTCAAGGAGAATTTTCAAAAAGTACAAGAAAATTTGGAAATTAGATTACAACAACTCTCACCCACTCCTGTAGCTATATCCCTTATCATTCCCCATATCAGAACAAACCCCTCTCCTTCACCTCCTTCTCCCTCTAGCTCCTCCACCTCGTCTTCTGCACCGTCTTCACCCATTTCTCCTATTCCGCCTACTAGAGACTTAGACCCCAATCCCACCTTTAGCTCATCTCATTCCCATCCTCCACCTATAGAGGAAGAGGAACATGTGCACCGATAGGGTGATGGAGGTAAAATCATAGAGAAATCAATTTCATCTCATTCCCCTCCTTCTTCCCCTTCCTCTTCAAAATCCTCGTCAGTTGTTCCTGATTCTTATAGCCCTTCAGGGCCACCCGATCCTCCTTCACCGGGTGGGAGTGTGCCATCTTCTGGAAATCCCCTTTCTCCTATCTTTGATACCAGTACCAGGGAAACCAAGGGGTTTCGATTGCCGTTTGAGGACAGTTTCCGGATGGGGGATAACTCGAGGTTATTTACAGGGGATGCATCGGGCATTTCTTTTTCCTTGTTTAAACTCCAATGGGAGTCTTTTTATGCCGCTGAAGTTAACAAGTATCGAGGAGGTGTTGTACCGATAGACTTAGAGCGGATGTTATTTCCCATGATGGTGGATCGATTGGCAGGAGGGGCTTTATCGGATTACATGGAGAGGAAGACGGGTTTAACTTCTCCAACCATCAAAATTTCGGATCCGACCTTAGACCACGCCCATGTTACTGCGGTTGCTGATCTAGAGGCAACTATCCGTCACCCAATTTCAGCCACGTACACGTTTGATGATAAGTTACGTGATGAGACATTGGCTTACTCCCAGATGAAGAGATCAGAGTATGCCGCAATTGCTGCTACAAGGATGGAGGCGAATTCCCAACCTTGTACCACATTATTGGGTATATGGGAGACTCAGTATACCGAGCGAAATGAGGCTTCCATGCGAGAGTTCCATGAATTTAAACGAAAGCCAGATGAAACTCCTCTCACTATGTACAACCGCCTTGCTAATCTTTGTGTTCGGACTCAGCAAGATATTAAGAATCCGTTGATAATTGCTAAGTTTGAACATGCATTATCAAAATCCCTTGATCTGAAAACGACCCAAAATTTAGAGAATTGGACAGCCCAAAAGGCTCTCAATGGACATCCTATCACTGCTTTTGATCTTGCTACCGTTGCTCAAAAATACCATGATCATTTTGCAGATCGAGAAGCTCAAGAGAGGACCATGACAGGGAAAGTTCGAAAAGAGGAAGCATTTGCTGGATCTAACACTCCTTTTGTCACCATTGTTGAATTAAATGCCGCCGTATCTCGAGCAATGAAGGGGAAAGGAGTGGCTGAACCGAATCCGCAAGCTCACGGAGCGGATAGACAAATCTTATTCTCATGCAACAATTGTGGACAAGTTGGACATGGGTGGCAAAAATGTCCGAGACCTTTATCAGTTGAGTTAGCAGCAAAGAGGGCAAAGATTGACAACAAACGAGATGCTCGGAATGTGGCACGTGGAATTGGTGATCAGAAAAACGGAAAGGATGGTGGAGGTCGAGATCACGGGAAAAGAGGTGATACATCAGATGCACAGCAGGTGGAATTTCAGAGAATTCGTCGAATTAAGCTTCCTCAGTTGGACCATCGGAACATTCCTGATGATTTGCGGGCAAAGTTCTCTACTCCCAACACGACATGCGAGGCGTGTGGATATCAAAGCCATACGGCGGCTCAATGTTTTCGGAAACACGGGATTCCGAAAGAATTGCTTAAATATGTGAAAACTAATCCTGCTACTGGGAAGGCATTTATGAGTATTCCGACATTTTGTCAGATTTATCTTCCTCGTGGGACATTTCAACCCGAGGGGGAGAGGAATGAACCCGATCCGGTTTGGGGGGCACAATTCGGAAAACCAACAGCTTATGAAACAAAATTACAGAAAGAGTTGTCGGAAGTTAAACTCAAACTTGATTTATTGATGAGAGAGAACGCAAGCAAAGGTGCTTCTTCTTCAAAGTCGACCAAGAAATTAGAGAAAGAGGCACGGTTGGCTTACCTAACTCAGCAAATGGCAGCTTTACAGACAGAAGATTCAGATTCAGAGGAGGATCCGGAAGGATGGGAGAGTTCAGACCACTCTCGGATGAGTGGATTGTTTGCAGGTGATCCGATTTTTTTTAATGTTGGCATTGGAGAGAGTAGGAGACAATTAAGGAAAACCACTGAGGATCAAAGGAAAGACAAGTTACCGACGAAACCCATTGATCATGAGAGGAAGGGGCAATCTGACATTCTTTCTTTTACCCCTCGGCAAGTCCTTTTGAAGACGAAAGTCGGTTTGGGGGTTAAGGCCGATTCTCCCCCACCACCTCTACCAAAGATGACCCCTTCTGTTGATCCAACCTCTGATCCAGTCCCACCAGACACAACAGAAGACAAATCGGACAAATCCTCTACTTCTCCTCTCACCATTAAGGTGGAATCTCATCCTACTTCGGTATCGAATCCGCCTGTCCCACCTTCTCGGCCCTCCGCCATGTTGGTGGATCTTCTCATCCCACACTCTATAGAGTTAGTTCGCACTTTGGCTAACTCCCACCAAATTTCGGATGAGGAACTCATTTCGGCATTAGGATCTAAGATCACCGGCAGGGTGACATCCACAGATGCCTTTGGAGCACCCATTTCATCTTCTGATTCCAGTTTCGGTAGCTCGGCAAAGGTGCCAATCTCCGATAGGGATTACTCCTCTTTAGCCGTTGCATATATTGGAAATTCTACTGGACACTTTAAGATCAATAGTTATGGTGGTTTTCTCCAGACAGTGGTTGATACTGGTGCCCTTCCTAACCTTATATCTACTAGTGCTTTGGAGAAGTTACCACCCAATTGCAGGCCGAAAGTATTCCCAAGCAAGGTGTGCCTAAGTACAGTTAGTAGTGGTAATCAACCAGTTTTTGGTATGGTGAAGGGCATGGACATCGAATTTGGGGATGATGCAGGTCAGAAGATTTCTATTCGCCTTCCTTTCCTCGTGGTCGAGGGCAACCAGTTTGAAATTTTATTGGGAACACACACTTGGACCCGATTGGGAGCCATGGTAGATTTTTGGAGCGAACAAATCTGCATTCGGGATTTGCCAACTTCACCGGCTCGCCGAGTTTTTATCCCTCTCACCTTGTGGGGACGTCACCATTCCCAAGAGGCAGCAGCAGGCTGCTACCCCGTTTACACTAGCAATGTGTCCTCAATTCATTCTTCTAAATTTTCTGTGGAATCGGAGGATGAATCTACCGACATTGCACCGCTTATATAGCAATTCCCGATCTCCGCTGAGTGGGAGGAATCCCACAAACAGAGATTGGAGGTAGCGGCTTCTTTGAGACGAAGTCACGAAAAAGTGTTCAAGGTTTTGATAGATGAGGAGACATTGCCTTCTACGACAAAAGAATGTAAAAGAGGGACCGAATTTCAACATTTTATTCAGGGCCAAATTTTGAAGCCACTTCCTCGGAAAGTGGTTGATTTGACACCGGAACCGGCAGGGTTAACAGTGGTCTCCTTATTTTCTGGCATCAGTATGGATTTAGAAGCTTTATTGATGAACGGCCACCAGATTAGAAGTTATTGGGCCGTGGAAATTTCATCTTCAGCTCGGGCAGCGAGCGAATTTCGACTATTAGAGCTTCACCGATTGTACCCTCTCCAATTACCTGTTTCTGCTATTTCACAATCTCATCATCGACTCCCACAAAATGTTGACTTGATTACCTCGCAACACATCCGAGATTTGGGGGGGGTAGATTTAGTGATAGCCGGCTGGCCTTGTCAGGGGTATTCTCAAGCAAGGAAGGGAAGGGGAAATTGTGACAGTCGGAGTCGTTTATTCTATCAAATGGTTTTTATTCTCAATCTTTTGCAACTACATCAGCACAAACCGTTGGGATATTTGTTGGAGAATGTCTTTCCTGGTGCGGATCAACGTAGTAAGGTATTACTGCTTGGCAAGAGACAATTCACTATTTAGGGGAGCCTTTGGTGTTTGATGCAGCTCAGATGGGGTCTCGTGCTTATCGTCTTCGCTCGTATTGGACCAATCTTGCTCCTCTTTCACTGTTGAAAGCAGCCGTGGGATTACAAAAGCGTCCTCCAAACCTCACCGTCGATCAGATTTTGGACAAAGGCCGTACAGCTACTCCTGTCACGTCTACACCTCGACAACCATTTTATGACTGCAACAAATCCGGTCAGCCGAGAGGCGCACTCCCCACTCTTGTTTCTTTTCCCCGGAGCCATGCTTATCGCTTAGGTTCCCCTGGCATGATCTTTGACACCAATACACAGAAATGGGATGTGCCTAACATCAATGAACGAGAACGAGCCATGGGTTTTCGCACCAATACTACCGCTGCTCCTAGCCTCTCCCTTGACACCCGTTGCCGTTTGATTGGTCAAGCTATGGATTTACATGCATTACGGTGGTTAGTTGGACTTTCACTATCTTATGGTCCCTTGCATTCTCACCAGCATCGCGCTTCATTTTTACAAGCTCCAGCTCGCCTGGCTATGCAGGTCACACTAGCGCTTGGGGGGGGGAGAGATAGAAAAATTCATCAAAAAATCCAACAACAGAAAACCCGGGGGGGGGACCAAAAGAAATAGGGAAGCAAGTTTATAGGGTAGAGGATGTTGTGTGGGTGTCTAGTAGGGTGTTACAGGAAGGAGATAGAGCAAAGGGGTTGGGGGGGGACGAGTTTGATCCGTCCCAGTGGACGAGGCCACCGGAGAGTTTTGCAGCTGTGGAACCGGGGAAGATGGATTGGATTATTGGGGAACAGTTAGAAGAGAGCCAAAAGTCTAAAATTGTGGACCTATTGGGAAGGAATCGGGATGTGTTTTCATGGGCTGATACAGATGTTGGAATTTACAAGGGCACACCATTTAGGATTGACTTGGTGGACGAATCAGCGACGGTTTGGCAAAAACAATATCCTTTGAGCCACTCGGAGAGAGAATTTGTGAAAGAGAAAGTCCAAAGTTTGGTTGATTCAGGATTAGTACAGGAGAGCACTGGTCTTCATGGATTTGCTTCACCAACGGTACTTCCTCCGAAGAAAGATTCTGCCGGGAAGACTGTAGATTTCCGAATGTGTGGAGATTATCGAATGTTGAATGCAGCCACTATATCGGATAAGTATCCTATGCCCACCCCTGAAGAAATATTTGATGCCTTGGTTGGAGCAACTATATATTCAACCTTGGATTTGAAGCAGGGATTTCACCAAGTGCCAATGGAACCTAAGCATCGAGAGAGGACCGCATTTTGGGCAGGTAACAGGTTATACGAGTGGCTTTATATGCCTTTTGGATTGAAAAATGCACCCGCCAAGTTCCAACGAGTAATGGATGAAGCTTTACGAGGGATTGAATGTGCTCGGTGTTATATTGATGACGTGATCATTTTTTCTAACAATTTTGAGGATCACCTCCTTCACTTACAAATGGTGTTTGATGCTCTGAGAGCGGCAGGCTTAAAGTGTCATCCAGGTAAAGGGATATTCGGGGTGGACAAGATTTTGTATTTGGGACATGAGGTCACCCCTGGAACAGTAGGTCCACATATGGTCAAGGTCGCCGCTTTGGATGCATTGCCAGCTCCTGCAGATGTTTCTTCACTTCGCACATTTTTGGGGCTAGCTAACTATTATAGACGATTTGTTCCAGAGTTCAGCAGCCGAGCTCAGGCCCTCAATTTACTCTTAAGAAAAGATCAAGAGTGGCAATGGAAGGAAGAGCAAGAAGAGGCATTCCAATTTTTGAAGAATGCGCTTAAAGAAAGTCCGATTCTTCGTATGCCGGACCATTCTCGACCATTTATTCTTTACACCGATTGGAGTAGATTTGGATTAGGGGCCGTATTAGCTCAGCTTGATGATTTGGGAGCCGAATACGTAGTAGCCTATGCGAGTCGGAGCAACAATAAGGCGGAGGCCTCATACAGTAGCTATCATGGGGAGCTTCTTGCAGCCGTTTGGGCCATCCAACACTTCCGACCGTACCTTTATGGCATTCGTTTCACCCTCATTACCGATCACCAACCTTTGAAATGGATAATGGAGAATAGCAAACTTACAGGAAAACTCGCTCGATGGGCTTTGATATTGCAAGAATATGATTTTGAGATAATTCACCGAGCGGGTGAGACCCATGGTAATGCAGATGGTCTTAGCAGAAACCCTGATCCATCCTCTGTGGATGCAACTGGAGCAAGGTATGATGAGGATCCGATTTTAGGGGTTGGAATTGTCATGGCAGCTACAGCATTTTCTTTGCTACCTAGAAAAGAGGGGGAACTTTTTGCATTAGGGGCGGAGGTGGAAGGGCACGCTCCATTGTCAGCTGGTAGGGTTGACGTTTTTGATGATTTAGACACCTTGAAATCCATTCAGCAGGGGTCAATTTTACCACATTTGGAGGGGAGCCAGAAAGCTAGAGTTTTGCAAAGGATGTCTGCTTATAGTTGGGATAGAGGGGTCCTCTTAAGGGTTTGGCCCGATGGCGTCAGGAAGGTAGTTCCACCACCCGGTGATCGAGAAACCTTGGTCACTAACCTCCATGAGCAATGTGGTCATTTTGGTCAGAAGCGTACCGCTTCTTTGGTTGCAGCATCTTATTGGTGGCATGGTATTCGAGCACAAGTGAATCGAGTTGTTCAAGCATGCCTAACATGCGATCGAGTGAAAGCGGCCTTTGACAAGAAAGGTGGTGCCGAATTACATTCTCTTCCCATCCGGGGAATGTTTTACCGTTGGTCATTAGACTTGCTAGGGCCTCTTCCGACTAGTCGACGAGGAAACCGCTTCGTGCTTGTGATGATAGAGCATTTTTCTAAGTGGATTGAGCTCGTGGTGTTACCTCGGAAAGAGTCTAAGTCCGTGGCCGATGCCTTTTTACAGAGAGTTCTTGCTCAGTTTGGGGCCCCAGCGGAGGTTTTGACCGATCAGGGTTCCGAATTTGCTGGCGATTTTTCGACTTTGATGGAGCAATGTTTGATTGATCACCGACTTACTAGTAGAGATCATCCTCAAGCTGATGGGTTAGCCGAACGTTGTGTCCAAACAGTCAAGAGAGCACTTCGAAAATATGCCCTCGAGGAGGATGTGGGGGATTGGGATCGGAGAGTGCCTTGGATTGCTATGGGCTACAGGTTTAGTAGACAGGCTTCTCTTCACAGTCACAGTCCTTATTTTATGTTGTTTGGTAGGCATCCAATTCTTCCAGGATCTGCCTCGGCCCAAGCCACTGTCTTACCCGAGATGGATAGTAAAGGAACAGTGGAGAGGCTAATTACTTCTCGAGCACAGGTTTTTCATCGGGAGATTCCGATAGCCATGGGCAATTTGCAAGCGGCCCAACACAGAGATCAGCTTTGGTATTCCCACCGTAGGAGTGGCTCTTATGTTCCTCGACAACGACGTTTTCAGCCCGGGGATTTTGTTTATCGGATGCGGCAGAAAAAGGATACTTTGGATATTTCTGCAGGCCGGATTATTTTGAAGGTGGTTGAGGTTTCCCCTAAAGGAGTGCTAACTTTGGAAGGGGCTGACGGCAAGAGAGTTAAAGATAATCAAATTAATGTGGCTCCTTGCCACCTTCGAGGGCTCGAGGACGAGCCAACATTACATTTCACTTATTTCCCCTCTCCTCCCATTTGTTCTAATTCTCCCTTGTGTGCCCCTGGTTACGAAACTACAGACATTTTATTATGTGAGGCATGCAATCGAGCTTGGCATTCTTCTTGCTTGCCTACGGATTGGGCAGGTCGGGACCAACTTGGCCGACCTTGGTTTTGTGGGGAGTGTGAAATGGGGGTTTGAGCTTCGGTCTTTATGGCTTCTTAGGACAAGGACCTAAGAAGGGGGGGGGAATGATTCAAGAGTGAACCCGACGGTCCCAACATTGGGACGGGGTGGGTAACTTTTATGTCATTTCATTGTTTTTATCATTTATATGTCTACACTAATGTTGTCAGGATGATCATTGTATTCCGACGTATGGAATTCTACACGTGGAGTGTTATTTGTCGCCAAATTTATATATTATTCTTCTTGCATGAAGCATCACAGCCATGGGCTCGACAGCTGTCATGCACGATTACATTTTATTGCCTATGGAGGAATTTCGACCCTATTATGACTTCATTGGATGCGGTTTCGGACCAATTTTGGAGTTAGTTATTATTGGGCCGGCAGGGCACCAAAAGCTATTTTTGAGAGACGATTTTGACTCCACCGTTTATTGTTTTGATCTGGAATCAAACGTCCTATTACATTCTATGTAGCTTAGCTGATAGAACTTTACTTTACTTAATTTGGATAATTAGGCTACGAGATATGTTAGGTCAAAGTAGTCTTTTGGTACAGTTTTTGAAAACTTTGATGTACAGTAACTTTGCAACGGATCATTAAAATACGCTGTATTTTATATTGGTAGATAGAAATTTTTAATACCTTTGTAATAAGATTTGGTTTGTATTAATCCAATAGATATTTGGAGAGATATGGCAGTTTCTGTAAACTGCATAATATAGGTTAATTACTGACTTTTCGAAGTAATGATTGCTTTGGTCGGTTGGAAATTGGTACAGGCTGTCCAACCGACGGTTCATAAGTCAAAGGTTCTGACGTTTTCGGGAATTAAACATAGAATAAGTCCCGTAGTGTCAGTTTTTGATGCTAAGTATTAGTTCTAAGTGTTTTAGGTTGTTGGAACTCAATATTGCATTGGAAATGAAGGCTCAGAACTGTCTCTCAGTTCTGTCGCCTTCCAAAACCTGAACTCACCAGAAAAGAGCTATTTTGCCAGCCTCCCTTTTGCCATCTTTGGATCATGTTGGAGTTGCCTTCCAGTTAGTCAATTTGTGTCTTGTTTGGCAACAAGGATGCTTGGGGCTTTTTGATTGCAATAGTCCTTGGGATTCTAAAGGAGGGAGTTGGACGGATCCTTGATTGGGAGGGATCCGTGGGGTTTCGGGATCTTTGGAGTCTGATCACGGGAGTTTTTCCGTGGCCTCAGTTTGCTCCTCTGGGTGGGTCAAAACCCTTATTAAGTTAGCATTTGGGGACGCTTGAATGTTACTTATTTTGTGCTTAATTATTTGGAATATGTTTATGTATTGTGGTGAATGGCTGCTGTTTGAGTAGGGTAGGAGGCAATATTGTTAAGTCTGCAGAGATCACTGTCATAAATGTTATGGCAGTCTAAATTATTTCCATTTTGATTTGATTTGTTAATTCCCAGGATTAGGGTTATGGTTGACTTTCTTTTGTTTAAAGTTGTTAGCATAGCCCACCGAGCTTGATGATATTAAAGCTCGCGGTTAGAAATGATTCAAGAGTGAACCCGACGGTCCCAACATTGGGACGGGGTGGGTAACTTTTATGTCATTTCATTGTTTTTATCATTTATATGTCCACACTAATGTTGTCAGGATGATCATTGTATTCCGACGTATGGAATTCTACACGTGGAGTGTTATTTGTCGCCAAATTTATATATTATTCTTCTTGCATGAAGCATCACAGCCATGGGCTCGACATAAGTGTGTATAATTAGTATTGGTACAGTTTTTACTCTGTGTTATTGGTATTAGTACAATGTTATTGGTATTAGTACAATTTGTTCTGTATAATTTGAGTTACTACAATTATTAGTAATGTATACTAAGTATTAGCATTGTTATTAGTCTGATGATTGGTATCAACTCAGTTATTACTCTAAACAATTAGTTTTTTTATAACTTGTACTAGAGCAGTTATTAGTTTGTATGATTAGTTTAAACAAATTTTAGTTTGTATAATTACCGTGAACACAATTATTAGTCTATATAATTAGTATTAGTGCACTTATAATACTTTATAGTTAGAGTTAGGAGAATTTTTAGTTACGTATAATTAGTATCAAGAGTACTCATTGTTGTTTTGAAAACTTAGTTTCGTGCGTAGTACACACTTTGTGCGCACTCGACGCTTCGTGCGTAATTTGTTAAATGAATTTACCATGGAGGTTCGAATGGATTCGCGGATTGGGGAAGTGAACATACAGATATATTGTTTTGGGATGAACGAAATAGAAATTGAGAGGCGCGGAAAATACGAAATGCGTAAGAGAAATGGACGGCCGATCGCGAAGTGATCCGACGTTAGATAATCGACGAAGTTAAAATGGTACCTCACACGTACAAAGCATAATGCGACAGGCAGAATTTATGGAGAGGTACGCAGTTTAGGCACGGACACGATTTGGATCGTACGGTTCGATTTCCGCAAGCTGGTCGTGGTACACGTGGAGGGCAGACGGCGTTCGCCAATATTTTTCAAGGAATCGCAATTTTGATGACGTGGTATTGAGTGAAATGTACGTATGTGATGTTGGTTCACTACGTGGTTTCGTCCACAAGTGACAAATCAAGTTGATACTCAGTACGCGGATTTTAAAGAAGCGTCGATGTAAATATTTGGTTGAACATTGTTTTGTCTTTTTGTGAATTAATTACTAGTGTAGAGTTACTCACTTTGACATACCTTGAAGTATTCGGGTATACCAACATTAAAAGAGGTAGCTGGTAGATAGCGTACGGCTGGTATGCCTCCGTACATTAAGCAGTAAGCTCTTGTATATATATATAGGACTTGGTCATTTTAGGACCTGGGGGAACTTTTGGACCAAAAACTGTTTATGGTATTTTTGGTAATTTTATCTGGGATTACTCTCAGATCTGTTGGCAGAATTATCTGAAATTCTGTATGTGTGTTCCTCTTTGTATTTTTATGTGTGTTCCTCTTTGTATTTTTAATATTGTCACATATTTGCAGGCCTATTGTGTGCCTGGTCTGTGATTTACTTCATTGTGAAGTTGGTCGGTTTTATCAAAGTTCTGGCACACCGTTTTTATGCAACTTTGACTAGATGATGTGATCAATCTATTTATTATTTTTGTCTGAAACTTTGTAAGGTTATTTTATAGCCTAGAAACTATTTGTGGTTGTAGTTTCAGATTGTTTTGTTATTTCTGTAGAATTCTGTGTTGATTCAAAGTAGGCTGTTTTTGGGTAGTTTGTGGTGCTTCCGATGGTAAATCCATGGCTGAAAATGGCTATGGACAACAATCATTACTTCTAAAGTTATTCGTTTGTATAATTATATTAACTCTGTTTTTGGTCTCTGTAATTAGTATAAATAGTATAAGTAGTATAGGTACAGTAATTAGTTTGTAGAATCAACATTAGTACAGTAATGAGTTAGTGTAATCAGTATTTGTACAACTATTGGTCTGTATAATTAGTATTAACACAGTTACTAGTATGTATAACTAGTACCAGTATGTTTATATGTATAAATAATTAGTATAAGTACAGTTGCTAGTCTTTATAATTAGTGCTAATACAGTTATTACTCTGTGTAATTAGTGTTGTGTAATTAGTGTTAGTACAGTTATTAGTAATGTAGAATTAGTGTTGGTACAATGGTTAGTAATATATAATTAGCAGTTTTGAGTAATGTATAATTAGTATTAGTCTTACTATTCGTCTGTATCATTAGTACTAACACAATTAGTACTAACACAATTACTAGTCTGTATAATTAGTAATACTAATGTTATTAGTCGGTACAATTCGTATCAGTACAGTTTTTAGTATGTATAAGTAGTGCTAGCATAGTTCTTAGTCTGTACAATTAATATCAGTACAGTACTATGTTTGTATAATTAGTATTAACACATTATTAGTTCATGCAATTAGTATAAGTACATTTTGTATACTATTTTTTTTTACAGTTATTAGTCTGTATAATTAGTGGTAGTACAGTTATTATTTAATTAGTATAAGTACTCATAGAAAGGATACATTGACTTTCCTAATACTAATTAAACATTACTGATAATGGTACTAACACTAACTATACAGACTAATAACTCTATGAATCCTAATTACACCGACTAATAAGTGTACCAATACTGATTATACAAACTCATAACTGGACTCATATTAAGTATACAGACTAATAGTTGTACTAATACTTATTATAACTACTTTTAACTTTACTAATACTGATTATACTTACTAATAACTGTACTATTACTAATTATGCATTACTAATAACTGTCCTAATACTAATTCTGCATTACTAATAACTGTACTAATCCTAATAATAATCTTAATTATGCAGACTACAAATGATAGTAATACTAAATATATGGATTAAACACTTTACTAATACGAGATATGCATGCGTAACCTTTTTTTTTCCATCGGTGTTTTTTTACATAACATGTTCTCTTATCTGATTGGCCTAAGACTGCGAGAGAATGAATTCTTGTACGGTTCACGTCCGTGCACTTCGTTTTAGTAATTCTTCAAAAACAAAAAAGTGTATTTCGAACATGATGTCCGATGGCGGGCGGCAGTTGTCGTTTGCTATGCGCAGCTGTCGAGTTTTGACGCATAGAACTGCATCTGTCCGCCGCTACGCTCCAAACGGTCGAAACCTACCATTCAACCGTCACCGCCGCGTTTTTTGTCGTTTTAAGAAATTTGGCGTACGGATCCCAAAATTTATGACATATGTTTTCCCCTTTTTTAAGTGTGAACCACGTACCTAACTCAGCGCCCCTAAATTTCGACCCTTGTTTTTTTCCTTTACATTGGAAATATATGTTTTAATAAGTGGTCAGATTGGTTTTTTGCCATCGTTTTTTCCTCACTATTTTACTTTGCATAATATGAAAAACATATTTATTTGGTGCGATCACGTTAAACCGAGTTTAAACAATAAATGGAACTACAACAAAACTTTATTACTTTAGGTTTAACATTTTGGACATTACTGTTTTAATTTACGATATAAAAGTAATAAATGTCAACAAAACCAAAAAGACGGCAAGACCTTGAAATCGCAAAAAATGAATTGTTTAGTGACGCGTCAATTTATGAATTTTCCCAATTAGCGACGAGCAATGCTTAGTTTCATGACAACATTGTTGAAATCAAATTGAATTAATTGTCAATCATTAGGTCGTTTTGAACATATTTAAATTATAACTGTACGACCACAAATTTTCAAATAATTAAATTTGGCCTTCGTTTGGTTAACAACTTGTTTCAATGTGGAATAACTTTGATGTACGCTAACATTCCACCAACTACCCCGTGAATCACTATTAGCCTTCATGACGTTATTTCGGCGCCCCCAAATTTTGACCAAATTATCAAATATTATTATTGATTATATTTTGGAAAACCCCAAATTCCCAATTATAGTCAATTATTTTATTATAAATCCTCAAATTCACAATTAGCGTTAATAACGTTAATTGTTTTTTAACCCTAATTATTGCACAACGGTAACAGTGAAACATATTTGTAAAATATTATTATAAAAACCTTATACAAAATTAATGTTGTATTTATAATCCACAATGTTGTACGTGCAAAACTTACCACCTGTGCCAATTTTGAGCAATACGGTCATGATTTTTGTATGTGGTTCGACTATATGTGCCAAAAGTTAAATTATGATGGTGCGTGCCACAAAATACATGAAATATAACGTACCCAACGATTTTATATGGTGTAGTATACTCGATGCACAAATAAAAAAATGAGTATTCATTACATACCAACAAAAAAAAATGTGAGTTGTTGTCGCTACTCCAATTGCTAGTACTTATATTAACATTTTGTAAAATTATAGACAACTATATCTTAAATATCTCAAAATAATACCGCTTAGTCTCTTTCACTCAACAAGGTAAACTAAAACATAATACAAAAACATAGTGTTGCGACAATAAGGACTACGGTGTATATAACTTTGTCCAAAACGATAACATTCCATATTTACCGTATATAACTCCAACTAACTTAAATATTAGCGCCAGCAACGCTAATTCGGCGCCACAAAATTTGAACCCTCGAACATAAAATATAATTGATAACTCTATTTTTTTTACGCTAATATTTGGTATTTTTTAGTTAGCGTCATTGAATATGATTTGGGAGGTTTTCAAATAGTGTAGTGTACAAAATGTGTCAATCTAAACTAAAATTGTTCGTTATTTGATGCGATCGTACGAGTGTCAGATAAAGGCGTCGACACACTAAAGTGAGTACGTTGACACGAAAAAGCGCACTCAGATTTGGTTCGCAGTCATAAAGATGAGGGAAAACCCCGCGAACCTGTTCTCACATGTTCAAAAGTCGACCATGTGAACACAGACTATCGGGGCTACACTATGGGATTGTATATTCAAAATACTGTACTGTAAGCTTAGATGTATAAATAGGCGGTAATGTTTTGTTGGCGTTAGGCCCTTAAACCCAAAATGAAGTTAATAACACTAGTTGTTTCTTAACACTAATAATCTCTTAATACTAAACAATTAACGGTGTAGTTACAAACTTACAACGTTTTAGAGTTCGTACTCTACGTAGTAAACCTTTCAGCCTTTCTTGTATGATAATCCGTATGTATGTAAGGGTATGTCCCCATGTACTTGTAACTTAGCGAACTTACTTTGTATTTTAGCGCTGATCCGCCGGACCCGGTTTTCAAATGTCCTTATGTCTGTAAGGACGAAATCGTAACTTACGCTTGTGATAATTGTATACGTCGACGATACATGTGACGGTTGTCAACGTCTCCAATCTGTGGTCGCACGTTATTTTTTCTAGTGTTGTGTATCGGTAAGGATTTGTCGATAACCGATATGGGCCTTTTTTCGGGTATCCGATAATCGATATATTGGTACGATATATCGACATCGGTCTTATCGCCGATAAGTAGCCGATAATATCGGGTACTTATCGGTCCTGTAAACTTTTGGCCCAGGCCGCCTAGTCGCGATTTTATGTTTCATTCAAGCGATTCAATGTTCATGTACCCCTGTATGGGAATGTATGTATGCCTAATAGTATGTTCTTTCCGACTTTCCAAATGATGCA
>JBBHKE010002011.1:59815-162333 GCA_037447655.1 Zygnema cylindricum | reverse complement strand
AAATCACAATCAGTGATTACACTTGAGTACATAACATCATTGTCATTATCATTTGCAAGACTCAACCGATACAAATTGTTTCCTCCAGCAAATCCTTTTGCAACTTTTTTCCCGTTTTTACTGACTGTTTTCTTTCCATTCTTATATATAGTCTTAAAACCTTTCTTTTCTACCACTGACGTAAAGAAAATGTTTCTTTCAAAAGCAGGAACATGCAACACATCTTCGAAGACCCTTTTCACACGTTTTCCATCCACATTCAACATAAGTGACACCCTCCCTTTTGCTTTCGACTCAACAAATGTGTCATCTCTAAAATAAATTTTGATGGGTGAAATAGATTGAATACTCTCAAAAAGATGGTGATTGCGGCACATGTGTGCAGATGCACCGGAGTCCATTATCTATTCGTCTTCTTCCACGCCTTCCGTTTCATGTTCCATCGCAAAGTTTTTCTTCTCGCTGTTGATAGGAAAGCTGCTCACCTCCTCCTCTTTAAGTGCATTGGAAAATGTTGTTGGGCGTCCATTTCACGTAGATGGAACTCGGCTTTCGTCCCAACTATAGCAAAAAATTTACTTAGCTTTGGCTCTTTTGTAGGCATTACAAAACTTGAAAACATGGCCTTTTTCATCACTATAATAGCAACTCTAAGGTGACCTTTCTGGTCCACTACCTCTACCACTGCCACTGCCATTCACAATCTTAGAGTCTAAAAACTGGTTAGCTAAAGCCTGAACAGACTTACTTCGACCTCTTTGTGACATCTCGTTAGCTTCTTCGCTCAAAAAAAACTGAATGGCTAATGTTATGTTCCACTAACGCTGTGGAAGAGCCCTAAGCCTATCCATGGCTCCCTTATACTCATCAAGTAAAGTTCTCATCAATAACATAGCTTGCTGAGGGGGCGAAAAGTCCCCACCTGCACTAGTACTTTGAAGGAACAATATTTTCATAGCATGACAATGATCTAAATACTACCTCCTGAATACTTAAATTCAATGATCTGAGTGGCTATGTTAGATTGCAGTGTAACAACTAGCTGAACATACATAGCACGTATGCTAAACCAAAATTCACAAGCTTTCTTAAACTCAAGATACGACATTACCAAATCTTTTGTCATTGCCTGTTTCAAGACGTTGAGGTAGTGGAGATTCTTCTTTCTCCAATCCGTTGCAGTCTCATCGGCAGTTCCTTCCACAATGGGTGACAATTCCCTCTCCTCAAAACATGAGCTCAACATATCTTCCCAATATAAGAAGTCAGTTCCATTAAATATAGGCAATTTGGGCGGTGGGCCCATAACCTGTTGTAGGTCATGGGCATTCTGACTTGGTTGTGTTTCACTCCCACTAGGCGTCACACTTGGCTGTGTTTCACACCTTGTAGGCGTCTGCACAGCGGGCGAAACCCAATGGTCTTTCAACTAGATAAACAAATACTATAAGCAATTCAAGGACAATAGAACACAAAACACCTTAAAGTGTACTTAGTGCTCTCATTTTCCTTAACTCTTGTGTAGAATGTACATTGTGTATAAAACTGATCAATCCTAATTGAACTAAATACTCAAAAGATCTAGAAAACATTTAAAACGTATGTACAGGGTTCACCAGACAGCCTACTAACATAAATCTAAGTGTTTGGACCAGAATTGTCCACTAACAATATCTATACCCTAAAAATCCGGGTGATTTTTATCACGTCCACATTCATTGACGACCCCACACACTAGTTTACTTAAAGATAACTATTCGTGTAGATACTACAAAAAATCTACACTAAATTTGGTCAATATTGAATAGTTGGTATTCGAAAAATATTCCAAGTCCTAGACTCAAATTTCTAAGATTTACTAAAGCTTGCTTTTCAATAGACCCATCACATCTGTCACAATGAATTCAATGGAAGCGAAGGCGTATTTTTCGATAGCCTTAAGGATAGTTCAAAACTACATGGTTTAGGCGTTGAAAGTTAGAGAAAAGCTCCATGCTTCGTTTTTGATTAGGTGTAAGGTTTCCTGTTTTGTACAAATTAGGAAAAGTTTCGGCCTTTTTTTTCAGCTTGCGTTAATTGAGCACCGGATACGTTCCAATTCTTAACGCTCTTAATGGGTACATCGCAACTCTTGAATGGTTGTCAGAATAATCCCGTCTCTTGTACTTTTGTCCTCAATTTGACATAATTAGTTGGATGCTCAGCAAAAAATAGTACCCTGGTGACACTGCCATTTGAGTTTGTGTTGGAAATTTGTTGTGAGTTTGTAAGTTACACCGTGTATCGCTATTAGTGTTGATGTTTTTTTTGTCATTTGATTCAGTTAGTGGAGTTCTGACTTCTATTTATCAAACTAATGGAAAAGATGGTTGTTTGGTGGTGAATCTGCTGATGCTTAATCAAGACCAGCTTGTCACGTCACCTACCTCAGCTCAAAAATGCCCCCAAATTTTAAGGTGAACAGCTAATAAAACTATATTACTTATCTTCAACAGAAAGAGATCTAGCACAAAACCAATATTTGCGAAGTGTCCCTCTCAGGGGCACATTCAACCACCATTCAACAGTTCGGATGTTTATTTGTATGTAAACCAAGTTTTCTTGCAGCAAAAGGATAATTGAGACAGAGGATATTCTTAGCAAACTAGCGAAGACAGAACAGCCAACAGAAACCTAACAGCCCCAGCAGTTGGCCGTTTAGTATGTTTTAGAATTTCTACTCGTTAGCATTTGACAGTTTTTTGGTTCAAGCATAACTGAAGACAGCTGAATTGAGTGAAGGCTGAGCCTCAGACTTCACACAAGACCAAGGCATCGTTTGTTTTGTGTGCCATTTTTGCTTTTCAATTTGCCCTTTCCGTTTTTTCGTTTCCGTATTTTCAGATGGTTATTTACGGCATCTTTTAGTAAAGCTTATTATTCGTGGTGTTTGCCTCAACTGGATGGACTTAACCAGCATCAGTACCTTGACCAGGAAAACTATTACCCAACCAAAATTAGACCAAATCATACCTTAAACCACATAAATAATCTTCCGTTCTATTTTCAGAGTCATAATATTCGACCATTCAGCTGCATCCGATCTAAACTGCTACATCCACACAACACTACACCAACAAACTTCATTAAATGCACGCGATGGTAAACCATAAATAAGGAAAGGCTTCAAGGAAACTGAAAAATCCCACACAAATAAACAAAATAAAATGAAAAACAATGTGAAAAAAGATAAAATGATAAAAATTATAGCGACATATGCAGACATCAAATAGCAATGGAATACCTGACAACAAACAATCTCATAACCTGAACACCCTAGCATGTCTATGCAAGAGAGTAGACAACCGAGAGCTATCTAAAGCTCACAACAAACTTCATCCTTTTGTCAACAGTCCATATGCACAACCACACAGAAGACATGCAATTTTCTCCCTTTGAATCAAACCAGCACACTTTCAATGAACCACGAATGTAACTTATATGAAAGTCTTGAAGAATGGTAATCATCATTGCAACAGACCTAAAGTCAAATAATTCAATTGCCCGCAATTCAATTTTATCCAGAAAAATATACAAGAATCCTTTTATTATCTTCTAACCTTACAATTTGTCAACCCCAACCAAGAAGACAGCCTAACCAGTCGAAGGCACAATAATTAATGAAGGACAGACTAACTAGCGAAAATGTACATAGAGCCAACACTGGAGGGGCAGATGAGGAGCAGTTCCATGCCGTCATCATCCCGTCACATAGAACCACATGGGCATGCAACTGACCATGCTCATTAATGAAACCATCTGCCCCAATATGACAGATGAAACCAGCTGCACTGGTACAACAGATAGCACCCAAACCCTAAATTCCGTCAAACAGACTCTCAAGGTTATTTGTGGTCTCTCAGCCAAACTCTCGGTAACACCATCTGCCCCAGTATAACAGATGATAGCCGAACCCTAATTTTTGCCAAACTTTCAAACAAACTTCGAAAGTTATATGTATTTCTCTTGACCAAGCACAAGTAGGTCAAGTAGAGTGTCCTCGAACTATTCTTTCCTCTTCCCGTACCAAAATCTGCCTTATTTATGTGGAACCATTCGATTAAAAATCAATGATAGGTAGCCCGGGCGAGCCACTCTGTGACCCTTGGGAACCCTGTGAGTTCTTATACGGAGACCATTTGTTGAAATACGAAGTGAGGTTCTGAGTTATTGCTTGAACCATTTCAGTCAGCCCTAAATCATCGTCATCCTCCTCATCCTCCTCTTCCTCTGCTTGTTTTGCACTAGGAGTCCTGGGCTTACGAGTTGATATCCCTACCAACGGGTTTGACATCCCTAACAATGACTGGGCTGACGAAGATCTCAAGAGGTTCGACAGAGAGCTGTTACTCCATCCTTCCTCCGGCTTTGTAGAACGTCGATCTGTTGCGTGAATCACAGCCTCAACATCTTTACGAAGTTGATCTTCCGTTGCTGCCTCCCATGACTGTTGACTTCCCATCATTTCCTTCCTCAGACCAAGTTTACCTGAACCGAGTTCACTCGTACCGACAGCCCAGGTAGGCTCGACTTTCCGTTGGTGACCTGCATCATCGACAGTTTCATGGTCACGTTTCTCCACGAATAGCCAATCTTCACCCTCCAATATCTCTTCCACAGCTTTTTCCACTGCCAATTCTATTATGCTAGACTGTTTCATTCCAGCTCTCAATTCACCTGTCTCAGTTTCAGTTGCAGTTGGCTGTACCTTGTCCTCATGGTCGTGATCAGCCAGGTTTTCCATTTCCCCTTTGTCCATATTTGCTTTGTTATGATTTTCCAAATCTTTAGGTGAACTTTTCACCTCAAAGCCACCATCTGCCTCTTCGATGATTGCCTCATGCTTCATCACATTCTTCCCAGCCTCGACATTTTTTTCAACACCTGAATCAAAAGACAGGCTTTTTCTAAGATTAAGATTACCATTATCCTCCTCTGTAACTGACAATACTTGCTGTGCACCAATTGCTGCTTGTCCACTCAGGACAGACAAGAAAAAAGCTGCCCGTTCCGCTACTTTCTCCGTTGATTGCTGTGTTGACTGTGACTGATTCTCCCGCTTCCCCCCCCGCCTGGACTTCTCCTCCAGCCACTTGGCAATTGCCAAAGCACTCTGTCTCTCTGCAGTCTTCTCATCCAATGGTTCTGAATTAGATTCTGAATTAGATTCTGGATTAGATTCTGGATTCGTTTCTTGCTGTTCCTTATGGTCCTGATTTCTTTGCTTTGCAGTCTCCTCTAGCATTTGCACAATCTCCAAAGCCTTTTCTTTCGCCACTCTCTGCAGAACCTCATTACGAAGCTTCTGGTTCTCTGGTTTTTTACCGCCGTAACTTTTCTTCTTTCCAGAGCTCTGCTTTTCCTCAAGCTGTCGCACAATCTCCAGTGCCCTCTGCCTTTCCACTTTCACCGTCTCGCCTTCACCCTTTCCAGTCTTACTGTCATCATTTGGAGATTTTGTTGAAACTTGAAAACCTAACTGTGCCAAAGCCCATTTTCGCTGTCGAGCAGCCCGTTGCGCAGCCAGTTCCTCGTCTCCCTCCTCTTCAATTTCACCTTCTACCTTTTTCTGCTCTTCTGTCGCGACAGCTGGAGAAGGAGGGTTTAACCTTAACTGAGCAACTGCCCATGCCCTCTGTCCAGAACTCCCTTGGGCCACTGTCTCCTCATCCATTTCTTCTTCAGCCTTGACACCTCCAGGACTAGAAGTCCCATCTGCAGATTCTCCCTTTTTCTCTTGTTGTGACTTTGACGGCCCAGCCAAGCCTAATTGTGTGAGGGCCCACTTCCTTTGTCTTGCAGCTCTTTGTGCAGCTGTTTCTTCGTCATCTACATCCTCCTCCTTCACTTCAACGTCTTTTGATTCGGTCACAGGACTTGCCTCGGCTCGAGTCGTGCCAACTGCTTTTTTATCCTTCTTACTCCTGAGCTTCGACTGCTGCAACTGTGCCACAGCCCACGCCCTTCCACCTTTTACCACCGCTGTTTCTTCACTAGAAGTAACTATAGGTTCCAACTCTGGTATATCGGCCTTTTGTTGTGATACAGGGGCCTCCTTCTTATCTGTGACATCACCTCCCACTTTAACACCTGTAGACTCATCACGGGCTACACTATCGTCTTCACCTAAAACTGCCGCGCGCTCTTTTTCACGAGCTATCAAGAGTTCCTGAACGAGCAGTTTTGTCCTCTGTTTCCCTCGGAGAACGGTTTCTTGTTTTTCTTTTCCCTGTTCCTTCATTGTCTTCCACATCTGTACAACCCCCTTACTTGCCTGCTTTATAAGCTTGTCATCACCCTCACCTCCAAAAACTGACACATCTTCCTTCACACCTGCCCCTCTAAATTTGCCAACTTCTCGTCCATCCGATTTTTGCCCTTCGGCAACTCCTCGTCCAACTGCTGTGACCTCCATACTATCGCCAAAATAAGATTTTTTAAGCAGCAAAAACTGATAATTTAGGTCCTAAAGATTTTAAGCTCAAGTCCTTCTCAGAGATTCCCACAACCTGCATTAACACATAACAGAAGGTTTATTAAAGAGTCACAAAGCAACTCTCAGCAACTTGGAACCTGAATGATGGTGGTCTCACAAATGGGGCTGAAGAACAAGAAACACTACCCTTACAACACACAGACCACGTTCAGAGGCATTATGAGCTCCATAAGACAGTCTCTGAGTTATTGCCATAACTTTTCGGCCATGATTTGCATACCACTTCATCCAGCAACAAAACGGCCAAACATGCATGGGACTTTTGGACCCATAATCTCGTCTCATCTCTCTGTTCTACTTTCCCCCCTCCCCCTCCCCTCCCCCCTCCCTCTCCCCCTCCCCCTCAACTGTTATCATGGATGAGGTTAAGCTGTATTTACAAGAGGAAGGCAAACAACGACAAATCTTTCAGCAATCACTTCACTGACACAGACGCAAAACAAATACAAGATACTCCAAACAGAACGCTTTACCACATAGTTCTCTCTCCTATGTATGCTTCAAACATAAAATAATGAATTTGTCTATTCTTCAAATAAGTTGACAAGGCTAAGTGAGCCGCGGGGGGGGAGGAGGGGAGGTTAAAGTGGTCAAGAAGTAAACCAGACATTATGAATAAAACCACAAGAAGAGCGACAAAAAGGGAATCAAAAAATGAAAAATAAAAAACTCATACAAAAAAAAATTGTTTCCCGGCTTTCTTCTGTTGAATGGCAAGAAATGGACAGGGAGGGGGAGGGGGAGGGGGAGGGGGAGGGGGGGGGGGGGGGGGGGGGGAGGGAAGTTTACAAAGAAACGAACATCACAGAAAAAAAAATCACCAGTCTAAAGAGGTGAAATGCAAAAAATCTCACAAAATGTGTTACTCATGAACTTAACACAAAAAAGGTAAATGCACGGCTGAACCAAAAAAATATGTCAGCATCTCAAATCACTTCTGGGACACTTTTACAAGAAGACAAAGGAAAAAAGTCACAACTTTTCGGTGTTTAGCCGGTCATAGGATTATTACAACATCGAACTTTTACCCTCGTTTTCATTATAAATCGTACAGCTCGTCAGGATTTTGAGTAATCATATGTACAGTTTCTCACAAAACTGTTCAATTCGCCTCCAACATGAGGGTAAAATTCTTTGAAAAAAAAAAAAAAAAAATCAGTTTTATTACCCTATCAGAAATGCATGGTTTTAACAAGCGCAAATGAAAGAGTTGACAACAGAATTGCCAGATGGTTCCGTACGGCCACAGATAGGGTCATTACTACACTGGCGAGTAATCGCCAGCATCGTATGGAAAATGTACGCTTAGTTCAAAATCGTACAGTTTAATGTATGGATACCATGGAAATGCGCCAGTATACCAGTTCTACTTTTAGGTCTCATAAATTCCCCTGTAATACAGTATTCAATTCGAATAAAAACCTGATTTGCAGAAAAACATCAGCCCATCAGCCAGCAGTACGGAAATAAGTAAAACATACAAAAAAAAGACAGCAGCTGCAAGCCCTGGAAAAGACCAGGAAGTTGCCAAAAAAACTTGATACAGCCGTAAAACAAATCCATAGGGTCTTACCACTGACATGTAAACGGCCACAGCTTACTTCCTCTCTCCCTCTCTTTGGACGTCTTCCTTTCCTGATACCGTTTCCTCCACTTGCCAGCTTGTATCAATCTATATAGACGCTCCTCTAGCCAGATTTTAAGATTCTGTGACTGGGCGTGTAGAGGACTCCTTTCCAAGGAAAAGCCTTAAAAGAGGACCTGACAGCAGTGGTGTCTTCTTCGAACCCTAGGGGTGACCACCGATGACACGCGATTACTTTCGTAGCTTAACAAGGAGATGCCTGACCGTCCGATCACATTTTTCAGAAGACGTCAGTCCAGTCGAATCTTAGTACACGGCCATGGCTTGACGCTATCCACGTGGTCAGCGTAATTTGTGGAATATTAAAGGCGATAACATTGACAGGTAGACGGTAGTAAATTTGTTAGGGCCACAATATTCGCAGGTTTCAGCAGTTACAGAATGTGGACTCATGACGCAATTTATACAATTCCGTACATTTTTCTGGACGTGAAGTTTCAATTGGGCACGACAGTACACCGTGAGGCGTGAATCGGTATTAGCGTACATGACGCTAATTGGGGTACCCCTTTTTTTGGGGCAAATTCTCAAATAGAATAAAGTACGCTAAATGTTTTTGCACGTTATTTGAGGTACCCCGCTCAATACGGTTCATAACTGTAATTTAGTGCCCTTTTAAATAGTGTGGTGTACGGACAACCAGATTTGTACTATTTCGTACATTTTTAATTTTAAAAAGTACATAAAATATAATAATATATAATTGCGTAAATATTTTCCGGAATACGCAGATGTCAAAAAAACGCGACGGCGTACGACTTGAACAATTTCGTACATTTACATATTTTAGTGTGGACATATTATGTGCCGAAAATTTTTACAAAGCAGTTTACAAATTAGAGTACATGATAAATTAGTATCATGGTGTACCCGAAAAAACACAATTTATCATAAAGTACGCTAATTGTTTCAGTACGCTATATTTTTTATTACGCTAATAGTGATTCACGGTGTACTGTACAGCATTGTAGCATTGCCGGTGACAATTTGATGCTGGCCTCTATCGGCTACAATTTGTTTCCAGATTTTCAGAGTTCCAGTCTAGACAACTAAAGTACGTGTTTGACGGTTCGTAACTTCGTACTCTGTAGTGTTGTATATGTAGTTTGGGGCAACAGGACGCCTCGATCAGACTACGGTAGAGAACTTTGACTTAGGGTGCGTCTCCATGTGCCAAAGTAAGGGTTTTTCTCTGTCGTTTTCTTGTAAAACTTAGAGCCGTAGCGCGTAAGTTTCAACCGTACAAAAAAATAGAGAAATCAAGAAGTACATTTTGCGTCATCATCGAATTTAAGATGTACTACATGTTGTCGTCTTGTGTTCTTCGACCCACCTCCACGCCAAAAAACGTCCTCTTCAAACTTTTCTTTAAAACACAAGGACTATGTGTTTTAAAACAAAGTATATTCGAAAAGCAAATAGGAACACGTATTCGCACGTGTAAAAAAAAATTACAAAATTTTGAAACGAATTCAAGCGACGGCGAAAGGTACACTATTCGCTATGTTTTGTCCGTTCGTGTTAAAGTACGACGAGGCAAAGTACACAATTTTTTAAGTTTTGTCCGTTTGGGCCTTGTACAGATATTATTTCACCAGGGGTTTCAAGATTCCGATGACATTTCACGTCGAGCGGACAGGTGACGCAAATGCAAATTGAAATTGCATCTTCTTCAACTGTGAAAAGGCACAGGCTGGAAAGCGGTACGTCTACAATGTCACAAAAACTCATGCGACGTCATACGCAGTTAGAAAAAATAACATGCGTCATCACAAATTGTAGACATTGACAATCGTCAAGTGCATTGTCAGCGTATACAATCGTCACACCCTCAAGTAACTATGTCGTTGTTACACATGGGGACGTTTGAAATCCGGGTCCGCCGGATCTGCACTAAAAAACAAAGTTTTTTCTCTAAGTTATAACAAGATGGAGACCTTAGTCAAATCACCGCCAAAGTTTCTCGTCAACGTTTCAAACTTAACGTACAAAATGACGTATAAAATTGGTACAAATCGGGTCATGGAAATTACTGCGAAGCTGCTCTGAAAGTACAGTACTTTACTGAACCTTGCGTTTTTCGCGCTACGGACAAAGTGTGAGACTTTTGCTCTCGACGTCCACACTAGTTTCGTTTTACGACGCGCAGCGCCGCGTGGACGTTCTGTGTATAAATATGTTTAGGGTTTTTTTCTCATTCGTGTTATTTTTATAAAAAAAAAAACACAACCAATAACCATATGACCCTAAAATCGCAAGGTACCCGGGCAGTACTTTGCGAAGTGTGGACTAACTCGTTTTTTGAATTTGTGTCCCTATGTCCACACGAACCACACCGCGGGCCAAAATTTAGAAACCTAGTCTATAATACACTACAGTACAGTAACACACCATTCTCCAATGTTTTGACAAAAAGGAAAGAATCCTTTTTGCAACATATGGCACCAGATCAATGCAATGCATAACGGTTTAGTAATGCACAGCAGTTAGTGCTGAGTGGTGTAGCGTTTTTTTCTTGATATTATTCCATGCGCGACAGGAAAAAAGAGTAGCGCCAAAATTTTAACTATGTAAAGGTATCTCCCCGTGTGCATAAGTAAGGGTTTTTTTCTATCGATTTCTTGTAAAACTTAGTGCCGTACTGCCTATGTTGAAACCGTACGAAAGAATCGCAAATTTTTAGAGTACAATTTGCGTCATCCTCGAACTTAGGATTTACGAAAATTTGTCATCTTGTGTTTTTTGACCCAACTCCATGACAAAAAACGCCATCTTCAAACTTATGTTTAAAACAG
The DNA here is from genome assembly GCA_037447655.1 of Zygnema cylindricum. Classification (NCBI taxonomy): domain Eukaryota; kingdom Viridiplantae; phylum Streptophyta; class Zygnematophyceae; order Zygnematales; family Zygnemataceae; genus Zygnema; species Zygnema cylindricum. Next base: position 151,358 of record JBBHKE010002011.1, on the reverse strand, counting down.
ATGCGCGATCTGTTTTAAAACTAGGTATTTTTGACAAAGAAAAAGGAACATATATTTGCACGTGCCGTAATTTTTGAAAATTTTCATTTGATTTCTAACAACAAGTAAATATACACAATTCGCTATGTTTTGTCCATTTGCGTTCACTACGACGAATAAAAATACACAATTTGTTTGGTTTTGTCCGTTTTTGTCCAGTACGGATTTTTTTTTTCCAGTGATCTCAAAATTTCGATACCATTTCAAGTCGACTGGACAAGAGACGCAAAGGCAAAGCGCATCTTGTAGACATTGACAGCTGTCACAAGTATTGTCGACTTATACAATCGTCACAAATATAAGTTGCGATTACGTTCTTGTTGTTGGAATTACTAGATTTATGGGGTATTTTATAGGTCTAAATAGACCAATAAAACAGGAAAAAAGAAAGGATGGGTAGCCTGCCTCCACCTCCTCTCTTTAGCCACCATACTTGTTATAGTCACTGAAAGATAGAGAGGGTGGTTGAGCCATGGCTGTCTTAGTTCAACTGCCAACACTAAAGAGTGACTTATGTCACTCTCAATAAAAGGTTGAGATCGACGGGACTCGAACCTCTGACAAGCAGAGCGAGGCGTAGCCGTCAGCTCTAACCGGTTTGTCGTAGGAGTTCTTTAAAATACATGGGGTGTGAAATTTATTTAAACTGTGTTTTAATCCTAAATCCGATTAATGGATGTTGTTCTACAACCACAGTAGCAGGAGGAAGACCAACAGCAATAGTAGTGGAAGTAGACATTTAACACAGAAGCTATCAAGCACCCTACACAACAACCAGCTTCAAAATGTAACAAAATGCAACTTAGTGATCTAAGCACACTCAAATTCTACATAACAGTAGAAAAACAGTATAGAAACAATCATCAAAGTTTCACCTCAATTGATCCAGTCAACCATAAGATATTCACTATGCAGATTCTCAAAAACATCCTTAGATGATTAATATCCCAATACTTAGATGATTACAATTTGTCTAAGTCCTAGATTATATACTCACAGTGAGTATCTACTAGTTACACTAATTTAAGCAACAGTACTACATTACTCTTCTATACTACGACAAAGTACTAAAACTGTACTCTACTATTCTAAGAGTACTTCCAAAACCGAATTTTGCCATTTCTCTAAATCCGAACAGTGCAACACTATTTTAAATTGGCTAACTACAAAACCTTGTTTTCACGTATTTACAGATAGAATACTCTACATTAATGTTCCTGTTGTTTAGTCAGCAGTGGTCGGTAGCATCCGGCTGACTGTCGTCGTGTAGTACGAAGCACCTGATTTCGTACAAGTGTGATTCGTCACTTGTGGTCCTTCCTGAATCGCGTCCGTCAATTCGATGTCCATCAACGACCCCTCATGGCTGATCGTACCATACATTCCCAGATAAACGACTTATATTTCGTCCGTCCGATTCTGTCAATCCGGTTGTTAATTGCCCGACATGTGTAAGCAGTCATCCCCGCTACTCCGTGAAACCTGCAACACCCTTTTCCTGCTATCACGTGTCCAATTGGCCGTGCAACACACTCTCTTAACCTTCTATTATTGTAACACTATTTGAGGTAAGTATTACAGGTTTTCATTTCCCAAAATATTCTAAGTCCTTAATCCCTCCTCACAACTCTCTCTACTGAACTAAAGATTTCCAAATTCAACACTCCTTTAAATCTCTAGACTCAATTACTCACTCAGCCCAATAGCCTTTCTACAAAACTGTAACTTAAGAGCAAGAAGGGGTTTGGTTAACATGTTAGCTACCATTTTCTCGTCCGGTAAATAACACAATTTTACAACTCCTGCAAGCAGATTTTCTTTCACAAAGTGAAGTCTAACATCCATGTGTTTGCTCATAAAATTATGACTTGGGTTAGTAGCAGTAGAAATGGCCTCTTAGTTGTCACATCAAATAACCTGTGGCCCTGTTTGCATGTATCCAAGTTCTTGCAAAATGGACTTAACCCATAAGAGTTCTTTGAGTGCATTAGCTGCCGCCATGTATTCTGACTCCATTGTAGACTGTGCTCTAACCTTTTGATGCTTGCTGCTCCAGCAGCAAGTTCCATCTCCGATCTTTAGGACGAAGCCGGTTGTAGATTTTGGGCTTGGCATATCCCCATAGCTGGCGTCACTCCAAGTATGTATTTTCACATCTCCTCCTCCGAGTACCACCTTAAGATCTCGAGTGCGTGCAAGGTATCTCAAAACTCTTTTTGCAGCTTCTCTTGGGATTCTGCAGACTTCTACTTAGGACTCCCACAGCTGCTGCAATGTTAGCTCTCGTACAATTCATGAAGTATATGAGACTTCCCACTACCTATCTATACGGCTTTGAAGCCATAAACTCTTCCTCCCCTAACTCTAGGCTTTCGCTAACCATTATACTTGAGTTTTACTCACCACCATCAAGCTTCTGTCTCAATTCCATGGGAGTTACAGATCCTTTCGCATCTTTCATTTCAAATTTCTCCTCCATATTATTTATTTATTTTACATGGGTTAACATAATGAGTTTTCTAATTCTGTCTCTCTCTAACTGTATACCTAAGAAATACTTAGATTCGCCAAGGTTCTTCATCTCAAATCTCAACCTTAAAGCCGCTTTAATACGCTTTATCTCATCCATTGACTTGCTTATTAGAAGCAAGTCAGCCACATATACAACAATATAAAGTATCCCATCCTCCCTTTTGTTGGTATTTTGAATATTTAGGTTCATGTACACTGTGTTTCATGCGTACTTATTCAGTACAATGCTAAGTGTGGATTTGATTTTTGTGAAAGTGTACGCCTTTAATTTATTGTAGTGAAATATAAAAAGGGTTGACTCAGAGATGAACGAAATCAAGTCTTTGGGGGAATGTTGTTTTAAAGACTTAATTTCGTACACACACATTTTGATGTAGCCTTGATAATACGATATGAGGTGTACGTAATTTGGTGGAATTAAATGTACCAGTAAAAAAAATAGACTAATTGAGTGGCGCGGAATGCGCTAGGAAATGGATAGCGGTTCGCGAAGCGCTTTGACAATTAGTATTCAAAATGCTTTAAAACAATATGTCCGCCGTACGGAATCTAATGCGACAGACGACATTTATCACAAATGACGTGTACCTTATATATGACATGAAACTCTGAGACATCCATAAGTCCTCAGAGTGGACAGCTTCCAAGAAGCCTCTAGGATAACCCTGACCCCTTTGTGTTTCAGCAAAAATAACTACCACCCTGACAGAAAATAACTCTGACCAACTTCACCCCTGTGAAGGCAAGACTACACTGAAAAATAATCTCTGAATTTGCTCCCCTGAGCAGTAAGTTATGGAGGGTCAAAGTTGACCTTTTTTACAGAAGCTCTCTGGGAGAGAGGGTCCTATCTCCTAATTTTTCTAAGTCCTATCTCTCTCACAGACTCTATCTACTGATGTACGTAACCAATCAAAATTGAGTTTCGTACGCAAAAGTACAGCTGGCGGTGTACTTTAGGTACGGACATTGTACGACAAGGCCTAAATGTCGACACATGTCATATCCGGATTCGATGCCATAATCTCCGGGGATGCCGCGATCCAATGTCATTCCGCCACGTGTCATCCGATGTGGCGATGACCACAAACCGCCGAAATCCTCTTTCGCGATCTCGGCGTTTAATTCTGGCCTTCCGATTAAATTCACATGTAATCGTAGCCGTAACAAATACATACACGGAATTCGTTTTGCTAAAGAATTAAATGCGTGGTATTCGTTTCTAATCCATACTGTAATCCGTACTTTTACATTTACTGGATATATGTCTCTCGTAATCAGTTACAGTTAAATGAACTATTCTACGTATAATTGTTTAAATAATTATCAAACTCTATATTACGTAACACTACTTCTAGACTTAACGGCTAAGGCTAACGGCTACCGGCAGTCTGCCGGCCGGTAGGTACCAGGATCAAATCCTGTAACCGGCATATATATTTTAGTAAATAAAACCCCTAACTAAAATAAATTTTCCCGAAAACCTCTGGATAGCCTAGGTAGCCATGGCTCTAGCTCCCTCTCCAATTTCTCAGTGACTGCGACAAGTTTGAGAAGTTGGAGAGAGAAGTTAGAGGTAGACTGCCTCGGCTTCTTTCTTATTTCTATTCAGACCTAGAAAATACTTTAAAAGACCATTAATTTCTACATGACACGCCAGATTCATTTCAAAGGACACGATTACAGTACGGTTGATTTACATGACATGACATTGTTTGTGTAGAAATTAATGGTCCATTTTTAGTATTTTCTAGGTCTAAATAGAATTATAGAATGAAGCTGAGGCATTTTACCTCTAACTTCTCTCTCCAACTCTCAAACTTGTCGCAGTCACTAAGAAATTGGAGAGGGAGCTAGAGCCATGGCTACCTAGGCTATCTAGAGGTTTACGAGAAATTTATATTAGTTAGGGGTTTATTTTATCTAAAAAGTATTTGCCGGCAACAGGATTTGATCCTTGTACCTACCGGCCGGTAGACAGTGAATAGCCGGTAGCCTTAGTCGTTAAGTCTAGAACTAGTGTTACGTTAAATATAGTTTGATATTTATTTAAATATGTATACGTACGATAAATCATTTAACTGTAATTGTTTACGGGATACATAGATCCGGTAATGTATAAGTACGGATTACGGTACGGACAAGAAATCAATACCGCGCATTTATTTCTTAAGTGAAACAAATACCGCGCATGTATTTATTACGGCTACGATTAAATTCGAATTTAATCCGACGGTCGGAATTAGCGCCGTGATCGCGGAAGAAGATTTCGGCGGTTTGTGGCCATCGCCACATGGGATGACACGTGGCGAAATTACATTGGATCGTGGAATCTTTGGAGATTATGGCACCGAATCCAGATATGATATGTGTCGACATTTAGGCCATGTCGTACAATGTCCGTACATAAAGTACACCGACAGCTGTACTTTTGCGTACGGAAATGTAATATTATTGGTTCCGTACATCAGTAGATAGAGTCTGTGAGAGAGATAGGACTTAGAAAAATTAGGAGATAAGACCCTCTCTCCCAAAGAGCTTCTGTACAAAAGGTCAACTTTTATAACGTACTGCTCAGGGGAGAAAATTCAGAGAGTCTTTTGGCTATCGACTCAGGGGAGTCTTGCCTTCACTTGGGTGAAGTTGGACAGAGTTATTTTCTGTCAAGGTGGTTGTTTCTTTTGCTGAAAAACAAAAGGGTCAGGGTTATCCTAGAGGCTTTTTGGAAGTTGTCCACTTTGAGGACTTATGGATGTCTCAGAGTTTCAGTTTCATTGAGTGACTCAACATACGATTTTTTTTTATTGCGTGTACTCGTAAATATTTGAAACAACAAAAAATTGTCTTTATGTGTGTTAGTTATTAGTCTAGATTTACTCATTCTTGACATTATATAGAAGTATTCTGGTACACTAACATTAAAAGAGGTAGCTGGTAGTTAGTGTACGGCTAGTATGCCTCCGGACAATCAGTAGTGAGCCTGAGTGTATAAATTATAGGACTAAGTTTATTCTCATTATCACAGTCAAGTTTATCAAAGCAATGGCAAACTGTTTTCTGCATTTTTGACCTATTGGTGTGAACACCCTGTTTGGTGTTTTCATGTGAAACTTTGTGAAGTTATTCTATGATATAGAATCTATATTTTTATGCAGTTTCATTCTATTCTGTTATCTCTTTAAGATTATGTGAGCAGTCTAAGTGGTTAGTTTGTGAAGCTGTCAACTATATTTGTGAAACTCTGGAGCTTATATCTTCTAGATTCCTCTAGATTCCTTGGTGGATATGGGTGTAACTTTGGAAGCTTACACTGTTTGTAGTATACTACCTATTGGTGCAGTTTGAGTGGATTTTATTTATGGTGGAGTACTTTGTGCTGTCCGAAACAAGCTGTTTGAGTGGTAGTTTGTGGTGCTTTCGTGGGTAATCCATGGCTCAAATAAGCTATGGACAACACGTTATGGGCCCACACCCATAGCTACCTATATTTGATGGATCAAAATATCACTACTAGAAGTGTGCGCTCGAGAGCTACTTCAAGATGATGAAGCTAATGGATGTGGTGGACGGTACCTTGGTCGAAACATCATATGGATGGAAAAGGAAAAATCATGACTGTAAAGGTTTTCAAGAACTCCTTGACTAAGGATTTAGTAATGTCATGCCTAAGTTCAAAAAGGGCAGTTGAATTATGGAAGTGCTTAGAATGTATGTATGCAAAGACGTCTTTATATCATTGGCTTAGTAGTGTTACCAAAATAGTTGAACACTAGTATGTAAGAGGTAGTATGGAGAAACACTGTATTGACTTACAACCATTATTTGTAGAAAATGATTTAGCAAGAGAAAACTTTATAGATGCTCAACAAGCTATCTTGTCAATGAAAAGTCTACCTAAAAAATATAAGAGTGCGCTAGATCGATTAACTTTAATTGATAAAAATGATTGGAGCTTAACTGTAACTAGACGAGTTGTTCTAGATGAAGAGGCTAATAGAAGGGTTTTATCAAGTGAAATGAATATAAAGGAATCTAAGTCTCAGTTTCAAAAAATTAAAGGTAATAGTGAGTTCGGAGATCGGCCTTAGAATAATTTTTACTGTAATGATTTAGGACATACCTTCAGTGTATGTCCATCGTATAAAAGTGCATGAGTTACAGGGAATTTCAAAGATGGATGGGACAACAACCTAGTTCGACCCCCAACAAGAAAGGAATCAAGTGCTTTCGTGAGTGAGAGACAAGACTCGACAGATGACAAAACGCATACACCGTGTGTTGACGAATTTAGTTATTTACCGACCTTCTGTGTTGTTCGGAATCGAATTTAGAAGGAGGTGACAGAAAAGGATTTGGTGTGTGTCCCTTTTCCCGACGACAGATTGGTGAGTAACAAAGAGTTACAGGAGGAAGAGTTTATTGAAGTAAGAAAAAATGGAGGAAGTGATGGTCACTTGGAAGTGGAAGCCGGAAAATTCTTAAATATAAAGACTAATAAATTAAACCCAGTTTTTTGAGAAAGACCGGGCGAAGATATGAAGAAAATTGGAATTAGGAATGAGGTGTATAATGTGGAAACAGGTGGAAGGAGTTATGTCACCGAAGATAGTGTGGTGAAGGACGAAAGGAAGAAAGACACGATTTTTGTGACCTTATCAGATGACAAATTGGTGAGTGAAAATTGCTTACAAGAGAGTTTGCTAACTGAAGAAAGAGGCGTTGAAGGAAGAGATGGACACTTAGAAGCAAAAACTAGAAATAAGCTGGTTGTGGAAATTGGTGAACTAGGAGAAGAACAAAGAAAAACTGTTCAGAAAATTGGAGTGAGAAAAGAAGTTAATGGGAGTAGCAAATCTATGGAGAAACATAAAGGTTAGAGAGGTGACTAGTAGATTTGACATTAAACTTTTAGAAAAGGCAAAAATGAAAAAACAAAAAAGATCATATTCAAAGATCAAGGGTCAAAAAAACTCTCGAAAGTGATCGAAGAGATTTTCTGGAGGACATTTATAGAGAACGTGAATTTAGAGAAATCTTAAATTTGGAAAAACTTATATTACAGGCATGTCTTATAAAGACAACTACTTTTGACATTCAATATTTTTGGTAGGAATTTAGATTTGGTGTTGTTCCTTGTTGAGATAGTTGAAAAGAAACAAAAAGTTTTATTTATGTATTATTTTAGACGAAGGAGGTGGCGCAAGCAATGGCTTGTTCAGGATGGAAACTTTCGGAAGACATGGCTGAACGCAGCGAAAGTAGTGGTGAATCATCGGAAGAAGTTTACACCGCGAAGCAGCGACGCTGCATAGCAGTGCAGCAAAAGCAGTGGCGAAAAAGCAGTATAGCAGCGCAGCGAAAGTAGTGGCGAATCATCGGAAAAAGTTCGCGTCACGAAGCATTGACGCACCATAGCAGCGCAATGACAATAAAGGTGACGTATGACACTTACACGTTGCATATTCTATTCCAATTACAAGGAACTAAATATTCAGGGGAGTGTTGGTATTTTGAATATTTAGGTTCGTGTAAATTGTGTTTCATATGTGGTTATTCAGTACAATGCTAAGTGTGGATTTTATATTTGTGAAAGTGTACGGCGTTTAGTTTACTGTAGTGAAATATAAAAAAGGTTGACTCAGGGATGAACGAAATCAAGTCTTTGGGGGAATGTTGTTTTAAAGAATTAATTTCGTACACACCCATATTAATGTAGCCTTGATAATAGGGTATTAGGCGTACGTAATGTGGGGGGATTAAATGTACCAGTAAAATTAATGGACTAATTGAGTGGCGCGAAATGCGCAAAGAAATGGACGGCGGATCGCGAAGCGATCTGAAGATAAGAAGTCGAAGTATTATAAAACAATACGCCGACCGTACGGAATCTAATGCGACAGACGACATTTATTGAAAATGACGTGTAGCTTCTACATGACAAAGGACGCGATTACGGTATGGTTAATTTGGGTGACATGACATTGTTTCATTGAGTGACTCAGCATACGATTTTGTTTGATTGCGTGTACTCGTAAATATTTGAAACAACAGAACAATAAAAAAAAAAAAATTGTCTTTATGTGTATTAGTTATTAGTGTAGATTTACTCATTCTCACAATATATAGAAGTACTCTGGTACACTAACATTAAAAGAGGTACTTGGTAGTTAGTGAACGGCTGGTATGCCTCTGTAAAATCAGTAGTGAGCCTGAGTGTATAAATTATAGGACTTAGTTTATTCTCATTATCATAGTCAAGTTTATCAAAGCAATGGCAAACTGTTTTCTGCATTTTTGACCTGTTGGTGTGAACACCTTGTTTGGTGTTTTCATGTGAAACTTTGTGAATTCATTCTATGAAATAGAATCTATTTGTGTGTGCAATTTACTTCTATTTTGTTATCTCTTTAAGATTCTGTGAGCAGTCTAAGTGGTTAGTTTGTGAAGCTGTTAACTATTTTTGGGAATCTTTGGAACTTATATATTCTAGATTCCTTGGTGGATTTGGGTGTAAATTTGGGAGCTTACAATGTTTGTAGTATACTAACTTTAGGTGCAGTTTGAGTGGATTTTATTTATGGTGGAGTACTTTGTGCTGTCTGAAACAAGCTGTTTGAGGGGAAGTTTGAGGTTCTTCTGAAGGTAATCTATGTTTGAAATAAGCTATGGACAACACCCTTGCAATACAAATGCTGAATGATCTGAACTGAATCTTTGAAATCCTACTCTAGTAAGAAATTCATCTAGCTTTAGGTACCACTGGGGGCATGTTTCAACTCATAGAAAGACTTTTTTAGTTTATAGACTAATATCTCTGTACCTTTTTCTTCATACATTTCCGGTTGTTTCATGTAATTTGCTTCCTCTAACTCTCCATGCAAGAAGGCAGTCTTTGTTGAACGTTGTGGGCATTTAGACTCAGTTGTGATCCACTCCCACTAGGAGTCACACTTGCACCAGCTGGGATATTCGTCCCTCGAGGAGCAGGTGGAGCACTAGGGCTAATAGGAGCACTTGTAGCAGCAGCTAAGCCATTATCAGACATGTTAGCGGAAGGACACCGAAAGAGGAATACCCATCAGACTACATCAATACTGTAAGATATGTAACTACAAATGAAAGAGGTCTTTCAACCAAACAAACATGTACTACAAGCAAATCAAAGACAATAGAGCACAAAACACCTTAAACTGCACTTAGTGCTCTCATTTCCATAAACTCTGTGTAGAATGTACATTCTGTATCGAATTGATCAATCCTAATTGAACTAAATACTCAAAAGATCTAAAAAACATCTAAAACGTATGTACAGGGTTCACCAGACAACCTCCTGACAAAAATCTAAGTGTTTCGACTAGAATTGTCCACTAACAATATCTGAACCCTAAAAATCCGGGTGATTCTTATCACGTCCACATTCATTGGCGGCCCTACACATTAATTTACTGAAAGATAACTATTCGTGTAGATACTACAAAAATTCCACACTAAATTTGGTTAATATTGAACAGTTAGTATTCCAAAAATATTCTAAGTCCTAGACTCAAATTTCTAAGACTTACTAAAACTTACTTTTCAATACTCCCCTTAAGCTTTAGAAGACTTACTCACTTAGACCACATGTTTTTCTGCAGTACTCCAACTTAGGAGCGGGAAGGGCTTTTGTCAACATGTCCGCAACCATTTTCTCATCAGGCAAATAACAAAGTTTGACCACTTTTGCAAATACTTTCTCTCGTGTCAAATGTAGCCGAATGTCCATATGTTTACTCCTAAAATGGTGACTTGAGTTTGTAGCCACAGAAATAGCTGCTTGATTGTCGCACCACATTATTTGTGTCCCGTGTTGTGTAAAACCCAATTCTTGAAGAAATGCCTTAATCCATAGCAGCTCTTTCAAGGCTGCACTCCCAGCCATGTATTCGGCTTCTATTGTCGATTGTGCCGTGACCTTTTGAAGTTTACTACTCCAACTACAAGTTCCACTTCCAATCTGAATGACATACCCGGTTGTAGACTTCCTACGAGGCACATCACCATAAATAGCATCACTCCAAGTATTAATGCCAACCTTGTCCCGTCACAAAGTAAGCCAAAGATTTCAGGTCCCAACAAGATATCTTAAGACTCTTTTTGCTTCTTCTTACTCTCTCTTTCGTGGATTTTGCAGACTTCTGCTCAACACACCAAGAAATGCAGCTATATCCGGCCTAGTACAAATTCATGATGTAAATCAAACTTCCTACTATTTGATTGTTGGGTACTTGGGACATAATGATTTGCTCTTCTGCACTGAGTTCCTCATCTATTATGACTCCAAACTAATGCTCCATTCCTTCAAGTTTTTGCTTATACTACATAGGAGTTGCACAACCTTTGGCATCAGCCAAACCAAATTTTTCCAACATGTTTCCTATTGCTTCTTTTTGAGTTAGCCTAATGATCTTTTCTCTATCTCTTTCAACTTGTATGCCAAGAATGTATTTAGCCTCACCCAAATCTTTTATTTCAATTTTTGAATCAAGAGCGTGTTTTACTCTAGCAATTTTGTAAAAGGGACAATAACACACCACAGCACGCCACAATACTTAGCGAAAAACACTAGGGATCTTCTTGTAGCAACAGTAGGAGCACACAGCACTGAGAGGCAAAGTTGCGCTTTATTACTTGGAAGAGAGTACAAGGTTGCTCTCGCTGCGTAGGTCTACTCGAAGAGTGTCTTATCCACTAAGCCTACCTGACTATTTAAAATAACTAGCTGATAGTCAAACTAGTACTGTACAACTGGACACGTGGACCTTCACGGTCAACCAAGACAAATCCCCAAAATATCTTCTAGAACAATATTGTTCTATCTACATTCCGCAGCCTTGCTATACTGCTAAGTTGTGTTGCTCTGCTACGCTGCTATGCTGCTACGCCACTAAGTAGCTATGCTCCTAAGTTGCTATACTGCTATGTTGCGCTCGTGTGGAATCGCAGCTGCGCTGCTCTGAGATCGCAACCATATCAGCCTAGTTACTAACTACTAAGTACCCAACTCAATAAACCTGTTACAATGCCTCCCACTAGGGCTACAGCGTCTCGCTGAACCTTTTGTCTCAGGAGACGCAGTATACTGTACGTCTCATCGCGGTACTCCTCGAATTCCTGTTCCACGGTGTCGAGTTGGTTTTGGAGATGCTGACATCGGGTCTCCAACAACGCATTATAATGGTCTGCGGCTGCCAAACGTCTCCAAATGATTCGCTCCCGCACTTGGTCCTCCCCCTCTTCCGGTACAGCCTCGGACCCTCGGGTTGCGGCGGAATGGCCGCCGGTGCAGGCTCTTCAGGTGCCAGAATTTGGGGAGATTTGGGTTCTGCAAGTTGTTGTGCCTCTTCCGTTTCCTCTTCAGCCGGTTCCCACCTATGCACCTTCCTTAGCTTGAAAGACGCATGTTTCCTCGCAACTCGAGCCCGCTGAAGAGCGTTCTTTTGGGCCACCTTGAGTGCCCGTACCTCAGGGGTGACCTCTGCCCTAAAGATGATGTCATGGAGGCGGACATCCCACGAGTGATAACGGCAGAGTAACCCGGGAACATCCTATAGAAATTAATGGTTTGTTTAAAGTCTTTTCTAGGTCTAAATAGAATTATAGAAAGAAGCGAAGGCAGTCTACCTCTAACTTCTCTCTCCAACTCTCAAACTTGTCGCAGTCACTAAGATTTCAGAGAGGGAGCTAGAGCCATGGCCACCTAGGCTATCCAGAGGTTTACGGGTGTTGGAAAGAGGTTATTAATAGTCACTTCCCTATTTTAGTTTTTGTTTAAAGAGAGAGAGTGAGGATCAAAGGCGCGCCTTAGTTGTCGCCATATTTAGGAAGTGGTAGTTTTTGAAGTAAAGGGAATTATACTAAAATGATGCCTAAGTCTAGATTTGAACCTACGACCTCTACTGTCTCTATAGCCAAACCCCTTAACCATGAAGGCGTTACGAAACAATACACTTGACGGGTTTCATAAATACATAAACATTAACGCAACTGCTAATTAACAGCAGACTAACCAAAAGGAGCAATTCCTGCATGTACGCAAATCTGAACATGTAAAATATGTTTTGATCAGACGGCCGGCATTATAGCCGCCACGTGAAGTGAGCTTTTGGCAGTATACGGAGATAGCGTCACGCGGTGCCACGTGGCGCCACATTATTTGATACCGGAGAAGATGGGAGGAGGAACCATGGCTTCCAATTTGACAGGTATCACCTTGTAGACCTTGTCGTACAATGGTCGTACAATAAGTTCATCCCCCATTGTACCTTCTTGTACTATATAGTGTTCCTATTGGACTAGGGTTTAGTATTAGGTAGTCGTGAGTAGGAAGACCGAGACTTAGTAATATTTAGGTACCTCTCTCTCTAAGAGAGCTTGTAACTATAAAGGTCATCTTTGAACAGCCATAACTTACTGCTCAGGGGAGCAATTTCAGTGATTCTTTTTGCGTTTGACTCAGGGGAGTCTTGTCCTCACCAAGGTGAGATTGGTCAAAATATTTGTGTACGTGGGAGGCACTTATTCAGCGGGAAAGTAGAAGGGGCAAATATTATCCCAGAGGCTTTACATAGGTTGCTCATTCTGTGGGTTAATGGAGACCACAGAATTTCAACCGGAAATATATATTTTTTAGGGAAGGGTTTATTTACTAAAAAGATAGGTGCCGGCCACATGATTTGATCCTAGTAAGTGTCGGACGGCAAACGGCCGGTAGTCGGTAGCCTTAACCGTTAATTCTTTAGCTAGTGTTACGTACTATTGGGTTTGATTTTTAGTTATACATTAACAAGTAGGATAATTCATTTAACTGATACTATTTACGGAATACAAAGAATCAGTAATGTCAAGTACGGATTAAGGTATGGATAAAGAAACGAATACTGCACATTTGTTTCTTAGCGAAACGACTACCGCGAAGTTATTTATTACGGCTACAATTAAAAGTAAATTTAATCGAATGGTCGGAATGAAAGCCGATATTGCAGGATAGAATTTCGGCGGTTTGTGGTCATCGCCACATCGGATGACACGTGGCGAAATTACATTTGATCGTGGTATCTCCGGAGATTACGGCACCGAATCCGAATATGACATTTGTCGTCATTTATGCCATGTCGTACAATGTCCGTACAAAAAGTACACCGGCAGCTATACTTTTGTGTACAAAAGTGGAATATGATTAGCTCCGTACATAAGTAGATAGAGTCTGTGAGAGAGAAAGGACTTAGAAAAATTAGAAGATATATCCTCTCTCATAGAAAACATGTGTACAAAAGGTCGACTTTGACCTTCCATAACTTAGTGCTCAAGGGGCAAATTTAAAGATTCTTTTTGCTATCAACTCACGCAAGTCTTACCTTTACAGGGGTGAAGGTGGTCAGAGTTATTATCTGCTAGGGTGGCAGTTGGTTTTGCTAAAACTTAAAGGGGTTAGGGTTATCCTAGAGGCTTCTTGAAAGCTGTCCACTCTGAGGACTTATGGAGGTCTCAGAGTTTCAGGTTATGGGCCCACCCTCTAGGGTACCAATCTTTAATGGAACTGGCTTCATATACTGGGAAAGTATGATGATAGGAGCTCTATGCGAAAAAAGGTTTTGGGGGATAGTGAGTGGACGATTGGGGCGTCCATCAAGTCTTGGAATTCCTCCAGGGTTTAAAGGAAGCAGATTCACCAGGAAAGAGGATTCACCTTCAACGGAGGAAACAAAGGAAGGAGAGGTGGTGGACAAAGGAAAGGAGAAGGAGACGACCACATCAATAGCAACTGGTTCAGCATTCATGTCACCTATTCCGAGGAGCAAAGAGAATTATACTGAAACTTGGGACTTCACCAATATGGCGGCAAAGCACTTTATCCTACGTCAACTCACTCAAGGACTTGCATATCCTCATTTGAAGGTTGAAACAACATCCGATCTTTGGATGGCTCTCATAGAGATGTACCGAAGTGGTACGATTCAGCAACAACAGGTGACTGATCAGAAAGTTAATGAATATATATACAAAGGGGGGAAGATGTTGGATTTTTGCAATGAGCTTGCTACACTCTTCATTGATCTAGAGAGTGCAGGAAAAGAATTTAGTGAAAAAGAAAAGGTTAACTGTTTACTGATGAAGTTACCGGATGAGTTCAAGAACATAGTCAACAGTGTGCAAGACTTCCCAGACTCAAGATGGATATGGAACTCAGTGGTAGGGATGATTATCGTTCGGGAGAATACGATTGAGATCCAAAAGGGAGGAAAGAGTGGCTAAGCCTTCGCAACTGCAAACTATTGGAGGAACAAGGATTCCCGAAAACCAGTCGAAAATTATGGTGGGAGGGAGCAGAAAAATCAGACCGAAGAGTTCTGACCAAGGGCTCCGAAAGGTTTATGTCATTTTTGTTAGAAACCTGGGCACTAAATGGCAGAGTGCACTAAACTAACCGAGCTTCGGTTAAAGGAGGGGCAGACCAGTGGTACCCCGAGAGGAAAGAAAAAGGCCCTTGTGACACAGGTATATGAGGCGTAATCTGAGGGATTGGACGATGAGCTTCTTTTAAATGAGGAGTTGGAGGCGAAAAACGAGGTCAAAAATTCCGCGAAGGCAAAAATGTGCTTACGGTGGATTGAAAGGTGAAGCAGGCTCGATTGTTGATTCAGGTGCCTCTATGCACATGTATAAGGATAGGCACCTATTCACTAAGATAAGGAAGATTCCCACCATAGAGATGGAGTACGGGAGTGGGAGGATAGTCACCACTACTTTTGTAGGATTAGTAGATTTAAAAGTATTAATAAAAGGAAAGACATCCATAGTAACATTCTCCGATGTATTATTTATTCCAGAGCTGAACAAAAACCTCATCTCTATATCTGTATTAGATGATAAAGGTTTTTTTACTAGCAATAGGGAAAGAGTCTTTACTGCTAGTTTTGAGGAGGATGTCTATTTCATTGTTGAGAAAGGAAGCCATAGAATGTTTAGGCTGATTATAAGTAATGAAATGAAGAAACTTTATTATGCTGGTGTTCATGATATTATGATGTGGCATAAGAGGCTTGGGCATGTGAATCTAGTTAAGTTAAGAGAGATGAAAAAGATGGGAGTGGTGGAAGGGATTAAGTTCAATAAAAGTGATAATATAAGTGATTTTAGTGGATGTGCTCAAGGTAAAACACACAGATTACCCTTTCCTAAAACAACCACTTATAAGGGAGAAAAAATTCGAGATCTAGTACACACAAATATTTCGGGACTGGCTAAAGTGCCCTCACCGGGTGGGAAGAGATTTATGATGACTATCACTGATGATTGGTCTCGGTATTCTAGCGTGTATTTTTTGAAAAACAAGTTTGAAGCTCATGATTGTTTTAGACAATATAAAGCATGGAGCAGAAAACTCCATGAAACTCCAATCAAGAGAATAAGGAGTGACAATGGTGGAGAGTATACTTCTAACCAGTTTGAGGATTTTCAGAGGGAAGATGGGTTCCAACACCAAAAGAGAGTTCCAGAAAACCCGGAACACAATGGGGTAGCTGAAAGGTTAATTATAACACTAAGTGATAGTGCTAGAAGTATTATGTCAGATAAGAAGATAGGAAAAAGGTTTTGGGCAAAAGCAATGAACTGTGCTAATTATCTCAAAAATAGAGTTATTACTTCAGTTATAAAAGATCAAACACCTTATGAGAGATGGACAGGCGGGAAACCAGACATATCTCACTTAAAGTTTTTCGGCAGTCAAGTATTTATTCTAGATACTGATCGGTCTAATTGGAAGCTATATCCTAAAGGAAAACTAGGATAATTATTAGGATATGATGAGGATGTTAAAGGATATAGAGTTTATGATCTAAAAAGGGAAGATATAATCTTAGTAAAACATCTAGTAGTTATGGATGAAGGAAAGTCTGTGGATCCCTTTAAGTATACAAAGTTAGTATAAAGATGTGAGTCAGAAAATTCCGATGTCTTTGAGCTTCCTTACTATCCAGGTTTTAGAGAAGATGACATTCTTGCAGGTAGTTACAACTCTACCCGAAGCGGAAGACATGGTGGAAATTGATTCAGAATCAAGGGATAGGGGAGAAGCCGAGATTGTTCGAAAGAATCCACGAGAACCATCTATTCCGGCCTCAGATTTGGAGGGAGGAAGGAGAAGTAGCAAAAGACTACAAGAAAAACAGGTTAATAACAAGGTAACTAAACTATCTTATCAAGATGAACCTCAAACTTATGGGGAGGCGATGACTTGTCCAGAAAGAAACAGGTGGAAGACAGCCATCAATGAGGAGATGGCATCAATCATCGCAGGTGATAGTTAGGAGCTAGTGGATTCTCCACCTAACCAAAAACCAATCGGTTGTAAGTGGGTTTTCAAATTAAAACTGAACCCAGATAACATAATCGAGCGCTACAAGCCCCGATTAGTGGCAAAGGGATTTACACAAAATGAGGGAATTGACTACGAGGAAACCTTTGCCCCGGTGGTTAAATTTCCCTCCGTCCACATACTTCTCAGCCTTGCAGCAGCAGAAGACATGGAAGTGCACCAGATGGACATCAAGAAAGACTTTTTTGCATGGAGAATTGGAAGAGGAGATCTTCATGCGACAACCCGAAGGGTTTGTGGAGGAAGGAGAGGAGAGTAAGGTATGCCGGCTGATTAAATCTCTTTATGGTTTGAAACAGACGCCTTGACAAAGGAATAAGAAGCTTGATGAGTTTCTTACCGGTGAAGGATATATCCGGATCAGCTCAGATCACTCAATCTATGTTTTCGAAGATGAGGAAGGTTTTTTATTTATTGCAATTTATGTTGATGATTTGCTTGTTTTAAGTAAATTAATGGAAAATATTAATAAACTGAAAACTGATCTTAAGGGTATATTTGAAATGAAGGATATGGGATAAGCAAAATATATTTTGGGAATTCAAGTAGAGAGAGACCGAAAAAGAAAGATTATAAGATTGACTCAAAAGGAAGCAATAGGGAACATGCTTGAAAAATTTCAGATGGATAAAGCTAATAGTTGAACAACTCCAATGGAGTTGAAGAAGGGAAGTGAGGGGAGTGAGGAAGAAGGAGACATGGTCTTAAAGAAGGAATTATCTCTTGAAGAACAGAAGTTCATGCAGACTATTCCTTACAGGCAAGTAGTGGGAAGTCTAATCTATTTTCTGAATTGTACCTGGCCGGATTTAGTTTCAGCTGTAGGAGTGCTGAGTAGAAGTCTAAATGCTCCCACTAACAGGGATTGGGAGGCAGCTAAGAGAGTCCTTAGATACTTGATAGGATCTTGGGATCTATGGTTGCATTTAGGTGGGGAGAATACTGAAATCACTACTTAGAGTGATGCCAAATATGGTGATGCTCCGATGAGGAGATGCACTTCTGGATATGTATTATATGTGGGTGATGGGGCTTGCTGTTGGAGTAGCAAACAGCAAAAGGTTATTGCTCAGTCCACCACGGAGGCTGAGTATATGGCCTTTTGCTTTGTTGTAAAAGAATTGATGTGGGTCAAGTCTTTGCTTGGTGAACTTGGTCACCTTATAAGTGGTGTGCATAATTTTTTTTGTGATAATCAGGCAGCAATCGCTATTTCTGCCAATCCTAAACATCATTTTAAAGCCAAACACATGGACATCACACTCAGTTTTGTTAGTGAGAAACTAGAAAACAAAATAATCAGTTTAGAGTATCGACCAGATAGTGAGATGGTAGCAGATATGGTGACCAAACCTGTGCCTTCCCCTAAGCTAATTTTGTGCAGGAAGAAGTGTGGTATGAAATAAAAGATTGACTAGAAAATAAAGGGTGTGTAGAAATTAATGGTTTTTTTTTAAAGTACTTTCTAGGTCTGAATAGAAATATTGAAAGAAGCTGAGGGAGTCTACCTCTAACGTCTCTCTCCAACTATCAATCTTGTCGCAATCATTGAGAGTTCGAAGAGGGAGCTAGAGCCATGGCTACCTAGGCTATCCAGAGGTTTAGGAGAAATATATATTAGTTAGGGAGGGGTTTATTTACTAAAAAGATATGTGTTGGCCACATGATTTGATCCTGGTACCTGCCGAACGGCAAACGACCTGTATGTGGTAGCCTTAACCGTAAATTTTTTAGCTAGTGTTACGTACTATTGGGTATGATTTTTAGTTATACATTAACATGTAGGATAATTCATTTAACTGATACTATTTACGAGATACATAGAATCAGTAATGTAAAGTACGGATTATGGTACAGATAAAGAAAAGATTACCACGCATTTATGTCTTTAGCCAAACGAATACCGCGTAGGTATTTATTACGGCTACGATTAGATGTAAATTTAATTGAACGGCTGGAATGAATGCCGAGATCGCGGAAGAGAATTTCGGCGGTTTATGGTCATTGCCACATCGGATGACACGTGGCAAAGTTACATTCGATCGTGGTATCTTTGGAGATTACAGCACCAAATCCGGATATAACATGTGTCAACATTTAGGCCATGTCGTACAATGTCCGTACAAAAAGTACACCGGCAGCTCTACTTTTGTGTACGAAAGTGGAATATGATTGGCTCTGTATATCAGTAGATAGAGTCTGTGAGAGAGATAGGACTTAGAAAAATTAGGAGATAGGATCCTCTCTCCCAAAGAGCTTGTGTACAAAAGGTCAACTTTGACCCTCCATAACTTACAACTCAGAGGGGGCAAATTCAGAGAGTCTTTTTGCTATCATTTCACGCAAGTCTTCCCTTTACAAGGGTGAAGGTGATTAGGGTTATTGTCTGCCAAGGTGGGAGTTTTTCTTGCTGAAACACAAAGGGGTCAGGGTTATCCTAGAGGCTTTTTGAAAGCTGTCCACTCTGAGGACTTATGGAGGTCTCAGAGTTTCACATCCACCCTGTACCGGTAGTTATCCTCAACTACTTCCACAAACCGTAGGGCATGGAAGTTTAGCTACACATAACCCTTATGGTTGTTCCCGAGGTCTTTTGTTCTCATAAAATTCCAAGTCAGGTTTGAGAGTACGGTGGCGGGAATAAAGATAGGATCCCCAAGTTTTCCCGTACGCCACTCCTCGGGCCACTCCTTGGGATCCCAATACAAGCGCTTCGCGAAGTTCAAGGTGAGATCCGGATGCAATGTGTCGCCAGGAAGTGGAAAGAGGTAATCGGGAATTTCCTCTCCCTGTTCACTCTCCTCGGCCGTCTCCCTTTGACTTCCCCGAAGGAGAAACACATATTCTCCACTAGGCTATTGTGTTTCCATTTTCTTTTCCGCACTTTCGGAGGACTGCTCGTCTGCAGTACTATCATTGTTGGGGTCCCTCATCACCTCGAGGTCCGAGGCGCGCTCCTCAATTGGGGGAGGTGTTGGTTCTCGCTTCGGCTCCTCCGCATTTGAAAGCTCATGATCCTCCTCATCCTCCTATCCCCCTCTTGTAGTAGATTGTACTCGGGGTCTTGTGAATTCTCTGACCCCTCCCCTCCACTGGTGTTTGCCGGCCCGGCCTCGCTACTGGCGGTTTCCTCGGGTTTCGGCTCCGTTTCCACTTCTCTTCTCCTGTTTGCTTCCACCATGGCCTCCACTGCCATTACTAATCTCTCGGGACGTGTCACATCTCCTTGCCCCACTCGTACAAGTCTCCTCCTTTTCGGTGGTGGAGAGGACGACAACGTCATAGACACTGTTGTACAAGATAATTCCGGTAATTCTAGAAGTGAAGGCAAACTGATTGCGCGGAGAGAAGCAATTTCTAAGTTGGCGAGACTGGGTTGGTCGCGACGGCGAAAGGCGGCTTTATCAACGAGGGTTGAGGGTTTCACTTTTGGACTGTACGAAGCGTCGCATCGTGCGAGGGTATCACAACGTCCAACATTTATAAGACTGCGCTCCTGCGGCGAAACCTTGGGTTCGTTGTTCCCAACGTGGTTAAACACAATTGCGCTGTTGGGGTTTCCTGTGCGGTAACATTGCCGCTGCGCTTCTTTGTCGCGTCCCCAATAAAATTGCGATGGTTGCGACATTGTGATTCGTTCTTTTATTGCGGACGCTGCGCTTGCCCCTCCGACGAAGCCGAGTGTCCTCACTCTGCTAAAACCGGCGCAGCAACTTTGGGGAATGTAGATCCTCCTCGTCCACCTTAGAGTCATCCATAGCACCGTAGCCCTTCCAACCCACCAAATATTGGCTGGAGTTAGAATTCCAAGAGCGGCGCGACTGAAGGATCTCTTCCACCTAATACTCGTCCGAGGTACCCCGAACGGGTGGTAAAGGAGTTTTTTACGTCGTCGATTAGGAAACATCAAATCAGGGTCGCGGAATGGTTTAAGGAGTGAAACATGGAAGACATTATAGATATGCGAGTCTTTTGGAATATCGAACTTATAAGCCACTTCGCCCACACAGGGAGAATTGTGAATGGGCGCGTGAATTTGGCTGCCAATTTTTTAGAGAGGGGACCCGGTAAGGAGAGGTTTGCCATATTAAGGAGAACCTTTTCCCCCACGCTAAAGATGGTGTCCTTCCAGTGAGCGTCGGCCTACGACTTTTGGCGATCCTTTGCTAACTGGAGCGCCTTGGCCGCCTTTTCCAGATTTCCTTACAGCGTTTTTGCAAAATCCTGTGCTGCTGGCTTATGGCAGTCCGCTACCAATACGTTTTGGGGAAGAGTGGGAGAACAGTGTAGCATTCGTAGAAGAGTGCACCGCACTGTTGTACGCCACCTCAATTGCTGTTAAATGGTCCACCCAATCCGTTTGGTGCACCGAAACATAAGCCCGCAACGCTTCTTCCAGAGTTCGATTCACCCTTTTAGTCTCACCATCAGTTTGAGGGTGGTAAGCTATGGACATGGTTACCTGCGTGCCACACAACGCAAATAGATTTCGCCAAAAAAGGCTCACGAATTTGCGATCGCGATCACTGACGATCCTCTTCGAAAGTCCGTGATGGCAGAATATCTCTGGAAAGAATAAGTCTGCGATATATCTGGTGTTGTGGTTGTGGTGGATGTGGGTAGGAAATGAGTCATTTTCCTTAAGTAATCCACGACAACAAAGATTGAGTCGTGGCCCTCCTCAGTGGCAGAAGGGCTACAATGAAATCCATCGAAATCGCCACCCAAGGAACAGATGGTATGGGAAGGAGTTGTAACAAGCCTTATTGCCCTGAATCCGATTTATTCTTATTACAGGAGTCACACGTCCGGACATATTCCGCAATAGCGCGAGTCATGTTCGGCCAATAATACGCTTCAGCGACACGCGCGATTGTTATATCCCGCCCAAAGTGTCCACTGAGCGGCTCGTCGTGGCTCACTTTAAGAATCGCGTGACGTAACTCCGTATTTGTCGGAACATAAAGACATGTTGTTTTACTCGGTCTGTACCGCCACATACCATTGGTGGTTTGGATTAGTACCTTCCGTTTACTGAGTTCCTTGAGTGTGTCATCGTCGTCATAGGCGGCCTTTATCCTACTTAACCACTGTTCGTCCACTTGCATCGCACTGGTGACTCCGCTGAGTTCCGGGTCTTGCGCTGCGGTCGCCGCTGCGGTGTTCTCCTTCACAGAGCTTACGTTTACATGTTTCGATACTTGCAGTCGTTGCTCCGCTACTGGCGCAACAACTCCGAGTCTTCTTGACAGCGCATCTGCCGGGTTCGTCTTGCGCGGTTTATACTCGATGACCAGTTCCTGTCCGAAGGTCTGAAGAAACGTCATCCATCGCACTTGATTCTTGGACAACTTCGGTTGTGTTTGTAGGTACTGTAGGGCGTGGTGATCCGTGAAAACCATGATCCGCTTCCCTTGAACGTAACACTTCCAAACCTCCAGCGCATTGATGATAATGATTGTCTCCTTCTCATGGGTGGCCCAGTTAAGTTCCGCTGCCTTTAGTTTTCGACTATCATAGGGAATGGGTTGAAGACCTTTTCCTTGATCTTGCATAAGGATTGCTCCAATAGCCGTATCGGTGGTGTTGGTGATTATCGTCCAAGGTAAGTCCGGGTTGGGAACAGCTAACACAGAGGCGGTAACCAAACGCTCCTTTAGCGTGTTAACGGCTGCCCCTTGCGTCGGTTTCCAATCATAGGGCACGTCATTCTTGAGCAAATCCGTGAGCGGTGCAACGATTTTTTCAAAACCCTCGACAAAACGCCGATAGTAGAAGCATAATCGTAGAAAGCTCCGTAACTCCGTAATATTCGTCGGATGCGACCACTCCTTTACTGCCCTTGTTTTGTTCGGATCCAGTGCGATTCCGTCCCAACTCACCACATAGCCCACAAAATCGATTTTCTCCTTAAAGAAGTCACATTTACTTCTCTTTGCGTACAACTTTTTTTCCCGAAGGACTTGTAGGACCGTCCGTAGATGCTTTGTATGGTCATCCTGCGTTTGGCTATACACCAAGATGTCGTCTAGGAAGACGACTGCAAACGCGTCCAGAAATTGCCAAAAGATGGAATTCATTAAATGCATAAAAGTTGCTGGTGCTTTAGTCAACCCAAACGGCATTACCCGAAACTAGTAATGACCATATCGAGTTCTAAACGCCGTTTTTTCCACATCTTCCTCGGCAATTCTAATCTGGTGGTAGCCGCTCCGTAAGTCTATCTTCGAAAAATATTTAGCACCTTGAAGTCGATCTAATAATTCGTCTATCCTCGGTAAAGGTTACGCGTTCTTCACTGTTAATTTTTTTAGCGCTCGGTAGTCTATACACATACAAAAACCTCCGTCTTTCTTGTTTACGAAGAGAACGGGGGCTCCATACGGTGACTTGCTCGGTTCGATTGCTCCGGCTTTTACCAACTCCGCGAGTTGCTTTTGGAGTTCGTCCAACTCGGTGTAACTCATCTTGTACATTCGATTAGCCGGGGGTACCGCTCCGGGAACAAGCTCTATCTTATTGTCTACTTCGCGTTTCGGAGGTAGTTGTAAAGGAGCTTCGAGGGAAATACATCTGTGTACTCCTCGAGAAGTTTTGTCATGACTTCCAGGGCCTCTTTGGAAGTCTTTCTAATGACGTCACTTTTTTTTGAGTTGAAGTCGGGGTCCTTCTTCTTCCATTCTTTCGGGATCTCCTCTTTCGCCTCTTCCATTGGCTAGACGACCGACGTATCAATCATTTCCCCTTTCTTGAGTGCCCTCTTAAGCTGTAAGGCCGAAAGTAGGCGTCCCTCTTCCGCTCCCTTACCAGGCGCTCACGCTTTTACCGCAAACTCTTCTTCACCTTTCTTCACTCTCATATCACCACTTCGCCAATCGATCGTCGGATTCCATTTTTGCAGCCACGGTTTCCCCAAGATTACTTCATCGTCCCCAAGAGGTAATACATGAAGCGTGTCATACCATCGGAATTTCCCAATTCCGACACGTAACCTCGGAGTACAATGAGTAATCGATAAGGAACTTCCGTCGGCCAATTGTACCGACTTATGATCCCTTAACACTACGACAGGAAGTTTCAACCTTTTCACCGTCACCTCATTGATGAAGGTCCCCGATGCTCCACTGCGTTCACTCCAATTTGACCCCAAAATATCAAAGGGTCTCCTCCTTCTCCGGCTAACCTCATAACGTTAAGTTTTCCCTTTTTGGGACATTTCCGTTTTGAACATTCTCGAGCCATATGATCTGGGGAACCGCACTGGAAGCATAGGCCATTTTGCCTCCTCCGCTGAAGCTCCTCGGGGGATAAGTCATTGGTCTTGGTCTTGGTAGGTTTCTTCTTTCTCCGCAAGACATTGACCACTTCCTTATCCTCGTCAATTGCTCCGAGCTCCATGGCGGTTGGACGATCGTCTTGTCGGCTTCCTCTACCGCTGCTCGACTCGTAATGATAAGGTCTCCGTTGGTTGAAGTCGACCAAATCGGTCCGCTCCGCAAACTGGATGATTGCCGAGAGACTAGGAGTCATGCTTTCTCGAGCAAGCAATTGTTCCACATCCCTACGAATAGATGATTTAAGCCCCTTCACGTAGCGATCAAAGGCTTCATCCTCCGTCGTCATAGGTATTTGAACTTTGCACTCGAAGAACCACTACTTAAACTCCAACACTAAGGTTCATTCTTCAACAGTGCGATCTTATCTCTTGCCGCCTTCACCGTGTTGACGGGCTGCCAAGCGTCACGGAGGACTTGAATGAACAGAGCCCAAATGGTCGGTATCTCATCATTGTCCACCAATGTCCTCCACCATGCTCGTGCCGCCCCTTTAAGAAGACCACCTGCATAGTGAATTTTCTCACGCTCCGATAGGCTAGGAAAATTCTCGAGATAATTCGCAACGGAGAATAGCCATGTGTCAAGGTTCTTGTGTCTTGTAGGGTCGAACTCATCGGGAAGTATTAATTTCGGTCTCCTGAAGTCCCTCTCCATGCTTCCATGAGGTCGCTCACCAAGAAATGATTCCAAAGCTGCGACGGTGTTGCTCAGCTGCGCGTTTTGTAATCTAACGATTTCTAACTCCCTAAGAACTTGCGCTAACATTTCGGTAGTGGATACCTCGTGCTCGTCCCTACTGTCGAGTCACGAGGATTGGCTCTGATACCAGTGTAAAAAGGACAAGTGTATGCACCACAATACACCACAATGCACAACGGAAGGCTCGAAGGATCTCTCCGTAGCAACAACAAAAGTACACAACAGTGATAAACAAGGTTGCGCTTTATTACTTAGGAGAAGGTTACAAGATTTAACGCTTGCTGTGAAGGTCTACTCGAAGAGTGTCCTAATGACTAAGCCTACTTCACTATTTAAACTAACTAGCTGGTAATCAACCTAGTACTGTACAACTATACACGTGGACCGTCACGGTGAGTCAAAATATATCCAAAATATTCTTCTAAAATTTTACCGTTCCATCTACATTCCGCGGCGTTGCTATACTGCTATGCTGTGGTGCTATACTGCGCTGCTATGCTGCTATGCTACCCAGCTACTACGCAGCTAAGTAGCTACATTGCTATGTTGCGCTGGTCTAGAATCGCAGCTGCGCTGCTCTGACACCCCAACTATAGCAGCCTAGTTGCTAACTACTATGGACCCAACTGTGTTACCCTGTTACACTCTTGAAGTGGTGACTCGGGTTAGAGGCAATAGCAATGGCAGCCTGGTTATCACACCACATCACTTGTGGCCCAACCTGCATTTATCCTAGTTCTTGCAACATGGATTTTACCCATAAGAGTTCTTTGAGGGCCGAGCTTGCTGCCATATATTCTGACTCCATTGTCGACTGCGCTGTAACCTTTTGAATTTTGGTGCTCCAGCAGCACATTCCGTTCTCAATCTGCAAAACAAATTATGTGGTGTATTTTTGGTTTTGGCATGTCGCCATAGCTTGCATCACTCCACGTTTGGAGCTTCACTTCTCCTCCGCCTAGCGTGAGTTTGAGGTCTTTTGTTCTTGCTAAATATCGTAAGACTCTCCTTGGTGCATCAAAATCAGATTTTCTCGGATTTTGTAGACTTCTGCTCAGTACCCCAATGCTACAGCAATGTCAGGGCGGGTACAGTTCATGAAATATATTAAGCTTCCCACTATCTGTCTATAAGGTATTATAAGATTATTCTCCTTTGACTCTAAATACTCGCTAACAATGACACCTGGTTTTGTCTCTTCTCCCTCTAACTTCTGCCGAAACTCCATTGGAGTTAAACATCCTTTTGCCCCCCGCATTCCGTACTCATCTAACATGTTTCCAATAGCCTCATTTTGTGTTAATTTTATTACTTTCTTATTTGTGCCCCTCTATACCTGGATTCCCAGAATATACTTTGCCTCGCCAAGGTCTTTGATCTCGAACCATGAGTTTAGAGTAGTTTTGATTTTGTTAATTTCAGCCATTGATTTGCTAATTAATAGTAAATCATCTACACACACCGCTATATATACAATCTTATTTTCACCCTTTAGAACGTATACAGAGTGATCAAAACTTATCCTTTGAAATCCTAGACTGGTCAAGAATTCATCAAGCTTCAGTTTCCATTGCCTAGGGGCGTGCTTTACGCCGTACAAAGATTTAAGCAACTTGCATACTAAGTTTTATTTTCCTAGTTGTGCATTCATTTCAGGCTGCTGCATGTAAATGGTCTCTTCTAGTTCTCCATGGAAAAAGGCCGTCATTACATCCATCTGATGAATTTCTGTATCTTCTATAACAGCTATTGACAGCAAAATCCTAACTGTTGAAAATCTTACAACCAGAGAATTTTTTTCTTCAAAATCGATTCCTTCCTTTTGATTATAACCCGTTGCCACAAGTCTAGCCTTAAATCGTTCAATGGTGTTATCGGGATTTAACTTCACCTTGAATACCTATTTGCTACCGATCTCCTTTGAGTCTGGAGTAAGGCCTCCAAGATCGATTTCATTTTGTTGTTTGCTGCATCTATCAAGTGATTCCACTCTGGTGATGAGATGGCCTCTTGGATGGTCAAAGGCTCCCTGAGGTTGTCGAGTAGGCAAAGTAAGAGCTTGTTTGTACGCGGCTGCTGGATCTTCTTCCCATCGGAAATTCTGAGGCTGAGATCGTCGGATGCCGCGCATTGCGCTGATTGCGTTGGTTGTTATCCGTGTGTATTGAGTGCTAGTTGTCTAATTGGAACTGAAGTGGATGATGAATTCGGAGAGAGTATGACTCTAAAGTCATTAGCGGAGAATGTTGCACTTGCGGACAATTTCTTGCATGCAATCAAAGATGACATATTCCTGTACTTTTTGCTGCTTTTGTTGCTCTGTCATTTGAAATAAATCTATTGAGTCTAGTTTATCTTTGCAATGATATTTCTTGCTACAACTATTTTTTGCCTCTCAAATAGAAAAACTCTGCAACCTTTAGAAAGATCATCATATCCTAACAAAATACCTGGTAATCCCTTCGGTTCCATTTTCCACTTGTCCGTAGACGTATCCAAGATAAACCATTGGCTACGAAAGACTTTGAAATGGCTAACATGTGGTTTGCTACCTGTCTAGATCCCGTTAGGAGTAGTGTCTACCGATCTGGATGTTACCCTATTCTTAATTTAAACTGCACAATTTAGAGCCTCAGCCTAGAATTTCGGATCCACATTTTTATCTGCGAGCATCGACCTAGAGCTCTCGGTGAGAGTTTTATTTATGCTTTTCGACACCCTATTTTGTTTCGGTGAATATGGAACAGTCAACAGATGACTAATACATTTCTCGAGGAAAAAGGTTTCAAATTCTTTCTATATATATTAAGCACCATTGTCTGATCTGAGCTGAAAAATAGGTGAACTATGATGTTTTTCAACCCATGCTTTATACTGTTTGAAGTTACCGAACACTTCACTCTTCTCCTTCATGAAGTAAACATTTGTAAACCTGGAGAAACCAATTGTAAAGGTGACCATATATTTCATGCCCTCGGCAGATGGGACCTTCGCAGGACCAAAAACATCCGAATGAATTTGTTGTAAAATTTTCTTTGATCGATGCTCACACTCTTTAGGAAATGGCAATCTGTGGATTTTGCCTAAAGCGAAACCATCACAAGTCTACCGTCACACTAATATACTGTGACTTAAAGCTTTCCGAAATCAACATAATCCACAATAAATAAAATAACCTCAAAATGCATCTATAAGCACTATACTATATATATACTGTAAGCTCTCAAAGTTAGAGCCATATCCACCACGGAATCTGAAAGATATAAGCTCCAAAGTTTCACAGAAACAACTGACAGCTTCACAAACAAACCACTTAGACTACTCACAAAATCTTACAAAGATTCCTGAACACTGTGAAACTTTACACACATATATATTATATATCATAGAAAAACTTAACAAAGTTTCACATGAAAGCACCAAAAAGAGTGATCACACCAACAAGTCAAAGAGGCAGAAAAAACAGTCTGCCATTGCTTTGATAAACTTGACTGGGATTCATAAAATAATCTAAGTCCTGCAAGTTATTCTCTGAGAGTTCACTACTGGATGTACGGAGGCATACCACCCGTAGTGTATCTACTCTAATAAACTGACTGCCCAAAAAGGACAAACCCTTGTTGTACAAAATATTTACACCGACATCTCCGTAATCTTCGTCTGTAAAAAAACCAAGCTACCGCTAAACAACTACTAAGCTACCACTACCGTAAAATCATCATTACTCAAATTCTATCCTTTTCATATTATACGCAGCTGCGCTAGCTGCGCTCGCTGTGTTGTCCGTACGGATCATAAAAATAGCCGCAATTTCGTTGACTTAACTGTGTCGCAACTCCGCCGTACCTGCGGCGCATATTGTTCCAAAATAACGGCAGCAACGTTGTCTCGTCTGCATCGTACCAGCGCGGAACAAGCAAAGCCTATTTCAATATTTCGTTTATTCCATATCGGATCTCTTCGCGATCCGCCGTCCATTTGTCAATGCTTGTTCACTCCACTTAATGAGTCTTTTACGTCACTTTAAATATATCCGTACGTCCGCTCCCCCAATCCGTGAATCAATTCGAACCTTTATTTTAAATCCATGAAGCAATTACGTATGAACTGTCTCGTAAGCACAAAACTGACTTTTCAAAACAACACTCCCCTGAAAACTTAGTTTCGTGCACCCAGAAAAACATGCAGCGTGTAATGCTACGCAGCTACGTTGCGCTTGATTGACATCGCAGCGCAATATAAAATGAGCCAGCGTGGATTTATCTGGCTAATTCGACATCGACCAGTATGAATACAATATTCAACGTAATTTATGCTGCTATGTCGCGCTACTTTTCCCTTATCTTCCTTTTTACAGCCTCGTCTATTGAGAACTAAAGCTTTCAAATTCAATCCTCCCCTAAAGCTCTAGACTCAGTACTCCACTCTTTCTGCAAATCTTTCTACTCTAATGGAGGTACATGCAAAAGCAAGGATGTAAAAATATTTAGAGATTGAAGAATCTATTTCACAACTTCCACTACTCAACATGTAAGGACTTAGCAAAAAAAACACATCAACACTACTTCCGTTGCCTGCTACCTTTTCCCAACCTCCGCCTTCTTAAAAATTTTGTCTTGTACTAGCTCCCCCTATGCCATAAACGCTAAACTCTTTTTCATTAATGCTATAACATTTTTCCAGTAAATCCGAATTCCCAGTCGTATTCGTTACTTAGCCATGTTATCAAAATTTGTCGCAAATTTGTCTCCTACACACTTTTATCAAACAATTGTTGCACATTCTCCCCTGTTACATACTTCCACGCCCTCCCCTTCCTTTGATATATGTTACTGACGCTGCTACACAAGATTCCGTTAAAACTTCTTGAAAGGTTGTTCAAGTTTCCCCATTTTTTTGTCACACATTTTCTCAACGTTGCCGGTTCTTCCGTTCTTCGGTGTGATCGATTTTGTAACATGTTTCTTCTCCAACTGTTTTTCCTTGTTTTCTCATGACTTCTTGATCTGTTCATAGACTTTGTAATTTTTCCATGGTTTCCCTTCCCATTACCTCGATAAAGTGTAATTTTTCTCACTAGTTTTTGGTCCATTTACATAGATCTGCCACTTCTCTTATCTATATTTATTTTCAATATATTCATTCTGATCCTCTTTTCAGTAAGCTGCTCTTTCCTCTTCCTAGTATTCTTTCCTATTTTCCATATTCCTCCAAATTTATGATTTTTTCCGCTCTCATGAACTTTTTTCCTTAGCCTCATTTTCTTAACAGTTATTGTCGGTTTTTCGGTGAGTTCAAAATTTTTTAAACCCACATTTTTTTCCACTTCTGATGTTGATTCCCCATTTTGTGTCAATTCACCCTTTCCTCTCTTATCATCTTCCTTTTCCCTTTCTCTAAGCTCTGTTTTTATTTTAGTGTTCTCTTTTTCTAAAGAATATTCTTCAATCAATTTTAAGTTTACTTCTTTAACTCCCCTTACTTCAAGAATCTCTTCTCCCTCTACGTCATTCTCACACACCATTTGATCATAGGAAGTCACACAAACTTAGTCTTTTCTACACTCTTCATTTTCCTCACTGTTTTTGGTGATAATAAATTTTCCAGTTTTTTCCGCTTCCATGTGCCCTTCACTTCCTTCGACTTCTCTTATTGTAGTTGTCTCTTCCTTTAGTAAGTTTGTGTCACTCACCAATCTGTCATAGGAAATATTGACAGCAATCGAATTCTTTTTCTGTCACCTCTTTGCGAACAACATAGAAGGTCGGTAAGTGAATAAATTTGTCAACACAAGGTGTGCGCCTTTTGTCATTGGTCGAGTCTTGTCTCTCACTCACGAAAGCACTTGATTCTCTTCTTGTTGAGGGTCAAACTAGGTTGTTGTCCCATCCATCTCTGAAATTCCCTGTAACACATGCACTTTTATACGACGGACATACCCTAAAGGTATGTTCCAAATCATTACAATAAAAACAATTCTTAGGCCGATCTCCAAACTCACTATTTCCTTTACTTTTATGAAATTGAGACTTAGATTCCTTTATATTCCTTTCACTTGATAAAACCTTTCTATTAGCTTCTTCATCTAGAACAACTCGTCTAGCTATAGTTAAACTCCAATCCATTTTATCAATTAAAGTCAATCGATCTAGTGCACTCATATATTTTTTAGGTAGACTTCTTATAAACAAGATAGCTTGTTGAGCATCTGTAAATTTTCCTCTTGCCAAATCATTTTTTGCAAATAATACTTGTAAGTCAATAGAGTGTTTCTCCATACTGCCTCCTACATACTTGTGTTCGACTATTTTGGTAACACTACACCGCGCATCGTTATTAGTGTCAAGGTCACTAATTTGGGTTCTTAAAATTTTGATTTTTTTCCAAAAATAGTATACGTGATTTTAATTTTTCCTTGACGTTAATCGAGGTTCCGTACAAATTAGCGTACAGAACGAAAGTACATTAACATGTAAATAGTGTGGTGTACGGTCGATGTTAGACCGTACATAAATGTACCTTTTTAGTTGAAAATTTTACAAAAAATGAATTAAATCGGACGCGTTCGCATAGGAACGTGCGCTAAAAAAACGGGATAGGTCTGATATGTAAATAAGTCTGACATATACGGATACTTAAATTTCACTACGGTGTACGATTTTTCATATTTTGTACGGATACATATAATAATGTATATAATCGTACAGAAAATTTTCCATTTTTGCTGTTCCAAATTAGCGTAAACAATGAAATTAGAATAAACCTTTTTTTTTTTAACTTTCAAATTCTTAATTAGCATCAATGACGGTATATTTACTTACACACTATTTAAACTTTGACATTAATAACGATGCGCGGTGTCTAAGCCAATAATATAAATAAATCTTTGCATACATACATTCTAAGCAACTCCGTAATTCAGATGCCTTTTTAAAACTTAGGTATGACATTACCAAATCCTCAGTCAAGGAGTTCTTGATAACCCTTAGACACTCATGATTTTTGCTTTTCCATCCATTTGATGTTTCGGCCAAGGTACCGTCCACCACATCCATTAGCTCCATCATCTCGAAGTAGCTCTCGTGCGCACACTTCCAATTGTGAAAAATTGATCTATCAAATATGGGTAGCCATGGGTGTGGGCCCATAACCTGTTGTCCATAACTTATTTCAGCCATGGATAACTCACGGAAACACCCACAGACTACCTCAAAAATAGTTGTGTTTCAGACAGCACAGATTATTCCACAATGAATAAAATAAACTCAAACTGCACCGATAGGTATTATACTATAAATAATGTAAGCTCTCAAAGTTAAAGCCAAATCCACCACGGAATCTAGAAGATATAAGCTCTTGAGTTTCACAGAAACATCTAACAGCTTCACAAACTAACCTATTAGACTACTCACTGAATCTTACAGAGATTCTTGAACAGTATGAAACTTTACACACATATGAATCATATATCATAGAAAAACTTAACAAAGTTTCACATGAAAGCACCAAAAAGAGTGATCATACGAACAAGTCAAAGATGCAGAAAACAGTTTGCCATTGCTTTGATAAACTTGACAGCGATTTATAAAATAATCTAAGTCCTGCAAGTTATACTCAGAGAGTTCACTACTGAATGTTCGGAGGCTTACCAGCCGTAGTGTATCTACTCTAATAAACTGATTGACTAAAAAGGACAAACCTCTATTGTACACAATATTTACACTGACATCTCCGTAATCTTCGTATGTTAAAAAACCAAGCTTCCACTGAGCAACTACTAAGCTACCACTACCGTAAAATCATCATTACTCAAATTCTATCCTATTTCTTCTATCCGCAGCTGCGCTAGCTGTGCCGTCCGTAGGGATCATAAAAATAGCCGCAGTTGCATTGACTTAATTGCGTCGCAGCTCCGCCGTACCGGCGGCGCATATTCTTCAAAAATAACCGCAGCTGCGTTGTCTTGTATGCGTCAGCTCCGCCGTACCGGCGGCGCATATTCTTCCAAAATAACCGCAGTTGCGTTGTCCTGTCTGCGTCACAGCTACGCTGTATTAGCGAAGCCTATTCCATATCGGATCGCTTCACGATCCGCCGTCCTTGTCAATGCTTCTTCACTCCACTTAATGAGTCTTTTACATCATTTTAAATATATCCGTATGTTCGCCCCCCCAATCCATGAATCAATTCGAACCTCCATATTAAATCCATTAAGCAATTACGTATGAACTGTCTTATACGCACAAAAATCACTTTTCAAAACAACACCTATGAGACAAAAAAAAGTTTTGGAGTAGCAAAAAGCTAAAGTGAACCCTCCTTTTATTACCCTAGGGTTTATTTTGAGCTTGGGGCGAATCTTTCTCTTCGTTGGAGAGTATCTTTCCCGCGAGTCTTTTTGCCATATCATTCACCTCGCATGTCATTGTCAACCAAATAAAGATATTGTTGGTTTGAAAAGTTAGTTTCGTGAGTGCATTTCGTTTCATGCGTACACTATGGTTCATGAGTATAGTACGCGATTTTATTAGGTATGCTCTTTGGATTTACTGTGGAGGTTCTAGTGGATTTGTGGATTGAGGGAGTAATGGTACAAATTGTTTTTGGGACATATGGAACTAGTTAAGTGGCGTGAACAAGTAAATGAAGAAGTACGGAATATGAAAGTCAAATGTAAAGCAGATCGCGAAGCTAACTGATCTAGAATGTTTTTGAAAAAGTACGTCACCAGTTCGGACTAATTTGGATGGAGTGGTGTCATTTCGCCAAGTAGATATATTGGAGGTCATGGGCATACTGACTCGGCTGCGATCCACTTCCACTTGGAGTCACACTTGCACCAACTGGAATATTTGTCCCTGGAGGAGCAGGTGGAGCATTAGGGCCAAGAGGAGCACTTGCCGTAGGAGTAAAGCCATTATCTGACATGTTAGCAGAAGCAAACCCAAAGAGAAATCCCTAGTAGACTATATTTATAGTGTAAGATATTTAACTTCAAATGAAAGAGGTCTTTTAACCATACAAACATGTACTACAAGAAAATCAAAGAATATAGAGCACAAAACACCTTAAACTGCACTCAGTGCTCTCATTTCCTTAACTCTTGTGTAGAATGTACATTTTCTATCAAAATGATCTCTCCTAATTGAATTAAATACTTTAATGATCTTCCAAATATCTAAAACGTGTGTAAAAGGTTCACTGGACAGTTTATTGACAAAAATCTAAGTGTTTGGACCATAATTGTCCACTAACAATATCTATACCCTAAAAATCCGAGTGATTCATATCACGTCTACATTCATTAGTGGCCCTACACACTAATTAACTTAACTATTCGTGTAGATACAACAAAAAAAATCCACACTAAATTTGGTCAATATTCAACAGTTGGTATTCCAAAAATATTCTAAGTCCTAGACTCAAATTTCTAAGATTTACTAAAGCTTACTTTTCAATTCTCCCCTTAAGCTTTAGAAGACTTACTCACTTAGACCACATGTTTTCTTGTAGTACTCCAATTTAGGAGCGGGAAGGGCTTTTATCAACATGTCCGCAACCATTTTCTCATCAGGCAAATAACAAAGCTTTACCACTTTTGCAAATACTTTCTCACGTACCAAATTTAGCCAAATGTCCATATGTTTACTCTTAAAATGGTGACTTGGGTTTATAGCCACAGAAATGGCTGCTTGATTGTCGCACCACATTATTTGTGTCCACTCTTGGGTAAAACCCAATTCTTGACTCTTTGAAGGCTGCGCTCGCAGCCATGTATTCGGCTTCCATAGTAGATTGAGTTGTGACCTTTTGAATTTTACTACTCCAACTGCAAGTACCACTTCCAATCTGAATGACAAACCCAGTTGTAGACTTCCTACTAGGCACATCACCATAGCTAGCATCACTCCAAGTGTTAATGCCAACCTTGTTCCCTCCAAAAGTAAGCTAAAGATTTCTGGTCCCAACAAGATACTTTAAGACCCTTTTTGCTGCCTCCCAATCTTTCTTTCGTGGGTTTTGCAGACTTCTGCTCAATACACCAACAGCTCCAGCTATATCAGGCCTAGTACAATTCATGAAGTATATCAGACTTCCTACTACTTGTATGTAAGGTACTTGAGACATAATTTTTTGCTCTTATGCACTGAGTTCTTCATCTATTATGACTCCAAACTCATGCTCTTTTCCTTCAAGTTTTCTGCTTATACTCCATAAGAGTTACATAACCTTTGGCATCAGCTAAGCCAAATTTTTCTAACATATTTCCTATCGCTTTTTCTGAGTTAGCCTAATTATTTTCTTTTCTCTATCTTTTTCAACTTGTATTCTCAGAATATATTTTGCCTCACCCAAATCCTTCATTTGAAATTGTGGATTAAAAGTGTGTTTTACTTTAGCAATTCCTTTTTTGTTACTACTGATTAGTAGCACATCATCAAACTACATAGCAATGAATATCACCTCATCATGATTATCACCACACATTACATATACTGAATGATCAGAACTAATCCTAGTAAATCCTAATCTTGTGAAGTTTTCATCTAACTTTCGGTTCCACTGCCTAGGGGCCTGTTTTAGGCCATACAAAGATTATAAAAGTCTGCACAAAATATTTTATATTCTTGCTTCCTCATAACTCTGTGGTTGTTTTCATATAAATGACCTTATCTTAATAACGATGCAAAAAGGTTGTTTTGACATCCATTTGGTGGATGTCAAAATCCTCTATGGCAGCTAGTGTAAGTAAGATGCGGACAAATGGAAACCTTACAAAAGGGAGAAAGTTTCTTCATAATATATCCCCTCTTTTTGATTAAATCCCTTAGCAGCCAAACGAGCCTTATACCAATCTATGGTATTATCTGGGTTCAATTTTAGCTTAAAGACCCATTTACTCCCAATAGCCTTCCTTCCTGGAGGAAGTTCCACCAAATCCCACGTTTAGGCCTCCATGATGGACTTCATTGACTCATTGACCGCTTCAACCTAGTGTTCATTTTCACCACTCAAAAAAGCTTCTGTTAATGTTAGAGGCTCTTCTATGTGTGCTGATTGAGCAAAAGCTGCGTTAGCTTCCCTAAGTTGTGCACTTCGCCTCACTGCACCTGGGAATTCTGTCACTGGTATAGATGGTTGAGTCCTCCTCCTCGAAAGATGTGATTCTGCTTGTGATTCGGTTTTAGCTTGAGGCAAAGGAGAGTCTGCAACTCTCTAGGCATAACATGCCTTGTTTCTAGTGTAGGAGATGGTTCAGGTCCTGTTTCCACTGGAGGAGATGGTTTTGTAGGTCGGAAGTCACTCTGAGGTGGTATAGATGCATTTTCTGCACTTTTTCTGAAAAACATAGGATTCTCTTCCAAAAAAATAAAATCAATACTTCTATCCTTCTTCTCATCTGTACGTCATTAAATACATCTACTCTTTTTCCTTCATCCTTCACTATGATATTTCTGGCTACCACAACTCTATTTCTTTAATGTCATACACTTTGTAACCTTGGGCATGATCATCATACCCTAGAAATAGCCTTAGTATGTCTTTTGGCTCTAACTTCCATTTCTGCGGATCATTATCTAGCATAAAATTCTTACTTCCAAAAACTTTGAAGTGACTTACATCAAGTTTTTGTCCAATCCACATTTCATAAGGTGTTTTATCTTTTACTGCCCTTGTTTCCAACCTGTTTCTCACATAAGCTGCACAATTCATAGCCTCTTCCCAAAATTTGTGATTTATGTCCATATCAGCCATCATTATCCTAACACACTCTGATATGGTTCTATTCATCCTCAATGAAACACCGTTTTGTTCTAGAGAGTAAGGAACAGTTAGTTGGCATGAGATTCCATACAATTTTAAGAATTATGCAAACTCATTAGAAATGTACTCCCCTCCATTATCAGATCTGAATCCTGGTATCTTTCTTCCATGCAGATTTTCTACCCAAGCCTTATACTCTTTAAATTTTGCAAAAATTTCATCCTTACTTTTCAAGATGTATACTGTAGTAAATCTAGTATAGTCATCTGTAAAGGTAAGCATAAACTTAACACCTCCCACAGATGGATACCTTGATGGCCTCCATACATTTGAATAAATTAGTTCTAGCACCCTGCTACTTCTATGATTAGTTTGCGAAGGGAAAGGCAACTTATGTATATTTCCCATTGCACAACCATCACATACATTTGATGTTGGTTTTTGACTTATTTTTACACCTTCCACCATTTTCGGATTTACCATATTTTCTAATCTATCATAATTCTTTAAACGTTTATGCCATAAATCACAATCACTGATTACACTTGAGTACATAACATCATTATCATTATCATTTGCAAGACACAACCAGTACAAGTTATATCCCTCTGCAACTATTTTCCCATTCTTACTCAATAGTTTCTTCCCATTTTCAGATATAGTTTTAAAACCTTTCTTTTCTACCACTGACATAAAGAAAAATTCCTTTTAAAAGCTGGAACATGCAACACATTTTCCAAAACCCTTTTCACACGTTTTCCCTCTACATTCAACATAAATGACACCGTACCCTTTGCTTTTGACTCAACAAAGGAATCATCACTAAAATAAATTTTGATGGGTGAAGGAGATTCAATACTCTCAAATAAATGGCGACTGCGGCACATGTGTGCAGATGCACCAGAGTCCATTATCTATTCATCTTCCTCCATGCCTTCCATTGCTTGTGCCATCGCAAAGTATTTCTCTTCCCTGTTGATGGGATAGCTACTCACATCCTCCTCCTTTAGTTCGTTGAACAGAGCAGTTGGTCGTCCACCTGATTGAGAAGGAACCTGGCTTTCGTCCCAACCAGAGCAAAAATTTCTTGTTGCTTTTGCTCTCTTGTAGGCATTACACAATCTGAAAACATAGGCATTTTCATCACAATAATATCATGTCAAAGGTGTCTTTCTAGGAACACTACCTCTACCACTGCCATTACCAATATTAGAGTCATAAAATTGGTTAGCTAGTGCTTGAACAGACTTACTACTACCTTTTTCTGAAATCTGGTTAGTTTCTTTGCTCAAAATAAACTGAATGGCTAATGCTATGTTCCACTAACGTTGTGGAAGAGCCCTAAGTATATCCATGGCAATAATTGGGTAAAGTATGCATTAATAACATAGCCTGTTGAGGAGGGGAAAAGTCCCCACCTGCACTAGTACTGTGAAGGAACAACCTTTTCATAGCATGACAATGATCTGACATACTACCTCTAAAATACTTAAATTCAAAGATTTCTGTTGATATATTAGTCTGAACAGTGACATCTAGCTGAACATAAATAGCATGTACACTAAACCAGATTTGAGAAGCCTTTTTCATCTCAAGGTAAGACATTACCAACTCTTTTGTCATAGACTGCTTCAAGACGTTGAGGCAGTGGATATTCTTTTTCCTCCAATCTGGTGCTGTCTCATCGGTAGTTCCATCCACAATGGATGACAAGTCCCTCTCTTCAAAATAGGAGCTCAGCATATCTTCCCAATACAAGTAGTCTGATCGATAAAAAAATGGCAACTTGGGCGGTGGGCCCATAACCTGTTGGAGGTCATGGGCATACTGACTCGGCTGCGATCCACTTCTACTTGGAGTCACACTTGCACCAGCTGGAATATTCGTCACTGGAGGAGCAGGTGGAGCACTAGGGCCAAGAGGAGCACTTGCGGTAGGAGCAGAGCAATTATCCGACATGTTAGCAAAAGCAAACCCAAATAGAAATGCCTATTAGACTAGATTTATAGTGTAAGTTATGTAACTTCAAATGAAAGAGGTCTTTAAACAATAGAAACATGTACTACAAGCAAATCAAAGCCAATAGAGCACAAAACACCTTAAACTGCACTCAGTGCTCTCATTTCCTTAACTCTTGTGTAGACTGTACATTTTGTATCAAACAGATCACTCCTAATTGAATTAAATACTCTAAAGATATTCAAAATATCTAAAACGTATGTAGAAGGTTCACTGTACAGTCTATTGAGAATAATCTAAGTGTTTGGACCAGAATTGTTGTCCACTAACAATATCTATACCCTAAAAATCCGGGTGATTCTTATCACGTCTACATTCATTGGCTGCCCTACACACTAATTAACTTAAAGATAACTATTCGTGTAGATACTACAAAAAATCCACACTAAATTTGGTTGATATTGAACAGTTGGCATTCCAAAAATATTCTAAGTCTTAGACTCAATTTTCTAAGACTTACTAAAGCTTACTTTTCAATAGGATTTTGGTGAATATGATTCACGATATCAAGGGTGCTGAAGAAGAGCTACGAAGGGCGGCACCGTCAGTTTGGACATTTTGGTGAGGGACGCGAAATTGCGTTGATCATACGATATTTTTTTTTTGGACGGTCTAGATTGTTTCGGCGAAATTTGTAGGGTTTGTAAATGTTTACAACAATGTTTTGTCCTTTGTGTATTACGTATTATTTTAGATATATTCTTTCTAAAATATCACGAAGTATTAAGGATACCTACGGCTGGTATGCCTCCGTACATTAAGTAGTGAGCTCTAGTTTATATTTGTAGGACTTCGTATTTTGTACCTAGGAACTTTTTGGACAGAAACTGTTTGTGCTCATTTTTGGGAATTTCATCTGAGAATTTCTCTCAGTTCTATGAGCACGATTATCTGAAATTTTGCATGTGTGTTCCTCCATGTACTGGCATTATTGTGGCTAATTTCCAGACCTAGTCCGTGCCTGATTTTCTTAGGGCTTCATTGTGGAGTTGGTCAGATTTATAAAGTTCTGGCAGGCTATTTTTCTCAACTTTGACTGGGTTGTGATAATTTTGTTTGGTATATTTATATGGAAATTTGTGGAAATACTTATTAGTGTAGGACCTATCTGTTGATGTAGTTTCAGCTGTAGTTTCAGCTTGTTCTGGTTTTTCTGTAGAATTCTAATAGGACTCAAAGTAGACTGTTTTTGGGGTAGTCTGTGGTGCTTCCGAGGGTAAATCCATGGCTGAAAATGGCTATAGACAACAGTTTTATCTTCACTCGGATAACATTTGGGATTTCAAGTCCATCGGGTAATAGAATGTCTCACAATATTATAGAGTATTATTATTGAGTAGTTGTTGAGGTAAACAGGCAATTACTACTTTACCTCAACCATTGATCACCTTGTTCAACTGGGAACAAAAGGCCAAAACAACCTCGGCAATGTGATATTTTGTCGTTTATATTTACTCGATGTGCGACGCCTTTTGTTGGTAATACTCTAAAGGACCAGACTTCAATTGACAAACTATCATGACTACGACCTTAATGCAACACTTTGACACTTCTACTCTAGGATGAGACTCTTGACTTCCATTCAGATTTAAGTCGTAAAAGGGTGCAACTCCCGCGGCTAGTGTCACATGATCACGAGGATGTCTCACGATGATAACAATTACATTGGGTAGTGGATTGCCAAAGGTGTACAAATTAAATGGTTGTATAAGTTTGTTTAATTTTCCATGCACCATTATTGACCTCTAATGGGTCCTTGTATTAAAAGGGATTTAAATTATACTCATTACAATTACTTCAATCATAGAGCCCAGTATTGCTCTTCTTTGTTATTGCCTCTTTGTGTCAAAATTGGAAATTTGCGCGCCTGCGTCCTTTCTTGGATGTGGTAGCCGTTTCTCAAACTCCCTCTCTGGAATCGAACCCTAATTCTCCGTCACCCGTTACCATCATGGTAAGCCTCTAACGTACCATTAGAGTTAATAGGGCAAAATTAGAATGGAAAACACCCAGCGCAAGCCGTGGGATTTGTGGAGTTCTAATGAATTAAAATATCGGGCGAGCCCGGATTGGTATGTTATCTAATAAAAGCGTCCCTCCCTAACGGACGCGATTTTTTGCAAGTATTAGCTCTAAAATAACTAAGGTTTTCCGGAGTAGTAAAGTACAATCAAACAAAGTATAAACTGATTTTAATGAGCCATTCGTTGTTTCACAATATAAAAAAGTTTATACGAAAACGTGCATGGCTTGAGACAAGCATATGACTATTGGAAAGATCAACCACGTAGCACTTTTGTGTTGACGGGCCAAGGCGAGACAAATCTCAAACGCGCGGGCCTGATCAACGAAAAGTGTTTAAAAGAGAGACAGGTACACATTCTTGAAAGTTATAGCAACTTGCGTTCACATCGAGAAACTTCTTCAAATCAAGCGAGGGAACAAAGTGGGGTCTGTTTGAGGGAATCTTTCTCGCGACAGGTCAGCAATAACCAACGAGGAGCATGCCAGACATTAAGTCAGCACAACCTCGTCATAGAAATATGCCAAATCACACTTGGTGGAATCAAACTCCGAGTGCACCTTTGGTCGCCCAAAAGGGTGAGGTGCGTCGGGAGTGGGGCCTTCAATGACTAAAAAGTAAGTATTCACATTGTGTATAGCCACAAACTCCAAATCCTTCCGTAAAAAATCATATCGGATTAGACAACAAACCCAAATGTTTAGACGGTATGAACAACACATGCCGCTAAGGGGAAATGCCAAAGCTCCTCTGTTGCCTTTAGCAATTATTAAAATACCGCAGACGCAAGCAAGACAGGTTGAGAACCTATCAATGAAAGAGAACGGCGAGAAATTGCTTGCTCTGTTATGAGCAACCAAAAGTGGTGTGAACATTTGAGTGAGAGTTGACAACCGGAGAGCAATGCCAACTACTCTAGGGCCATAAAGTGCAAAGAGGGAAGTTAAAAAGGACGGTGCATCGTTACAGCGATAAGCTATCCAAGATCTTCTAAAAATGGGACCACGGGGCAATACGTTCTATCTTTGGCAACACACGTTTTCCAAGCTTGGGGCAAACGCTTTGGAAGCATGCTGAAAATAGTGTCCATCATTTTTATGTCTTCTGTTCTCCCTTCCTCCTGCAATTCTATGGTCGGCATTGACACACAAAATTAGTTATCTACTGAAGCCTTTTATGATAAAATATGATTACTCACTTTGCAGAAGTACAACCAGTAGTCCGAACCCTAACAGATATGAATTTCCTCACCCCTTTGAGGGCTTGACTCCCCTGAGTTAGTCGCAAAATAAAACTCCAAATTTGCTCAACTAAGCAGTTAATTTGATGAGGCCAAAGTTAGCATTTTTTTTTTATACAAACACTCTGAAGAGTGGCGGCTACCTCAAATTTTCCTAAGTCCAAAAACACCTCTCTAAACAACTTCTACTAAATAATTTATCTTATCAGAGAAATGTATGGTACAGTAAGGTACACAAGCCAAGGTACCTTTTGTACGATAATTGTACGACATGGCCAAGAATGGGACGTATGTTGCTTTTCAACTCGTTATGGTGCTCTCCGCAAATTCCACAAACCAATAAGAGTTTGCCACGTGTCATCCGGTGACGGTTTGTCCAAAAACCGCCAAATTCTCTATTCAGGGATGTCAACTTGCATGCGAGCCGTCCGATGTAGACCGGCTTAAAATGTCGACCGTCGAAAACAAATGTCCATTACATTTGTTTGTGTTGGATATCGTACAACTGACTCTATGTCATATTATGTCTTTATAATCTAGTTAAATAAATTATTGTACACTGTCAACTTGAAGTAAATATCAAACCCTATATAATTCAACCATCTTCTACCACTTACCGGTTAGAGTGGACGGTTACGCCAAGCTCTACCGGTCAAAGGTCCGAGCCCTACAGGACTCACCTTTTTGTGTAAGAGTAACTTTGTCACTCTTATCCTCCTCTGTCTTTCTACCCCTGCTCCCCTAAACCATGGTCTCATCTCTCTCTCTCTCTCCTATGTCTTCAGTGACTAGAAGTGTGGGAACTTAAAAGAGAGAGAGATCAAGGAGGACAAACTAAGTTATCTAACCTTTTTCCTTTTTTAAAATAGAACCTATTAAATACATCATGAATTCTTGATTTCTACACCTCCCACTCCTTATGACTATTTGCAGGATCAACCAGGTAGCTCCTTCGTATTGATGGTCAAAGGTGAGACGAATCTCAAACGGGGCACGATCAACCAAAAGTGTTGAAAAAACAGTCTGGTGCACATTCGTGAAGAGTCACGGCAACCAACCTTCCAATTGCAAAACATCTTCAAATAGAAGAGAGGGAACAAAGTGGGACCTTTTTGAGGAAACCCTCCTTGCGATCGGTCAGCGATAACCAAATAGGCGCATGTGAAGTGATAACCAAAGAGGCGCTTGCCAGACAACAAGTCGTTGCAAGGCCCGTCGATGACGATGTTGGATCGCACTTGGCAGAATCAAACTCCGAGCGTACCTTTTGTTGCCCAAAAGGGTGCGGTGCGCCAGGAGTGGGGATTGCAATGATTGAAAAGTAATTATTCACATGGTGTATGAGCACAAACTCCAAAACCTTTTATCAAAAATCATATGAGACACAACAACGGACCCAAACGTTTAGACGGTATGCACGAATGA
The DNA here is from genome assembly GCA_037447655.1 of Zygnema cylindricum. NCBI lineage: Eukaryota > Viridiplantae > Streptophyta > Zygnematophyceae > Zygnematales > Zygnemataceae > Zygnema > Zygnema cylindricum. The sequence goes on along the minus strand of JBBHKE010002011.1, from coordinate 107,862 downwards.
GAGGCGCGAGAAGAAAGCCCCATGCTTCCCTGTCACCCATAACAATTATGATAATCCCACGGACGCAAGCAAGACAGGTTGAGAACCTATCGATAAAAGCAAACGGCAGGAGACTACATGCTCAAAACTGAGCAACCAAAAGTGGTGTGAACATTTGAGTGAGAGTCGACGACCGGAGCTTAATGCTAACTACTCCGTGGCCATAAGGGAAAGTGATGGCGGTGGGTGACCATTATAACAGAGAAATAACCCAGATTTCAAAAGAAACCTTAGGGCATACGCCTTCAATCGTTGAAACACACATTTACTCATGTTTTCCAAGCTTGGGGCAAACGCTTTTAAAGCTAAGGGCAAACGCTTTTCGCCTTTGAGCAGACACTTTATAGGCATAGGGAAAACGCTTTCCATCACTTTTTTTTTCCCTTCTCCCTTCATCCCATACCTTATGAAAAATGTCAAATGCACGACAGACCGCAAATTGACACGTTAAAAAAAAGATAGAGTACTTAGCCAAATTATGAAGTTTTTTGATTCGGCCTACACGTATTCCGGTACTTATCCAAATTTAGAGCATTTTTGAGTCGGCATACACTGGTTCCAAGACTTAGCCAAATTTTTGAAGTATTTTTACTCGGTGTACACGGATTCGGCATACACGGATTCCAGTCCTTCGCCAAAACTTCGAAGTTTATTGACTCAGCGTACACATGTTCGGTTAGTTTGCCAAAATTAAACACTTGGCGTACAACACTTAGCCAAGATTTCCATTCTGTACACGCCGCTCCCCATTGGCGACCCAAAGTGTGGTTTTACCATGGGAAAAACACCTCTAACTTGTATTTTGAGCTTTGGCAAAAGCTTGAAAGGTGGCCCAATCGTCAATAAAAGGCTTCCTCGTTGGCATAAGGCCGAAGAAATACTCCCAAAATGCTTAGGGCAAACGCCTTTGCATCGGCGTAACCGCGGTCTTACTTCTCCAAAATGACCACCTTGGTACAAATGCCCTTCTAGTATTGAGGGACTCCTCCCTCTATTAGGTAAAAAGTGCAAATGTGTGTCGAATAGCAAATTGACACTACAAAAACAAGATAGAACAATTAGTGAAAAAAACGGGATATATTTCAATGCTGAAAATTTTAAAATGTGCCTATTCTGCCAAAAACGCTCCGAATGGTGCCTAAGCACCCATAAAAGGCTTCCTCGATGGCATAAGGCCAGAAAAATTCTCCCAAAATGCTTGGGGCAAAAGCTTTGCATCGGCGTAGCCCTGGTCTTACTTCTCTGAAATGATGGTCTTAGGGCTAACACGCTCCCAGTATTCAGGGACTCCTCTCTCTCCTAGGTAAAAAAGTGCAAATGTGCGTCGGACCGCAAATTGACACGACAAAAAAAAGATAGATCTCTATGTGAAAAATTCGGGAATTTTTTCAATGCTGCAAATTGTAAAATGCTATATCTTAGCCTGACTTGTGCTGATTTTAGTCCATTATAGCTTGTTGGGTGGATAATTTTGTCATCTTTCAAACGAGCTATAAAAGGCTTAAATCCGCTTAAATCCCATTGAAAAATAGCATTTTACCTTTTGTGGTGTTTAATATTTTTCGAAATTTTGTCTTTGTGTTCTATCTTTTTTTTGACGTGTCAATTTGTTGTCCGACGCACATTTGTCCTTTTTTGTTTTGTAGAGGGAGGAGTCCCTCAATACTGGGGGCGTTTGCCCCAAGGCGGTCATTTTGGAGAAGTAAGACCGCGGTTACGCCGATGCAAAGTCGTTTGCCCCAAGAATTTTGGCAACATTTCTCCGGCCTTATGCCATCGAGGAAGCCTTTTATGGCCGTTTAGGCACACTCTAGAGCGTTTTTTGCAGAAAAGGCACATTTAAAAATTTTGTTCTGCATTTGGTCCGTTATCTTCCGTTCTTTTGCCGCTGAGGAGGCCTATCTCTTAAGCTTAGGCCATTTCTAGGGCCTCTGCAAAAGTTTTATGAAATTAAAGACGTTTTCCTCGACATAAAAGGGTAAACCCTAAAGACCTTTTCCAAGAAAACGAAATTAGGGTTGCCCGTCATGATTCCAAAACCCTAATTTCTTTTTTCATCGGAAATCAACCTTAAAGCAACCTGACTTCATAGAGGCCTTGTCGTCGAGTCGAAAACATCTACATTTGGCTAAGCACCAAAATTAGTATAATCCGAGTCAACAAAAAAATAAAAAAACAAAAAAACAAAAATTTGGCTAAAATCCAGAATCCATGTACACCGAGTCAAAACTCTTCGAAATATTGGCTAAGTGTTCTATCTTTTTTTTGTCGTGTCTATTTGCGGTCTGACGCGGATTGGCACATTTTTATACTATGTGGGGGGGAGCCCCTCAATACTATGAGGGGTTTGCCCCAAGGTTGGCTTCAAAATTTGGCCAAGTACCAAAACCTGTGTGATTTTGGATGATTTTGATCGGGTTTTGTCTTCGCTTTAGCATTTGGTTTGCAATCTTCCAGTCTTTTGACTCTGAGGAGCCCTTTCTCTCATGCATAGGCCATTTCTAGGGCCTTTGCAAAAGTTTTATGAAGTCAAAGGCGTTTTCCACGACAAGGGAGGTTAAACCCTAATGATGTTTGTCAAGAAGAAGAGATTAGTAAAAAAATCCGAAAGTTTGAATAAGTACCGAAAGATAACCCGAGTAAAAAAAAACAGATAAACGGCCAAGTTTAGAGGATGGTGGAAAAGGGGATGATTAACGCCTAAAGACCTTCTATAAGGAAGAATACGCCGAAGATAAAAAGAGGGGAGAGCGGGGGAAAACTATTTATGGAAAATCTTAAGAATTACTTTATTTTTCCCTCCCCCCCGCCCCTTTTATTTCCCTGATTTTTTTTCGTAAAACCAAACTTCCCCATCTCGTTAACTACTTTGGATTGCGTACACCGTGTTCCCTCCAAGGATAAGTATAGAAATAGGCAAAAAATGTGGTTTGAAACCACCGACATCCAGTAAATTATACCTATCCAAGTGAAAACCACCGATATCAAAAAGCTTGGCAAATTTGGCATTTGAAGATGATTCTTCGACAACGTATAGGGCTAAGACACGGTTTAAAAGACTTGAAACAAATCAATATGGGATTTTTTGATTATATCAGGTCAGAATTAGGTGGTATTCAATGATGCTCTTTGTAACAAGCTAATGCCTGAATACAACCAAATGTTGAGCTGGTGTTCACAAAAAATGCGATATTGAAATGAGCTATATTTTGATAAAAGTGCGTCTTATTCCGATACAATATTCAAGGTCGCCTTCAAATGCGAAATCTGGGATAGATTGGATTGGTTTGTTCAGAATGTTTTGGATGAAAGAGGTATCATTTTATGTACCATCAGCAGAGTATCTTCCCATGGCCACCAATTTATTTCATGGCAATTGAAGATGATAATGAGACGGTATTTTACTAATAAATCAATGTTACAAACTTCAAGCATTCGACTATGGTTTTTTTTTGAATACCAAGAAAATAATTGGAGGTATTACAAAATTAGCTACGGTAAAACAAATGCTCCGCATACGTCCAAATTTAGCTCGTTTTTGCAAAAAATGCGATGTCGAGATAGAGTCAATTTCGTTACAGTGAGGTTATTTTCAGATATGGTATTCAAATTACGCCATCAAATGCAAAATTTGGTACAGATATTTTCTTGGGGAAATGATGTGTATTATCACTTGTCTAGGAAAGTTGCAAAACTATAATTCAATGCAATGTCCGAATCATTTTATCCCAAAAGTTTGGCGGTGTAATCTCAACTGAATATAAGCAATATCCCTCAAAAATTCGATCGCCTTTGACTTGGCGCACACGGCTTGTGGTACTTAGCCAAATTTCCTACATTGTTTTTTTTTACTGAAAATCTCAAAATGTTGTAATTTGGCCATTTCTTGTCGAGTTTCAGCTCGTGACACATCGTTGGGTAGATAGGAACACCCTCCGTATCATCATACTTTTTACCACGCAAAAATTAGTTTATTAATTTTTGTAACATTTTGAGTCGCCAACTTTTTTTTATTGCTGCCCATAAGAATTTTGATTTCCAAAGGACGTCAAAATTCGAATCTCATAATTTCCTCGGTCTTTTGAGGCATTCCTTAGAACTTTTTACTAACAAAAACACCCTCGAATTCTCTATCGTTCGACCGTAAAAATCCCTAAATCTTCCAAAAGAATATAGCCACTTGAGTGACTCTTTTTGACCACTTGTAAAGTTATAGTGTTGGTATACGCCAACAAAGGGAGAACCTAAATGCCAAATATGACCCTTTAATTTTGCTAATTTATGACCTAAAAAAATACAATACACATCAGATTTCAACACTCCCCTTGTCTTCTAGTAATTTTTCTTTAAGTCCACACATTTCCCTACAAAATTTTAGTTTAGGGGATGGGACTAGCTTTCTTATGATATCTGCCACTATTTCTTTATCTTGTTTATACTCCAAACTCACAATTTTTTTTTCAACCTTTTCTCTTAAAAATCTTAGTGTATATCTATATGCTTAGCTTAGAAAGGGTGATTTGGATTGGCTGCAATTTCATTGACAACTTGGTTATCACAAGATACTTTCTGAATTACAACCTTCATAATCCCAAGTTCTGCAAAAATAATTTAACACATCGGGTATTTGGTATCAAACCCAAGGCCGCTCAACTTTATATTAACGCGCAGCACCACTTTTTACCACCACTCCTACGGCAATGCCATTCCCAATAAACAAAACATATCTCGATGTACACCTCCTCATGAAGCATCCCCATAGTTAGATCTTCTAAGTGGTGATGTCCAGTGTTCTCCTCTAGATGCAGCCAAAGATCCTATTTCTATCAAATTCTCGCAACCCTCTGTTCTCCAGTTTTATCTATGATCATTAAGGCTCCTGTTGAGCCAGTCGTACTCAACTGCTGAACTCAACTCCTGTAGTTAAATTGCTAAGTACAATTCATAAAGTAAAATCAGACCTCCTACATGTCTATATAGAATTGACTTTATAAATTGTCACCTTCTGGGCTCATTTTTCACACACAAACACCTCTTTCTACACTCCCATGACTTAATTTGTTGAATTCCATAGGCGTTGTACAATTGATTGCATTACCCATTTGAATTTTTTATAACATATTTCCAATTGCCTCTTTTTGAGTTAATCTAATTATTCTTTTCTCTTTATCGCTTTCCATCTAAATTCCTAAAATCTATCTAGCATCTTTTAGATCTTTCAAATCAAATTTGTTTCTCAGATCTTTCTTTATCTTATTGATCTTTTCTATAGACTTACTCAATACCAGCAAGTCATCTATATAGATGGCAATAAAAATCACACCCTGCTTATCCTATATCATATAAATAGAATGGTCGGAGAGTATTCTGACATATCCCCCATTGGATAGAAATTCATCCAGTTTTTTGTTCCATTGTCTATTTCAGCCCGTACAAAGACTTAATAAGTGTGCAAACTTTATGTAGAAATTAATGGTCCTTTTGAAGTATTTTCTAAGTCTAAATAGAAATACAAAAAGAAGCCGAGGCAGTCTACCTCTAACTTCTCTCTCCAACTCTCAAACTTCTCGCATTCACTGAGAAATTGGAGAGGAGGCTAGAGCCATGGCTACCTAGGCTATCCAGAGGGTTACGAGAAATATATATTAGTTTATTTACCGTTAGGGGTTTATTTACTAAAAGGATATGTGTGCTGACCCAGGATATGTGTGATCTTGGGACCTGCCGATAGGTAAGCACCCGGTAGCCGGTAGCCTTATCCGTTAAGTCTAGACCTAGTGTTACGTACTATAGGGTTAAATATTTAGTTAAACATTACCGCGTAAGATAATTCATTTAACTGAAAATGATTACGAGATACATAGATCCAGTAATGTAAAAGTACGGTTTACAGAACGGATAAGAAACAAATACCCCACATTTGTTTTTTTAGCGAAACAAATACCGCGCAGGTATTTATTCCGACTACGATTAAATGTGAATTTAATTGGACAGCCGGAATGAACGCCAAGATCGCGAAAGAGGATTTTGGCGGTTTTTGGTTATCGCCACATCAGGTGACACGTGGCGGAATAGCATTAGATCGCGCCATCTCTGAGGATTTAGGGAGCAATTCCAAAAATACCACGTGTCGACATTTAGGCCATGTGGTATAGTGTTCGTACAGAAAGTTTACCAACAGCCATACTTTTGTGTATAAAAGTGTAATATGATTGGCTCCATACATCAGTTGATAGAGTGTGTGAGAGAGATAGGACTTAGAAAAATTAGGAGATAAAACCCTCTCTCTTAGAGGGCTTCTATACAAAAGGTCAACTTTGACCCTCCATAACTTACTGCTCAGGGAAGCAAATTCTTAGATTTTTTTTGCTATGAACTCACGAGGTCTTGCCTTCACAAAGGTGAAGATGGTCAGAGTTTTAGTTTGCCAGGGAGGCTGTTATTCTTGCTGAAACACAAAGGGGTCAGGGTTATCTTATAGGCTTCTTGAAAGTTGTCCATTCTTAGGACTTATGGAGGTCTCACAGTTTAAGGTTATGGGCCCACCCTCTAAAGTACCAATCTTTCATGGAACTGGCTTCATATACAGAGAAAGTATAATGATAGGAGCTCTATGCGAAACAAGGTTTTGGGGGATAGTGAGTGGACGGTTGGGGAGTCCATCAATTCTTGGAATCCCTCTAAGGTTTAGAGGGAGCAGATTCACCAGAAAAGAGGATCCACCTTCAACGAAAGAGACAAAGGAAGGAGAGGTGGTGGACAAAGGAAAAGAGAAGGAGAAGACCACACCAATAGTAGGTGGTTCGACATTCATGTCACCTATTCGGAGCAACGAGGAGAATGATACTGAAACTTGGGACTTTAACAATATGGTGGCAATGCACTTCATCCTACGCCATCTCACTCAAGGACTTGCATGTCCTCATTTGCAAGTAGAAAGGGCATCCGATCTTTGGATGGCTTTCTTAGAGATGTACTGAAGTGGTACGATTCATCAACAATAGTTGGGTGATCAGAAAGTTAAAGAGTATGTATACAAAGGGGGGAAGATGTTGGATTTTTGCAATGAGATTGCTACACTCTTCATGGAGCTAGAGAGAGCGAGAAAAAAATTTAGTGAAAAAGAAAAGGTTAGCTGTTTACTGATGAAACTTACCCAATGAGTTTGAGAACATAGTCAACTGTGTGTAGGACTTGCTGGACTCAAGGTGGATAATGAACTCAGAGTTAGGGATGATTCTTGTTCTGGAGAATACGATTGAGTTTTGAAGGGGAGGAAAGAGTGGGCAAGCCTTTGCAATTGCGAATGATTAGAGGAACACGGATTTTCGGAAATCGGTTGGAAACCCTGGCGAGAGGGAGCAAAAACATTAGACCGACAGGTTCGGACCAAGGGCTCCAAAAGGTTTATGTCATTTTTGTAAGAAACCGGGCACTATATGGCAGAATGCACTAAGCTAACCGAGCTTCGTTCAAATGAGGGGCAAATTGGTGGTACCTCTTGAGGAAAGAAAAAGGCCCTTGTGACAAATGAACATGAGGCGGAATCTAAGGACGAGGACGATGAGCTCTTTTTGGATCAAGAGTTGGAGGAGAAAACCGAGGTCGAAATTCCACTAAGGCAGAAATTTGCTTACGGTGGATTAAAAGGTGAAGCAAGTTGGATTATAGATTCAGGTACCTCCATGCACATGTGTAAGGATACGCACTTATTCACTAAGATAAGAAAGATTCTCACCGTAGAGATTGAGTATAGGGATGGGAGGATAGTTACCACTACTCTTGTAGGATCGGTAGATGTGTAAGTGTTAGTAGAAGGAAAGACATCCATAGTAACATTCTCCGATATATTGTTTATTTTGGAGCTAAACAAAAACTTCATCTCTACATCTGTATTAGATGATAAGAGTTTTTTAACTAGCATTAGGGAATGAGTCTTTACTGCTAGTTTTGAGGAGGATGTGTATTTCATTGTTGAGAATGGTAGCCATGGGATGTTTAGGCTGATTTGAAGTAATGCAACAAAGAAATTTTATGATGCAACTGTTCATGATATTATGATGTGGCATAAGAGGCTTGGGCATGTGAATCTAGATAAGTTAAGAGAGATGAAAAAGATGGGAGTGGTGGAAGGGATTAAGTTCAGTGAGAGTGATAATATAAGTGATTGTAGTGGATGTGCTCAAGGTAAAACACACAGATTACCCTTTCCTAAAACAACCACCTATAAGGGAGAAAAAACTATAGATTTAGTACACAAAGATATTTCGCGACAAGCTAGAGTGCCCTCACTGGGGGGGAAGAGATTTATGATGACTATCACTAATGATTGGTCTCGTTATTCTCGGGTGTATTTTTTGAAAAATAAGTCAAAAGCTCAGGATTGCTTTAGACAATATAAAGCATGGAGTGAAAAACTCCATGAAACTCGAATCAAGAGAGTAAGGAGTGACAATGGAGGAGAGTATACTTCTAACCAGTTTGATGATTTTTTGAAAGAAGATGGGGTCCAACACCAAAAGACAATTCCAGAAAAGCCAGAACATAATGGGGTAGCTCAAAGGTTAAATATTTCACTAAGTGATAGTGCTAGAAGTATGTTGTCTGATAAAAAGATAGGAAAAAGGTTTTGGGTAGAAGCAATGAACTGTGCTAATTACCTCAAAAATAGAGTTCTTACTTCAGCTATAAAAGATCAAACACCTTATGAGAGATTGACAATCTAGAATCCAGACATATCTCACTTAAAGGTTTTCGACAGTTAATTATTCAGTCTAGATACAGATCGATCTAAATGGAAGCTAGATCCTAAAGGAAAACCGGGATACTTATTAGGATATGATGAGGATGTTAAAGGATATAGAGTTTATGATCTAAAATGGGAAGATATAATCTTAGTAAAGCATCTAGTAGTTATGGATGAAGAAAAGTTTGTGGATCCCTTCAAGTATACAAAGTAAGTAAAAATCAGATTTGACTCAGAAAATTCCGATGACTTTGAGCTTCCTAACTATCCAGGCTTTGGAGAAGATGACATTCTTGCAAGTACAAATCAGACCGAAAAGGACTCGACTGTGGAAACTCCAATGACAACTCTACCCGAAGCCGAAGACGTGGTGGAAATTGATTCGAAATCAAATGAGAGGGGAGAAGCTGATATTATTCAAAAAAATCCACGAAAACCATCTATTCCGGCCTCAAATTTTGAGGGGGGAAGGAGAAGTAGCAAAAGATTGCAAGAAAAATAGGTTAATAACAAGGTAACAAAACTATCTCATCAAGATGAACCTCAAACTTATGGAGAGGCGATGACTTGTCCAGAAAGAAATCGGTGGAAGATTGCCATCAATGAGGAGATGGCCTCAATTATGGCAGCCGATACTTGGGAGCTGGTGGATTGTCCACCTAACTGAAAACCAATCATTTGTAAGTGGGTTTTCAAATTAGAACTGAACCTAGATAACACAATCGAGCGCTACAAGACCCGATTAGTGGCAAAGGGATTTACACAAAAGGAGGGAATAGACTCTGAGGAAACCTTTGCCCCGGTGGTCAGATTTCCCTCCGTCCGCATACTTCTCAGTTTAGCGGCGGCGGAAGACATGGAAGTGCACCAGATGGACATCAAAACAGCCTTTTTGCATGGAGAATTGGAAGAGGAGATCTTCATGCGACAACCCGAAGGGTTTGTGGAAGAAGGAGAGGAGAGTAAGGTATGCCGGCTGATTAAATCTCATTATGGTTTGAAACAGTCGCCTCAACCGTGGAATAAGAAGCTTGATGATTTTCTTACCGATCAGGGATATATCCGGATCAGCTCAGATCACTCAATCTATGTTTTCGAAGATGAGGAAGGTTTATATTTATTGCAATTTATGTTGATGATTTGCTTGTTTTAAGTAAATCAATGGAAAAAATTAATAAACTTAAAATCGATCTTAAGGGGAGATTTTAAATGAATGATATGTGGGAAGCAAAATGTATTTTGGGAATTCAAGTAGAAAGAGACCGAAAAAGAAAGATTATAAGATTGACTCAAAAGGAAGCAATAGGGAACATGCTTGAAAAATTTCAGATGGATAAAGCTAATAGTTGTACAACTCAAATGGAGTTGAAAAAGGGAAGTGATGGGAGTGAGGAAGAAGAAGTCATAGTGTTAGACGAGGAATTATCTCCTGAAAAACAGAAGTTCATGCGACCATTCCTTACAGGCAAGTGGTGAGAAGTCCAATCTATTATATGAATTGTACCTGGTCGGATTTAGTTGCAGCTGTTGGAGTGCTGAGTAGAAGTCTAAATGCTCCCACTAAGAGGGATTGGGAGTCAGCTAAGACAGTCCTTAGATATTTCATAGGAACTAGGGATCTATGGTTGCATTTGGGTGGGGAGAACAGTGACATCACTACTTGGAGTGATGCTAGTTATGGTGATGCTCCGATGAGGAGATGCTCTTCTGGATATGTATTATATGTGGGTGATGGGGCTTGTTGTTGGAGTAGCAAACAACAAAAAGTTATTGCTCAGTCCACCATGGAGGCTGAGTATATGGCCTCTTGCTCTGCTGTAAAAGAAATGATGTGGGTCAAGTCTTTGCTTGGTGAGCTTGGTCTCCTTAAGAGTGGTGTGCATAATTTTTTTTGTGATAATCAGGCACTAATCGCTATTTTTGCCAATCCTAAACATCATTTTAAAGACAAACACATGGACATTAGACTCGGCTTTGTTAGAGAGAAAGTAGAAAACAAAATAATCAGTTTAGAGTACCGAACACATAGTGAGATAGTAGCAGATATGATAACCAAACTTGTGCCTTCCCCTAAGCTAATTTTCTGCAGGGAGAAGGGTGGTCTGAAATTAGAGATTGACTAGAAAGAGTGTAGAAATTAATTGTCCGTTTAAAGTATTTTATAGGTCTAAATAGAAATATAGAAAGAGGCCGAGGCAGTCTACCTCTAAATTCTCTCTCCAACTCTTAAACTTGTCGCAGTCACTAAGAAATTGGAGAGGAAGCTAGAGCCATGGCTACGTAGGCTATCCAGAGGGTTAGAAGAAATATATATTAGTTTATTTACCGTTAGGGGTTTATTTACTAAAATGAAATGTGCTGACCCAAGATTTGTTTCTGGGACCTACCGGTAGGTAAGCAACCAGTTGCCGGTAGCCTTATCCGTTAAGTCTAGACCTAGTGTTACATTCTACATGGTTTGATATTTAGTTAAACATTAGAGCATAAGATAATTCATTTAACTGAAACTGTTTACGCGATACACAGATCCAATAATGTAAAAGTATGCTTTACGGTATGGATTAGAAAGGAATACCGCGCAGGTTTTTATTACGGCTACGATTAAATGTGAATTTAATTGGACGGCCGAAATGAACATCGAGATAGCGGAAGAGGATTTCGACAGTTTTTGGTTATCGCCACATCGGATGACACGTGGCGGAATAACGTCAGATCGCGACATCTCTGAGGATTAAGTGAGCAAATCCGGATATACCACGTGTCAACATTTAGGCCATGTCGTACAGTGTCCGTACAGAAAGTACACCAGCAGCTGTACTTTTGTGTACGGAAGTGTAATATGATTGGCTCTCTACATTAGAAGATAGAGTGTGTGAGAGAGATATGACTTAGAAAAATTACGAGATAGGACCCTCTCTCCCACAGAGCTTCTATGAAAAAAGTCAACTTTGATCCTACATAACTAACTACTCAAATAAGAAAATTCAGAGATTCTTTTTGCTATTAACTCAGAGGAGTCTTGCCTTCAAAAAGATGAAGGTGGTTAGAGTTTTTGTTTGCCAGGGTGGTAGTTGTTCTTGCTGAAACACAAAGTGGTCTAGGTTATCATGTAGGCTTCTTGAAAGCTGTCCATTCTGAGGACTTATAGAGGTCTCAAAGTTTCAAGTTATGGGCCCACCCTCTAGGGTACGAATCTTTAATATAACTGGCTTCATAAACTAGGAAAGCATGATGATAGGAGCTCTATAAGAAAAAAGGTTTTGGGGGGTAGTGAGTGGACGGTTGGGGCGTCCAGCAAGTCTTGGAATCCCGCCAAGGTTTAGAGGAAGCAAATTCACTTGGAAAAAGGATCCACCTTCAATAGAGGAGACAAAGGAAGGAGAGGTGGTGGACTAAGGAAAGGAGAAGGAGACTACCACATTTATAGCAACTAGTTCGGCATTCATGTCACCTATTTCGAGGAACGAGGAGAATGATACTGAAACGTGGGACTTCAACAATATGGCGGCAAAGCACTTCATCCTACGCCATCTCACTCAAGGACTTGCATGTCCTCATTTGCAGGTAGAAAAGGCATCCGATCTTTGGATGGCTCTCAGAAAGATGTACCGAAGTGGTACGATTCAGCAACAACAGTTGGTTGATTAGAATGATAAAGAGTATGTATACAAAGGGGGGAAGATGTTGGATTTTTGCAATGAGCTTGCTACACTCTTCATGGAGCTAGAGAGTGCGGGAAAAGATTTTGGTGAAAAAGAAAAGGTTAATTGTTTACTAATGAACTTACCGGATGAGTTTGAGAACATAGTCAACCGTGTACAAGACTTGCCGGACTCAAGGTGGATATGGAACTCAGTGGTAGGGATGATTCTCGTTCGGGAGAATACGATTGGGATCCGAATGGGAGGAAAGAGCGGGCAAGCATTGGCAACTACGACCGATTGGAGGAACAAGGATTTTCGGAAACCGGTCAGAAACCCTGGCGGGAGGGAGCAAAAAAAGCAGACCGACGGGTTCGGACCAAGGGCTCCAAAAGGTTTATGTCATTTTTGTAAGAAACCAGGGCACTATATGGCATAGTGCAATAAGCTAACCAAGCTTCGTTTAAAGGAGGGGTAGACCAATGGTACCTCAAGAGGAAAGAAAAAGGCCCGAGTGACACAGGTACATGAGGCTGAATCCGAGGACGAGAATGATGAGCTCCTTTTGGATCGAGAGTTGGAGGCGAAAACCGAGGTCGAAATTCCACGAAGGTAAAACTGTAATTGCGGTGGATTGAAAGGTGAAACATGCTGGAATATAGATTCAGGTGCCTCCATGCACATGTGTAAGGATAGGCACTTATTCACTAAGATAAGAAAGATTTCTCACCGTAGAGATTGAGTATAGGGATGGGAGGATAATTACCACTACTCTTGTAGGATCGATAGATGTATAAGTGTTAGTAGAAGAAAAGACATCCATAGTAACATTCTCTGATATATTGTTTATTTTGGAGCTAAACAAAAACTTCATCTCTACATTTGTATTAGATGATAAGGGTTTTTTAACTAGCATTTGGGAATGAGTCTTTACTGCTAGTTTTGAGGAGGATGTGTATTTCATTGCTGAGAATGGTAGCCATGGGATGTTTAGGCTGATTTGAAGTAATGCAACGAAGAAACTTTATGATGCAGTTGTTCATGATTTTATGATGTGGCATAAGAGGCTTGGGCATGTGAATCTAGATAAGTTATGAGAGATGAAAAAGATGGGAGTGGTGGAAGGGATTAAGTTCAATGAGAGTGATAATATAAGTGATTGTAGTGGATGTGCTCAAGGTAAAGCACACAGATTACCCTTTCCTAAAAGAACCACATATAAGGGAGAAAAAACTATAGATCTAGTACACAAAGATATTTCGGGACCGGCTAAATTGCCCTCACTGGGGGGGAAGAGATTTATGATGACTATCACTGATGATTGGTCTCGGTATTCCCGAGTGTGTTTTTTGAAAAATAAGCCAGAAGCTCAGGATTGCTTTAGAAAATATAAAGCATGGAGTGAAAAACTCCATGAAACTCGAATCAAGAGAGTAAGGAGTGACAATGGAGGAGAGTATACTTCTAACCAGTTTGAGGATTTTTTGAGGGAAGATGGGGTCCAACACCAAAAGACAGTTCCAAAAAAGCCGAAACAAAATGGGGTAGCTTAAAGGTTAAATAGAACACTAAGCGATAGTGCTAAAAGTATGTTGTCCGATAAAATGATAAGAAAAAGGATTTGGGCAGAGCAATGATTTGTGCTAATTACCTCAAAAATAGAGTTCATACTTCAGCTATAAAAGATGAAACACCTTAGGAGAGATGGATTGGCCGGAAACGAGACATATCTCACTTAAAGGTTTTCGGCAGTTAAGTATTCAGTTTAGATACACATCGGTCTTATAGGAAGCTAGATCCTAAAGGAAAACCAAGATACTTATTAGGAAATGATGAGGATGTTAAAGGATATAGAGTTTATGATCTAAAAAGGGAAGATATAACCTTAGTAAATCATCTAGTAGTTTGTGGATCCCTTCAAGTATACAAAGTAAGTAAAAATCATATTTGAGTCAGAAAATTCCGATTACTTTGAGCTTCCTAACTATCTATGTTTTAGAGAAGATGATATTCTTGCAGATACAAATCTTACCGTAAAGGACTCGACTGTGGAAACTCCAATGACAACTCTACCCGAAGCCGAAGACGTGGTGGAAATTGATTCGAAATCAAAGGAGAGGAGAGATGTTGATATTATTCAAAAAAATCCACGAGAACCATCTATTCCGGCCTCAAATTTTGTGGGGGGAAGGAGAAGTAGCAAAAGATTGCAAGAAAAATAGGTTAATAACAAGGTAACAAAACTATCTCATCAAGATGAACCTCAAACTTATGGAGAGGCGATGACTTGTCCAGAAAGAAACCGGTGGAAGACAGCCATCAATGAGGAGATGGCCTCAAATATGGCAGTCGATACTTGGGAGCTGGTGGATTGTCCACCTAACCGAAAACCAATCATTTGTAAGTGGGTTTTCAAATTAGAACTGAACCTAGATAACACAATCGAGCGCTACAAGACCCGATTAGTGGCAAAGGGATTTACACAAAAGGAGGGAATAGACTCTGAGGAAACCTTTGCCCCGGTCGTCAGATTTCCCTCCGTCCGCATATTTCTCAGCCTGGCACCAGCGGAAGATATGGAAGTGCACCAAACGGACATCAAGACAACCTTTTTGCATGGAGAATTGGAAGAGGAGATCTTCATGCGAAAATCCGAAGGGTTTGTGGAGGAAGGAGAGGAGAGTAAGGTATGTCGGCTGATTAAATCTCTTTATGGTTTGAAACAGTCGCCTCAACCGTGGAATAAGAAGCTTGATGATTTTCTTACCGATCAGGGATATATCCGGATCAGCTCAGATCACTCAATCTATGTTTTCGAAGATGAGGAAGGTTTTATATTTATTGCAATTTATGTTGATGATTTGCTTGTTTTAAGTAAATCAATGGAAAAAATTAATAAACTTAAAATCGATCTTAAGGGAAGATTTTAAATGAATGATATGTGGGAAGCAAAATGTATTTTGGGAATTCAAGTAGAAAGAGACCGAAAAAGAAAGATTATAAGATTGACTCAAAAGGAAGCAATAGGGAACATGCTTGAAAAATTTCAGATGGATAAAGCTAATAGTTGTACAACTCAAATGGAGTTGAAAAAGGGAAGTGATGGGAGTGAGGAAGAAGAAGTCATAGTGTTAGACGAGGAATTATCTCCTGAAAAACAAAAGTTCATGTGACCATTCCTTACAGGCAAGTAGTGAGAAGTCCAATCTATTATAGGAATTGTACCCGGTCGGATTTAGCTGCAGCTGTTGGAGTGCTGAATAGAAGTCTAAATGCTCCCACTAAGAGGGATTGGGAGTCAGCTAAGAGAGTCCTTAGATATTTCATAGGAACTAGGGATCTATGGTTACATTTGGGTGGGGAGAACAGTGACATCACTACTTGGAGTGATGCCACTTATGGTGATGCTCCGATGAGGAGATGCACTTTTGGATATGTATTATATTTGGGTGATGGGGCTTGTTGTTGGTGTAGCAAACAACATAAAGATATTACTCAGGCCACCATGGAGGCTGAGTATATAACCTATTGCTCTACTGTAAAACAATTAATGTGGGTCAAGTCTTTGCTTGGTGAGATTTGTCACCTTAAGAGTTGTGTGCAGAAATGTTTTTGTGATAATCAAGCAGCAAACGTTATTTTTGCCAATCCTATATATCATTATAAAGCCAAACACATGGACATTAGACTTAGCATTGTTAGAGAGAAAGTAGAAATCAAAATAATCAGTTTAGAGTACCGACGAGATAGTGAGATAATAGCAGATATAATGACCAAAACTAGGCCTTCTTCTAAGCTAATTTTCTACAAGAGAAGTGTGGTTTGAAATTGAAGATTGACTAGAAAATAAGAGGAGTGTACAAATTAATGGTTCGTTTAAAGTATTTTATAGGTCTAAATAGAAATATAGAAAGAAGCCGAGGTAGTCTACCTCTATCTTCTCTCTCCATCTCTCCAACTTGTCGCAGTCACTGAGAAATTGGAGAGGAAGCTAGAGCCATGGCTACCTAGGCTATCCAGAGGGTTATGGGAAATATACATTAGTTTATTTACCGTTAGGGGTTTATTTACTAAAAGGATATGTGCTGACCCAGGATTTGATCTTTGGACCTGCCCGTAGGTTAGTAGCCGGTACCTAGTAGCGTTATACGTTAAGTCTAGACCTAGTGTTACGTACTATAGGGTTTGATATTCAGTTAAACAATACTGCGTAGGATAATTCATTTAACTGAAACTGTTTACGAGATACATAGATCATGTTATGTAAAAGTACGGTTCACGGTACGGATAAGCAACGAATAACGTGCATTTGTTTCTTTAGCGAAAAAAATAATGCGCAGGTATTTATTACTGCTACCATTAAAAAGAATTTAATCGAACAGTCAAAATAAACCCTGAGATAGCGGAAGAGGATTTTGGGAGTTTTTTGTTATCGCCACATGGGATGACACGTGGCGAAATAACATTGGATAGCAGCATCTCCGCGGATTAAAGGAGCAAATCAGAATATATCACGTGTCAACATTTAGGCCATGTTGAACGGTGTCTGTTCAGAAAGTACCCCGGCAGCTGTACTTTTGTGTACGGAAGTGTAATATGATTAGCTCCGTACATCAGTAGATAGAGTATGTGAGAGAGATAGGACTTATAAAAATTAGGAGATAGGACCCTCTCTCCCATAGAGCTTCTATACAAAAGGTCAACTTTGACCCTCCATAACTAACTGCTCAAGGAAGCAAATTCAGAGATTCTTTTTGATATCGACTCAACGGAGTCTTCCCTTCACAAAGATGAAGGTGATTAGAGTTTTTATTTACCAGGGTGGCAGTTGTTCTTGCTGAAACACAAAGGGGTCAAGGTTATCTTAGATGCTTCTTGAAACCTTTCCATTCTTAAGACTTATGGAGGTCTCAGAGTCTTAGGTTATGGGCCCACCCTCTAAGGTACGAATCTTAAATAGAACATGCTTCATATACTAGGAAAGCATGATGATAAAAAAAGGTTTTGGGGGAGAGTGAGTGGACGGTTGGGGTGTCCATGAAGTCTTGGAATCCCTCTAGGGTTTAGAGGAAGCATATTCACCTAGAAAGAGGATACACCTTCAACTGAGGAGACAAAGGAAGGAGAGGTGGTGGACAAAGGAAAAGAGAAGGAGAAGACCACACCAATAACAACTGGTTCGGCATTCATGTAACCTATTCCGAGGAACAAGGAGAATGATACTGAAACCTAGGACTTCAACAATATGGTGGCAAAGCACTCCATCCTCCGCCATCTCACTTAATGACTTACATGTCTTCATTTGCAGGTAGAAAGGGTATCCGATCTTAAGATGGCTCTCATAGAGATGTATCGAAGTGGTACGATTCAGCAACAACAGTTTGCTTATAAGAAAGTAAAGAAGTATGTATACAAAGGGGGGAAGATGTTGGATTTTTGCAATGAGCTTGCTACACTCTTCATGGAGCTAGAGAGTGCGGGAAAAGATTTTAGTGAAAAAGAAAAGGTTAACTGTTTACTGATGAACTTACCCGATGAGTTCGAGAACATAGACAACAGTGTACATGACTTGCCGAACTCAAGGTGGATATGGAACTCAGTGGTAGGGATGATTCTCGTTCGGGAGAATACGATTGAGATCCAAATAGGAGGAAAGAGTGGGCAAGCCTTGGCAAGTGCGACCGATTGGAGGAACAAGGATTCTCAGAAACCTGTGGGAAACTATGGGGGGAGGGAGAAAATAATCAGAATGACGAGTTAGGACGAAGGGCTCCAAAATGTTTATGTCATGTTTGTAAGAAACCGGGGCACTATATGGCAGAGTACACTAAGCTAACCAAGCTTTGGTTAAAGGAGGGGTAGACCAGTGGTACCCTGAGAGGAAAGAAAAAAGCCCTAGTGACACAAGTACATGAGGCGGAATCTGACGACGAGAACAATGGACACCTTTTGGATGAGGAGTTGGAGTCAAAAAATGAGGTCGAAATTCCACGAAGGCAGAAATGTGCTTTCGGTGGATTGAAAGGTGAAGCATTTTCCCTGAGTCAGTCAAGGTTCAGCGGGACGCTGAATCCTTAGTGGGAGGCACTCTAACAATGTTACAGGATTTGAGTACTTAGTGGCTAGGGGTAGGCTGCTATGGTTGTGGTTCCAGAGCAGCGCAGCTGCCATCCCAGACCAGCGCAGAGCAGCAGTCTAGCAACTTAGCGACGTAGCAACTTAGTAGCGCAACGACATCGCAGCGCAGCATAGCAACGCCGCAAAATGTAGATTGAACGGTATTATTCTATAAGAATGTTTGGATAGGTCTCGGTTGACCGTGAAGGTCCACGTGTACAGTTGTACATTACTAGGTTGATTACCAGCTAGCTAGTTTAAATGGTCAAGTAGGCTTAGTGAATAGGAGACTCTTCGAGTAGATCTTCTCAGTGAGCGCAACCTTTTACTCTCTCCCAAGTAATAAAACGCAACCCTATTTGTCTGTGCTGTGTCATCCTACTGTTGCTACATGAAGATCTTTGGTGTTTTCCGCTGTTCATTGTGGCGTGTTAAGTGCTTTATTGCCCCTTTTACACAGGAATCGCAGCCATTTTCCGTGACTCAACAGCATGGATGAACACAATGTATCTACTACAGCAATGCTAGCGCAAGTTCTCATGGAATTGGAAAATGTTAGATTACAGAACGCGGAGCTGAGCAACACTATCGCAGCTTTGGAGTCTCGTCTTGGAGAGCGACCTCATGGAAGCATGGAGAGAGACTTCAAAGACCGAAATTAAGACTTCTTGACGAGTTTGACCCTGCAAGACACAAGAACCTTGACAAATGGTTATTCTCCGTTGCGATCTATCTCGAGAATTTTTTTAGCCTATCGGACCGTGAGAAGGTTCACTACGCGGGTGGTCTTCTTAAAGGGGCAGCTGGGGCGTGTTGGAGGACATTGGTGGAAGACGATGAGATACCGACCATATGGGCACTCTTCGTTCAACTTCTTGGCAACGCTTAGCAGCCTGTCAACACGGTAAAGGCGGCAAGAGATAAGATCACAGTATTGAAGCAACGAACCTCAGTGTTGGAGTTTACACAACGGTTCTTGGAGTGCAAAGTTCAAATACCTACGTTGACGGAGGATGAAGCGGTGGATTGCTACGTGAAGGGGCTTAAATCATCTATTCGTAGGGATGTGGAACAGTGGCTTGCTCGGGAAAGCACTACTCCTACTTTCTCGGCAATCATCCTGTTTGCGCAATGGATTGATTCGATTGACTTTAACCTCCGGAGACCTTATCACTACGGGTCGAGCAGCAGCGGAGGAAGCCAACGAGACGATGGTCCAACCCCCATGGAGCTCGGCGCAATTGACGAGGATAAGGAAGTCGTCAACGTCTTGGGAGAAAGAATAAACCTACCAAGACCAATACCAATGACTTATCCCCTGAGGAGCATCAGCAGAGGAGGCAAAATGGTTTATGCTTCCTGTGCGGTTCCCCAGATCATATGGCTTGAGAATGTCCAAAACGGAAAGGTCCCAAAAAGGAAAAACTTAACGTCATGAGATAAGCTGGAGTAGGAGGAGACCCTTGGATATTTCGGGGTCAAATCGGAGGAAATGCAACTAACTTCATTGTGGACTCAGAGCATCGGGGAACTTCATAAATGAGGCGACGGTGAAAAGGTTGAAACTTCCTCCCGTATTGCTAAAAGATCACCAATCGGTACAATTGGCCGACAGAAGTTCCTTGTCGATTACCCATCGTACTCCAAGGTTACGCGTCGGAATTGGAAAGTTCCGATGGTATGACACGCTTCATGTGTTACCTCTTGGGGACCATGAGGTAATCTTGGGTAAGCCGTGGCTGCAATAATGGAACCCGATGATTGATTGGAGAAGTGGTGCCATGAGAGTGAAGAAAGATAAAGAAGAGTTTGAGGTAAAAGCAGGACAACTGGTAAGGGAGCGGAAGAGGGACGCCTACTTTCAGCCTTACAGCTTAAGAGGACACTCAAGAAAGGGAAAACGATTATTACGGCCGTCGTCTAGCCAATGGAGGAGGCAAAGGAGGAGATTCCTGAGTAATGGAAGAAGAAGGACCCCGACTTCGACTCAAAAGAAAGTGACGACACTGGAAGGACTTCCGATGAGGCCCCAGAAGTCGTGACAAAACTTCTTGAGGAGTACGCAGATGTATTTCCCTTGAAGCTCCCCAAAGGATTACCTCCGAAGCGCGAAGTAGACCATAAGATAGAGCTTGGTCTCGGAGCGGTACCCTCGGCTAATCGGATGTACAAGATGAGTTACACCGAGTTTGACAAACTCAAAAAGCAACTCGCAGAGTTGGTGGAAGCCGGAGCAGTTGAACCGAGCAAGTCACCGTATGGAGCCCTCGTTCTTTTCGTAAACAAGAAAGATGGAGGTGTCCGTATGTGTATAGACAACCAAGCGCTAAATAAATTAACAGTGAAGAATGCGTACCCTTTACCGAGGATAGACAAGTTATTTGATCGACTTCAAGGTGCTAAACATTTTTCGAAGATAGACTTACGGAGCGGCTAGCACCAGATTAGAATTGCAGAGGGAGATTTGGAAAAAACTGCGTTTAGAACTCGGTATGGTCATTTCCAGTTTTGGGTAATGCCGTTCGGGTTAACTAACGCACCCACAACTTTTATGCATTTAATGAATTCCATCTTTCAGCAATATTTGGACGCGTTTGTAATCGTCTTTCTCGACGACATCTTGGTGTATAGCCAAACGCTAGATGATCATATAAAGCATCTACGCACGGTCCTACAAATCCTTGGGAAAAATAAGTTGTTCGCAAAGAGATGTAGATGTGAAAAGAGAAAATTGATTTTTTGGCCCATGTGGTGAGTCGAGATGGAATCGCAATGGATTTGAACAAAACAAGGGCAATAAAAGAGTAGCCGCAGCCAGCGAATATAACAGAGTTATGGAGCTTCTTAGGATTATGCTCTTACTATTGACATTTTGTCGAGGGTTTCGCAAAAATCGCTGCACCGCTCACATAATTACTCAAGAATGAAGCGCCCTATGAATGGAAGTCAGCGCAGGGGGCAGCCTTTCACACACTAAAGAAGCGGTTGGTTACCGCCCCTGTGTTAGCTGTTCCCGACCCAAACTTACTTTGAACGATAATCACCGACACCAGCGATACAGCTATTGGAGCGATCCTTATGCAAGATCAAGGAAAAGGTCTTCAACCCATTGCCTACGATAGTCGAAAACTAAAGGTGGCGGAGCTTAATTGGGCCACCTGTGAGAAAGAGACAATCGCTATCATTAATACACTAGAGGTTTGGAAGTGTTACGTTCAAGGGAAACGGATCACGGTTATCACAGATCACCACGCCCTCCAATACTTACAAACACAACCGAAGTTGTCCAAGAAGCAAGTGTGATGGGTGACGTTTCTCCAGACATTCGGATCGGAACTGGTCATTGAGTATAAACCGGGCAAGACGAACCCAGCGGATGCGCTGTCACAAAGACCCGCAATCCTTGCGCCAGCAGCGAAGCAACAACCGCAAGCATTGCACCTTGTAAACGTAAGCGCTGCAAAAGAGAGCACCGCAACATCGACCGCAGCGCAAGATCGGAAACTCAGCGCAGTTACCAGTATGATTCAAGTGGACGAACAGTGGTTAAGTAAGATAAAGGCCACCTACCGCGACGAGGACACACTAAAGGAACTCATGAAACGGAAGGTACTAGTTTGAACCACCAATGGTATGTGGGGTTACAGACCGAGTTAAACAATACGATTGTACGTTCTGACGAATATGGAGTTACGTCATACGATCCTTAAAATGAGTCACGATGAGCCGCTTTGTGGACATTTTGGGCGGGATAAGACAACCGCACGTGTCGTTGAGGCGTATTACTGGCCAAACATGACTTGCGACACTGCGGAGTATGTCTGGACGTGCGACTCTTGTAACAGGAACAAATCAGAACCAGGCCACAACAAGGTCTGTTACAACCCCTTCCCATACCATCTGTTCCTTAAGAGGCGACTTCGATGGATTTTATTGTAGCCCTTCCGCTGACCAAGGAGGGCTACGACTCAATCTTCGTCGTCGTGGATTACTTGACGAAAATGGCCCATTTCTTACCCACCTCCACCACAGCCACCGCACAAGATATCGCCAAATTATTCTTTCGAAGATATTCCACCATCACATACTTCCGCAAAGGATCGTCAGCGACCGCGATCGTAAATTTTTGAGTCACTTTTGGCGAAATCTATTTGCGCTGTGTGGCACGTATTTGGCCATGTCCACAGCTTACCACCCTTAAACTGATGGTCAGACTGAAAGGGTGAATCCAACTCTAGAAGAAGTGTTGCGGGCGTATGTCTCGGTGCATCAAACGGATTGGGTGGACCATTTAACAACGATTGAGGTGGCGTACAACAGTGCGGTACACTCGTCAACCAATGCTACGCCATTCTCACTAAATGGAAGACATCCCACTCTTCCTCACAACTTATTGGTAGCGGATTGCCATACGCCGCCAACTCTGGATTTTGCCAAAACACTGCAAGAAATCCTTAACAAGGCGACCATGGCACTAGAGTTAGCAAAGGATCGCCAAATGGCGCAAGCCGACGCTCACCAGAAGGACGCCGTCTTTAACGTGGGGGAAAAAGCTTGACATAATATGGCCAACCTCTCCTTGCCCAACGCCCTCTCTAAAAAGTTGGCACCCAAATTCTCGCGCCCATTCACAATTTTATCCCGTGTGGGCGAAGTGGCTTATAAGTTGGATATTCCGAAAGACTGGTGTATCCATAATGTTTTCCATGTTTCTCTCCTTAAAACCATTTCGCGACCCTGATTCCATGTTTCCTAATCGATGACAAAATACTCCTTTACCACCAGTGCGGGGTAACTCAGACGAGTATGAAGTGGAAGAGATCCTACAGTCGCGTCGCTCTCGCAATTCCAACTCAAGCCAATATTTGGTGCGTTGGAAGGTCTACGGTGCTGAGAATGACTCTTGGGTGAACGAGAAGGACCTGGATTCCCTAGAGTTGCTACGCCGATTTCAGCAGAGTGAGGAAACTCAGCTGCACCAGAGGGGCAATCGCAGCAGCCGCAATCAAGGTGCGAAGCGCAGCGTCGCAACCATCGCAATTATATTGGGGACGCGGCAAAGAAAAGATGCGGCGATGTTACCACTTTGCAGCGATGTAGCAGCGCAGCCACCGCAACGCAGCACGGTCAGAGTGCCGTCATAGGAACGCAGCGCCACCGCTGCGGTGACAAGAAAGCGCAACGGCGCAATTTTGTTTCACCAAGATGGTAACACCGAACCCTCGGTTTCGACGCAACTGCGCAGTCTTCTAAATGTTAGACGCTGCTATACCTTCGCACGCTGCAACGCTTTGCAGAGCCCAAAAGTGAAACCCTCAACCCTCGTTGATAAAACCATCATCCGCCCTCGCGACCAACCCACTCTCAGCAGTTTGGAAATTGCATCACTCTGCACAGTCAGTTTGCCTTCACTTCTGGAATTACCGAAATTGTCTTGCACAACGGTGTCTATGGGGTCGTTGTCCTCTCTACCGCCGAAATAGAGGAGACTTGTATGAGTGAGGCAAGAAGATGTGACCCGCCCCGAAAGATTATTAATGGCGGTGGAGGCCATGGTGGAAGCAGACAGGAGAAGGGAGGTAGAAGCAAAGGCCGAAACCTGAGGACACCGCCAGTAGCGAGGACGCGCCGACAAACACCAGTGGAGGGGAAGGGTCAGAAAATTCATAGGACCCCGAGTACAATCCATTACAGGAGGGAGATGAGGAGGATGAGGAGGATCATGAGCTCTCAAACGCAGAGGAGCCGGAGCGAAAACCCACACCCCCACCAATTGAGGAGCGTGCCTCAGATTTGGAGGTGATGAGGGACCCAAATAAGGAGAGCACCGCTGACGAGCACTCGTCTGAAAGTGCAGAGAAAAAGGCAGAAGCAGAATACCCTAGTGGCAACAATGTGTTCCTCCTTTGAAGGGACTAAAAGGATACGGAGGAGGAAAGTGAACAAGAAGATGAAATCCCTGATAACCTCTACCCACTCCCTGTCGACATCGAGTATCCAGACCTCACTTTCGGCTTCGCTAAACGATTCTATTGGGATCCCTCGGAATGGCCCGAGGAGTGACGTATAGGAAAGCTTGGGGACCCTATCAATATCCTTGGCGATGTAACGTCACACCCTGCGTGGAATTTTATACGGACAAAGGACCTAGGGAACAATCACAAGACTCTCTCATTTGTGGAAGAAGTGGAGGACAACAACCAATACAGGATAGATGTTCCTGGGTTACTCCGTCATTACCACCCGTGGGATGTCCGCCCCCATGACATCATCTCTAGGGCGGAGGTTACCCTGAGGTACGGGCACTCAAGCTGGCCTGAAAGAATGATCTACAGCGGGCGCGAGCTGCAAGAAAACATGTATTCTTCAAGCTACGGAAAATACCTTGGTGGGAACCGCCGGACGAAGAAGCGGAGGAAGTTCCCTTAGTGATTGAAACTGAAGAACCCCCGATTCTGACATCGGAGGAACCTGAACCGGCGGCCATTTCGCCGCAACACGAAGCACCCTACATTGTGCCGAAGGAGGGGAAAGACCAGGTTCGAGAGCAGATCACCCTGAGGCGGTTGGCAACGGCATATCATCACATTGCGCTACTGGAGACCTCGTGCGAGAAGCTCCAAAATCAGCTCGACGCCCTTCGCCAAGAGTTTGAGGAGTATCACGAAGAAACATACAATATACTCAGGCAGTTGCAATTTCCCTGAGTTAATCGAGGATCAACAGGACGCTGAATCCTTAGTGGGAGGCACTCTAACAGGGTTACGGGATTTGAGTACTTAGTGGCTAGGGCTAGGCTGCTATGGTTGCGGTTCTAGAGCATCGCAGCTGTGATCCCAGACCAGAGCAACGCAGCAGCATAGCAACTTTGCAACGTAACAACTTAGTAGCGCAGCGACATTGAAGCACAACATAGCTACGCTGCAGAATGTAGATTGAGCGGTATAGTTCTAGAAGAATGTTTAGATAGGTCTTGGTTAACCGTGAAGGTCCACGTGTATAGTTGTACAGTACTAGGCTGACTAGCAGCTAGCTAGTTTAAATAGTCAAGTAGGCCTAGTGAATAGGACACTCTTCGAGTAGATCTTCTCAGTAAGTGCAACATTGTAATCTCTCCCAAGTCATAAAGCGCATCATTGTTTGTCAGTGTTGTGTGATCATAGTGTTGCTACAGGAAGATCCTTGGTGTTTTCCGTTGTGCATTGTGGCGTGTTGAGTGTTATATTGCCCCTTTTACAGATACGCACCTGTTCCCTGAGATAAGAAAGATTCCCACTGTAGAGATAGAGTACGGGAATATAAGGATAGTCACCAATACTCTAGTAGGATCCGTAGATGTATAAGTGTTAGAAGAAGGAAAGACATCAATAGTAACATTCTCCGATGTATTATTTATTCCGGAGCTAAACAAAAACCTCATCTCTACATTTGTAGTAGATGATAAGGGTTTTTGTACTAGCACTAGGGAAGGAGTCTTTACTGCTACTTTTGAGGAGGATGTCTATTTCATTGCTGAGAATGGTAGCCCTGGGATGTTTAGGCTGATTTTAAGTAATGAAACGAAGAAACTTTATTATGTTGGTGTTCATGATATTATGATGTGGCATAAGAGGCTTGGGCATGTGAATCTAGATAAGTTAAGAGAGATGAAAAAGATGGGAGTGGTGGAAGGGATTCAGTTCAGTGAGAGTGATAATATAAGTGATTGTAGTGTATGTGCTCAAGGTAAAGCACACAGATTACCCATTCCTAAAACAACCACCTATAAGGGAGAAAAAATTATAGATCTAGTACACAAAGATATTTGGGGACCAGCTAAAGAGCCCTCACTGGGGGAGAAGAGATTTATGATGACTATCACTGATGATTGGTCTCGGTATTCGCGGGTGTATTTTTTGAAAAATAAGTCAAAAGCTCAAGATTGCTTTAGACAATATAAAGCATAGAGTGAAAAACTCCATGAAACTCGAATCAAGAGAGTAAGGAGTGACAATGTTGGAGAGTATACTTCTAACTAGTTTGAGGATTTTTTGGGGGAAGATGGGGTCCAACACCAAAAGACAGTTCCAGAAAAGCCGGAACAGAATGGGGTAGCTCCAAGGTTAAATAGAACACAAAGTGATAGTGCTTGAAGTATGTTGTCCGATAAAAATATAGGAAAAGGGTTTTGGGCAGAAGCAATGAACTGTGCTAATAACCTCAAAATTAGAGTTCTTACTTCAGCCATAAAAGATCAAACACTTTATGAGAGATAGCAAGCTAGAATCCAGACATATCTCACTTTAAGGTTTTCGACGGTTAAGTATTCAGTCTAGATACAGATCCGTCTAATTGGAAGCTAGATCCTAAAGGAAAACCGGGATACTTCTTAGGATATTAGAAGGATGTTAAAGGATATAGAGCTTATGATCTAAAAAGGGAAGATATAATTTTAGTAAAGCATCTAGTAGTTATGGATGAAGAAAAGTCTGTGGATCCCTTCAAGTATACAAAGTCAGTATAAATCAGATTTGACTCAGAAAATTTCGATGACTTTGAGCTTCCTAACTATCCAGGTTTTATAGAAGATGACATTCTTGTAGGTACAAATCAGACCAAAAAGAACTCGGCAGTGGAAACTCCATTGACAACTATACACGAAGCGGAAGACATGGTGGAAATTGATTCGGAATCAAGGGATAGCGGAGAAGCCGAGATTCTTCGAAAGAATCCTCGAGAACCATCTATTCCGGCCTCAAATTTTTAGGGGGGAAGGAGAAGTAGCAAAAGATTGCAAGAAAAATAAGTTATTAACATGGTATCGGAGCCAGGGGGACCAGGTTTACATGGACTATTATGACCAGCTACCTCTCAAGGGGGGGTGTTGACGTACAAAAGGTGTACCGCTCAGTACCCGGAATTGTGGTTTAATCCACACTAAAACTTGTATAAAATTGGACCCACCAGCGTAACATGTGAGTTGGTGGCAATGTGGTAGTGCATTTGCAGCTTAAGTGAAAGGTCTCTGGTTGAAATCCTGGCTTGCTCATCAATCCCTTTATTGGGATTGTCCATTATATCCCCAGATTCTAGGAATCTTAACATGCTCTCCTCTCTTTCCTCCACAAAGCCTTTCGAGTGCCTCATAAAAATCTCTTCCTCTAACTCACCATTGAGAAAGGTAGTTTGGAAATCCATCAGATGAATTTCCATATCTTTTGCAAATGCCAGACTGAGGAGAATCCTTACGGAGGGAAAGCGTAGTATTCGTGCAAAGGTCTCTTCATGGTCTATTCCCTCGTTTTGGGTAAAACCATTTGCTACTAATCTGGTTTTGTTCCTCTCAATGGAATTATCTAGATTCAATTTTAAAATTAAACACCCATTTAAACCCAATCGGCTTTTTGTCTGGAGGATAGTCCACTTCTTTCCATGTATTAGCTTTCATAATGGAAGCCATCACGTCATTAATGGCTCTAACCCATCTGTCCTTCTCTAGACTCTTCATACCTTGGAGTAATTCTGAGGCCCATCAAGATGTGACATTTTTTTTACCTTGTGAACCGCTCGCTTTTCTTGCAGCCTTTTGCTGCTTCTTCGTCCTCTTTCAAACTCGGAATCTGGAATAAATGGTTATCTCGCATTTTTCCAAACGACTTTATCTCCTCCCTTGTCCATGGGATTAGGCTCTTCTTCTATGTCCTCTAACTGGACTAGAGCTTGAAGATTCATTGATGTCTCCTCGAGATGCAATAGTTTGATGCCTTACACTTCTTTCAGGGAATTCAAACTTTTCCTCACTTTCTGAGTCAAATCTAATTGTGATGGTCTTATAACATTTAAAGGGATTTATCGACTTTCCTTCATCCATGACAGCGGGGTGCTTAACCATTATAATATCTTTTGTGCGATCATAGACTCAATATCTCTTGACATTCTCATCATATACCACTAGATATCTCGGCTTTCCATTAACATCTATTTCCAATCCTTTCGGTTAGAATTCGGACTTTACACTTGACTCTCAAATACTTTTAGATGAGATACATCTGGCTTCCTCTCAACCCATCTCTCATAAGGTGTTTCCCCTTTTATAGCTGTAGTAAGAACTATATTCTTAATGTAACTTGCATAATTGATAGCTTCGCCCCACAAGCGTTTTCATATTTTCATATCAGTTAACATGCATCAAGCACTATCACCTAGGGTTCTATTTGGCCTTTCAGCTACACGATTTTGCTTTGGGTTATCAAAAACAGTCTTTTGATGTTGTACTCCCTCATATATCAAGAAATCCTCAAACTGGTTAGATGTTTATTCCCCCTATTATCACTTCGAATTCTCTTATTAGGGGTTCCATGTTACTTCTCACTCCATGCTTTATATTCTTTAAAGTAAACTGGTGCTTCAGATTTGTTTTTAATAAAGTAAACTTTGGAATATCTTGACAAGTTATCAGTTATGGTTAGCATATATCTTTTACCTCCTACCAAAGGTACTTTGGCCAGTCCGCAGATATCCATGTGCAAGCACCCTTTCCTCTTTATAGGTGGTAGATTTAGGGAAAGGCAGTGTGTGAGCTTTACCTTGTGCACAGCCACTACAATCATCCATCAGCTCATTGTCCCCAAAGTAAATCTCTTCCACCACACCCAATTTTTTTCATTTCTCTCAATCTATCCAAATGCATATGCCCTAACCGCTTATGCCATATCATTATCTCGCGGAAACCAACATAGTAAGAATTCTTCTTTTTATTGTTCAAGTTAAGACCGAATATTCCTTGGCTACCCTCATCAACAGCGTAACAAACCTCACCATCATACTTTGGTGTGAAAGATCCCTTCGTAGTGTAAGTCCCAAAATCTTTATCACCTGGGACAAAGGTAGAGATGAGATTCTTGCTTATTTGAGGTATATAGAGAACATATGAGAATGTTACTATAGATGCTTGATCCTCCACTATTACCTTTAGATTTACCAATCCCATTAGATCTGTAGTACTATTTTCCCATCCCTATATTCTATATATGTTGTGGGAATCTTTCGCGGCTAAGTAAATAACTGCTTTTCACGGCATATATGCATTGAGGCATTCGAGTCAATGATAAAACCTTCCTCGGGAACTTCTCGGAGAGCTCTGATTGCACATTTCTCCCTCTTGTGATCTCTTTCTTCTCCAATTTTTCGTTGATAATAAGCTGCGCGTCCTCTTCATCTAAGATTTCCTCCTCTTTGAGTTACCCTTTAACCAGTGTGGTTAGGAGGGCTTTTTCCTTTTTGGAAGGTACACCGGACTTATTCTCCCTCAGCCTCAGCTCCGTCATCTTGGTACACTCTACCATGTAATTACCCAATTTCTTGCAAAAATGGCAAAGCCCATTTGGTGGTCAATGTAGAAACTAATGGATTTATTAGTATTTTCTAGGTCTAAATAGAAATAGAAAGAAGCCGAGGCAGTCTATCTCTAACTTCTCTCTCCAACTCTCAAACTTGTTGCAGTCACTGAGAAGTTGGAGAGGAAGCTAGAGCCATGGCTACCTTGGCTATCCTGAAGTTTACGGGAATTTAATATTAGGGTTTATTTATTTAATTAAAAGTTAAGCGCCGGCGACAGGATTTGATCCCTGTACCTACCGGCCGGCAGATAGGAAATAGCCGGTAGCCTTAGCCGTTAGGTCTAGCTATAGTGATACGTACTATATAGTTTGATAATGATTTAAAGATGTATACGTACGATAAATTCATTTAACTGTTACGGATTACCGGATACATAGATCCGGTACGGATGACGGTACGGATTACGAATCAATACCGCGCATTTGTTTCGGAAGTGAAATAAATACCGCGCATGTATTTATTACGGCTAAGATTAAATCTGAATTTAATCGGACGGCCGGAATTAGCGCCGAGATCGCGGAGGGAGATTTCGGCGATTTGTGGCCATCGCCACATCGGATGACACGTGGCGAAATTCCGTTGGATTGTAGAATCTCCGGAGATTATGGCACCGAATCCGGATTTGACATGTGTCGACATTTAGGCCATGTCGTACAATGTCCGTACTGAAAGTACACCGGCGGCTGTACTTTTGCGTACGGAACTCAATTCTGATTGGTTCCGTACATTAGTACATAGAGTCTGTGAGAGAGATAGGACTTAGAAAAATTAGAAGATAGGACCCTCTCTCCCAGAGAGCTTCTGTACAAAAGGTCAACGTTGACCCTCCATAACTTACTGCTCAGGGGAGCAAATTCAGAGATTCTTTTTGCTACTGACTCACGAGAGTCTTGGCTTCACAGGGGTGCAGGTTGTCAGGGTTTTTGTCTGCCAGGGTGGCAATTATTTTTGCTTAAACACAAAGGGGTCAGGATTATCCTAGAGGCTTCTTGGAAGCTGTCCACTCTGAGGACTTATGGAGGTCTCAGAGTTACAGGTTATGGGCCCAACCTCTAGGGTACCAATCTTTAATGGAACTGGCTTCATATACGGGGAAAGTATGATGATAGGAGCTCTATGCGAAAAAATGTTTTGGGGGATAGTGAGTGGACGATTGGGGCGTCCATCAAGTCTTGGAATTCCTCCAGGGTTTGGAGGAAGTAGATTCACCAGGAAAGAGGATTCACCTTCAACGGAGGAAACAAATGAAGGAGAGGTGGTGGACAAAGGAAAGGAGAAGGAGGCGACCACACCAATAGCAACTGGTTTAGCATTCATGTCACCTATTCCGAGGAACGAGGAGAATGATACTGAAACCTGGGACTTCAACAATATGGCGGCAAAACACTTCATCCTACGCCATCTCACTCAAGGACTTGCATGTCCTCATTTGCAGGTAGAAAGAGCATCCGATCTTTGGATGGCTCTCATAGAGATGTACCGAAGTGGTACGATTCAGCAACAACAGTTGGCTGATCAGAAAGTTAAGGAGAATGTATACAAAGGGGGAAATATGTTGGATTTTTGCAATGAGCTTGCTACACTCTTCATGGAGCTACACAGTGCAGGAAAAGATTTTAGTGAAAAAGAAAAGGTTAACTGTTTACTGATGAAGTTACCTGATGAGTTCGTGAACATAGTTTACCGTGTGCAGGACTTGCCTGACTCAAGGTGGATATGGAACTCAGTGGTAGGGATGATTCTCTTTCAAGAGAAAACAATTGAGATCCGAAGGGGAGGAAAGAGTGGCCAAGCCTTGGCAACAGCGACTGATTGGAGGAATAGGGATTCCCGAAAACCGGTTGGAAACTATGGGGGTAGGGAGCAGAAAAAACAGGCAGATGAGTTCGAACCAAGGGCTCCCAAAGGTCTATGTCATTTTTGTAAGAAACCGGGGCACTATATGGCAGAGTGCACTAAGCTAACCGAGCTTCGGTTAAAGGAGGGGCAGACCGGTGGTACCCCGAGAGGAAAGAAAAAGGCCCTTGTCACACAGGTACTTGAGGCTGAATCCGAGGACGAGGACGATGAGCTCCTTTTGGATGAGGAGTTGGAGGCGAAAAAAGAGGTCGAAATTCCACGGAGGCAGAAATGTGCTTACGGTGGATTGAAAGGTGAAGCAGGCTGGATTGTATATTCAGGTGCCTCCATGCACATGTGTAAGGATAGACACCTGTTCACTAAGATAAGAAAGATTCCCACCGTAGAGATAGAGTACGGGGATGGGAGGATAGTCACCACTACTCTTGTAGGATCGGTAGATCTAAAAGTGTTAGTAGAAGGAAAGACATCCATATTAACATTCTCCGATGTATTGTTTATTCCGGAGCTGAACAAAAATCTTATCTCTACATCAATATTAGATGATAAGGGTTTTTTTACTAGCACTAGGGAAGGAGTCTTTACTGCTAGTTTTGAGGATGATGTCTATTTCATTGCTGAGAAAGGTAGCCATGGGATGTTTAGGCTGATCTTAAGTAATGAAAAGAAGA
This sequence comes from Zygnema cylindricum, assembly GCA_037447655.1. Classification (NCBI taxonomy): domain Eukaryota; kingdom Viridiplantae; phylum Streptophyta; class Zygnematophyceae; order Zygnematales; family Zygnemataceae; genus Zygnema; species Zygnema cylindricum. The sequence goes on along the minus strand of JBBHKE010002011.1, from coordinate 75,409 downwards.
AACTTTACTATGCTGGTGTTCATGATATTATGATGTGGCATAAGAGGCTTGGGCATGTGAATCTAGATAAGTTAAGAGAGATGAAAAAGATGGGAGTGGTGGAAGGGATTCAATTCAGTGAGAGTGATGATATAAGTGATTGTAGTGGATGTGCTCAAGGTAAAGCACATAGATTACCCTTTCCTAAAACAGCCACCTATAAGGGAGAAAAACTTCTAGATCTAGTACACACAGATATTTGGGGACCGGCTAGAGTGCCCTCACCGGGGGGGAAGAGATTTATGATGACTATAACTGATGATTGGTCGCGGTATTCCCGGGTATATTTTTGAAAAACAAGTCCGAAGCTGAGGATTGTTTTAGACAATATAAAGCATGGAGCGAAAAACTCCATGAAACTCCAATCAAGAGAGTAAGGAGTGACAATGGTGGAGAGTATACTTCTAACCAGTTTGAGGATTTTCTGAGGGGAGATGGGGTTCAACACCAAAAGACAGTTCCAGAAAATCCGGAACAGAATGGGGTAGCTGAAAGGTTAAATAGAACACTAAGTGATAGTGCTAGAAGTATGTTGTCAGATAAAAAGATAGGAAAAAGGTTTTGGGCAGAAGCAATGAACTGTGCTAATTACCTCAAGAATAGAGTTCTTACTTCAGCTATAAAAGATCAAACACCTTATGAGAGACGGACACGCCGGAAACCAGACATATCTCACTTAAAGGTTTTCGGTAGTCAAGTATTCAGTCTTGATACTGATCGGTCCAATTGGAAGCTAGATCCTAAAGGAAAACCGGGATACTTATTAGGATATGATGAAGATGTTAAAGGATATAGAGTTTATGATTTAAAAAGGGAAGATATAATCTTAGTAAAGCATCTAGTAGTTATGGATGAAGGAAAGTCTGTGGATCCCTTCAAATATACAAAGTCAGTAAAAATCAGATTTGAGTCAGAAAATTCCGATGACTTTGAGCTTCCTAACTATCCAGGTTTTAGAGAAGATGACATTCTTGCAGGAACAAATCAGAACGAAAAGGACTCGGCTGTGGAAACTCCAGTGACAACTCTACTCGAAGCGGAAGACGTGGTGGAAATTGATTCGGGATCAAGGGATAGGGGAGAAGCCGAGTTTGTTCGAAAGAATCCACGAGAACCATCTATTCCGGCATCAGATTTTGAGGGGGGGAGGAGAAGTAGCAAAAGACTGCAAGAAAAACAGGTTAATAACAAGGTAACTAAACTATCTCATCAAGATGAACCTCAATCTTATAGAGAGGCGATGACTTGTCCAGAAAGAAACCGGTGGAAGACAGCCATCAATGAGGAGATGGCTTCAATCATGGCAGCCGATACTTGGGAGCTGGTGGACTGTCCACCTAACCGAAAACCAATTGGTTGTAAGTGGGTCTTCAAATTAAAACTAAACCCAGATAACACAATCGAACGCTACAAGGCCAGATTAGTGGCAAAGGGATTTACACAAAAGGAAGGAATTGACTACGAGGAAACCTTTGCCCCGGTGGTGAGATTTCCCTCCGTCCGTATACTTCTCAGTTTAGAAGCGGCGGAAGACATGGAAGTGCATCAGATGGACATCAAGAGAGCCTTTTTGCATGGAGAATTGGAAGAGGAGATCTTCATGCGACAACCCGAAGGTTTTGTGGAGGAAGGAGAGGAGAGTAAGGTATGCCGGCTGATTAAATCTCTTTATGGTTTGAAACAGGCACCTCGACAATGGAATAAGAAGCTTGATGAGTTTCTTACCGGTCTGGGATATATTCGGATCAGCTCAGATCACTCAATCTATGTTTTTGAAGATGAGGAAGGTTTGATATTTATTGCAATTTATGTTGATGATTTGCTTGTATTAAGTAAATGAATGGAAAAAATTAACAAACTGAAAACCGATCTTAATGGGAGATTTGAAATGAAGGATATGGGAGAAGCAAGATATATTTTGGGAATTCAAGTAGAGAGAGACCGGAAAAGGAAAATAATAAAACTGACTCAAAAGGAAGCAATAGGGAACATGCTTGAAAAATTTCAAATCGATAAAGCTAATAGTTGTACAACTCCAATGGAGTTGAAGAAGGGAAGTGAGGGGAGTGAGGAAGAAGGAGTCATAGTCTTAGACGAGTAATTATCTCCTGATGAACAGAAGTTCATGCAGACTATTCCTTACAGGCAAGTAGTGGGAAGTCTAATCTATTTTATGAATTGTACCCGGCCGGATTTAGCTGCAGCTGTAGGAGTGCTGAGTAGAAGTCTAAATGCTCCCACTAAAAGGGATTGGGAGGTAGCTAAGAGAGTCCTTAGATATTTGGTAGGAACTAGAGATCTATGGTTGCATTTGGGTGGGGAGAATACTGACATCACTACTTGGAGTGATGCTAGTTATGGTGATGCTCCGATGAGGAGATGTACTTCTGGATATGTATTATATGTGGGTGATGGGGCTTGCTGTTGGAGTAGCAAACAGCAAAAGGTTATTGCTCAGTCCACCATGGAGGCTGAGTATATGGCCTCTTGCTCTGCTGTAAAAGAATTGATGTGGGTCAAGTCTTTGCTTGGTGAGCTTGTTCACCTTAAGAGTGGTGTGCAGAAAATATTTTGTGATAATCAGGCAGCAATCGCTATTTCTGCCAATCCTAAACACCATTTTAAAGCCAAACACATGGACATCAGACTCAGCTTTGTTAGAGAGAAAGTAGAAAACAAAATAATCAGTTTAGAGTACAGACCAGATAGTGAGATGGTAGCAGATATGATGACCAAACCTGTGCCTTCCCCTAAGCTAATTTTTTGCAGGGAGAAGTGTGGTCTGAAATTAAAGATTGACTAGAAAATAAGGGGAGTGTAGAAACTAATGGATTTATTAGTATTTTCTAGGTCTAAATAGAAATAGAAAGAAGTCGAGGCAGTCTATCTCTAACTTCTCTTTCCAACTCTCAAACTTGTCGCAGTCACTGAGAAATTGGAGAGGAAGCTAGAGCCATGGCTACCTTGGCTATCCTGAGGTTTACGGGAATTTTATGTTAGGGCTTATTTATTTAAATTAAAAGGTATGTGCCGGCGGCAGGATTTGATCCATGTACCTACCGGCCGGCAGATAGGAAATAGCCGGTAGCCTTAGCCGTTAAGTCTAGCAGTAGTATTACGTACTATAGTGTTTGATATTTATTTAAATGGTTATGCGTGCGATAAACCATTTAACTGAAATGAATTACGGGATGTATAGATCCAGTAAAATAAAAATGTACGACTTACAGTACGGACACAAATCAGTACCGCGCATTTGTTTCGTAAATGAAACAAATACCGCGCATGTATTTATTACGGCTACGATTAAAGTCTACTTTAATCGGACGACCGAGATTAGCACCGAGATCACGGAGGAAGATTTCGGCGGTTTGTGGCCATCGCCACATCGGATGACACGTGGCGAAATTCCGTTGGATTGTGGAATCTCCGGATATTATGGCACCGAATCCGGATTTGACATGTGTCGACATTTAGGCCATGTCGTACAATGTCCGTACTGAAAGTACACCGGCGGCTGTACTTTTGCGTACGGAACTCAATTCTGATTGGTTCCGTACATCAGTAGATAGAGTCTGTGAGAGAGATAGGACTTAGAAAAATTAGAAGATAGGACCCTCTCTCCTAGAGAGCTTCTGTACAAAAGGTCAACGTTGACCCTCCATAACTTACTGCTCAGGGGAGCAAATTCAGAGATTCTTTTTGCTACTGACTCAGGGGAGTCTTGCCTTCACAGGGGTGCAGGTTGTCATGGTTTTTGTCTGCCAGGGTGGCAGTTATTTTTGCTTAAACACAAAGGGGTCAGGATTATCCTAGAGGCTTCTTGGAAGCTGTCCACTCTGAGGACTTATGGAGGTCTCAGAGTTACAGTCAAAGTCCGGATTCGTCTGGTTGATCTCCTCGTCCTCCGACACCAAAATCCCATAGGGTTTCTTGGTCTCTCCCATTAGTTCTAGCGGCCAAGGCTTGAAAACTTTTCCCTGCGCTCTAAAGCTCAATGGTATTCTCTCTAACCAAGATCATCCCAATTAGTGTATTCCAAATCCACTGGTTTTCTGAGAGATCTTGAACTATGTTGGCAATATTGTCATACTCCTCTAGGAGCTTCATCATTAATGTATTTACTCTCTCCTTTCTAGATTCCACCTTCCCAGTACTTTCCTGTTCCACAAATAAATTTGCCAAATCATTACAATAATCAAGCCATTTCTCTCCTTTGTGATCAAATGCCTCAATTTTTTGATCTATAAGTTTTTGTTCTTGAAATGTGCCATTTTTATAAATGTCTTCAAGTGCCTCTCACAAATCAAAAGCTCTCTCTACATTTAGATAAGGTGTTTCTACTTTTCGAGAAAGATGACCGAAAATGAAATGGTAAGCAATTGAGTTGTTAAAGTCCCAGACATCAGGGTCATACTCCTCAGTTTTAGACATCACCTCCGCCAGCACCAGCTTTAGTGTTGATCTCAAATTCACCGCTGTGAACTTCTCATTTTCCTATCTTGAATCAGAGACGCCATATTCTCCTTTATCATCCTCATTTTATGACTACACGTATCCTGCTAAAAATTGCAGTCCTTCGAATCCTCGTGGAGCTCCCAATGGTGTGGATAGACGTTGCACATGACCACTTACAATACCCTATAATGTGTTTCCAAGAAGTTCACTCCTCACCATCGTGTTCCAGTATATAAAACCTGTTCCATTGAAGATCAATACAGTGAAGAGTGGGCCCATCACTTGTAGTTTTGCAACCTCCCTTGGTGCCAAGAATGTGCAGCATGCTTCAAGCCTCTAGGATAACTTTAAGTGCCCCTCTTTCTTTTCTAACAACCGCCACCCTGGCAGATAAAGACTCTGAGTGCCATCATTGTTGGAAAGGCTCGACTCCCTTGAGCCCAATGAAAAAAGAATTACTCAATACGCCCATCCATGCGATTAATTATCAAGTAGCAAAGATGTCGTACAAGATCTGCAAGAGAGAGGCAGCCATCTACCAAAACTCTAAGTCTTAAACCCATATCTAACCCCCCTAGTACTGAGGTACAAAACCAATCAAATGAGTGAACTGTAAAAGAAGGTAGTACAGCCGATGTATTTCCTATAGGTCCATTGTACGATGTGGCCATAAAAGGGAATCTTGTCACCTCTAGACTTGTCTCCGTGTTTCTTGTGAATTCTACAAGCAACTGATAGGTCGACACGTTACGTTTGGTGACGTAACAACCCAAAACAACCAAAGCGGCCATTCCGCAATGGCGGTTTGGATGTGAGCCATCCGATGTTAACTAACTTTTATTTTACGCCGTTAAAGTTAGGTGTCTGTACAACTGTATTTTGTGCTTTCCGTACACTTGTTAAAATATCTAACTCAATCTATGTTACAATCTTATAATTCTGTTTATCGACTTACTCCACTAGTTCATGTTTAAATAGCTATCAAACCCTATATATTCTAGAACCATGTATTACACTATCAGATTAACCAACCTGTAGAGACCAAGATCAAATACTTGGGCCGTCAACTTTTTGCTAAGAGCTGATTCCCCTCCTTTCTTCTGTCTTCTTAAGCAGCCATGGCTCTATCTCTCTCTCTCACCAGTTTTTAGTGACTACATCGAGTATGGAGATAGGGAAAGGTAGAGCCTGCCTGCCAAATATGACCCTTTTATTTTGCTACATTCTGACCTAGAAAATATAATTAACCTTAGACTTCAACATCATGTATGCTAATAGGGATTTGTGGTGTATTAGTAGTAGCAGTAGTTGTAGCACCAGCAGCAGTAGCACTAGTATGTGTAACAACAGCAGTAGCATTACTCTCATGTTTTAGAAACTAGTCTTATATTTTAAAAATCAACAATGTAGCAGTAGCAACAGTAACAGTAACAACAGTAGCACTAGTCTCATATTTCAAAAATCACCTTTTAAGCATAATGTGAGAGAAAACTACAAAAATAATTGTAAAAACCAGAAAAATAAAAACTGGGACGTGTAGTGGGACAGAAACACCTACGAATAGTTATAAAAACTAAGAAAAAAAGCTTTGATATATTGCGATGTAGTTAATCGGCATATCGGTCTGATCTATTGGCAAAATATCGCAATATTTAGTTTCTCGATATATCGATTATTGGGTACTCAAAATTTGGTACATATGGAATATCGGCAAGTGGTTCTCGATACCCAACATTACTATTTCCACCAGCACGTTTTATTTTCACCAAAATGTTTACTTTGTCTAATTTCAGCAAAATATATATTTTTGGCAAAATCTCTATTTTCTCCAAAATTGATTTTTGACACAAAGTCTTTTTGTACCAAAATATATATTTTCACCAAAATCTCCTCTATTTTCACCAAAATATTTTTTTTACCAAATGTCTAATTTCCCAAAATTACATATTTTCAACAAAGACTTTATTTTCAAATGGGTCTAGGGAATGTCTGGTTAGGGGAAAAAACAAACAACAAATTCTTACACAAAAAAAATCGCCCTCCCTCCCTTCCTCCCTAAAATTGGTTCAGGATACAGGTTCGGAATAGAAGTGGAGGAGGATAAGTTGAAGGAAAGTTTTTTGAGGAGACAGATTTGGGAGACAATTTTTCCCGGCGAATTCTCAAACGTCTTCCCCAAGGCAGGTTAAAGGGACAAGTTTGGGAGGTAGGTTCACGAAGTAGGTTCGGGAGATGGGAGACAGGTTAAGGGGGCAAGTGTAGGGACATATTTTGGAGACATGTTTGAGAAATAGGTTCGAGAGATAGGTTTGGGGGATAAATTATAGGGGAGAGGAGTAAAGCACATTTTGGAGGACAAATTCGGTAACCGGTTTGGAAATAGTATTGGAAACAGGTTTGGAGAAAGGTTTGGGAAAGTGGTCTTGGGTTAGGGGTTAGAGGTCAAGATTGATAAAGACAGGAAAATGGTAAAAAAAAAATAAAAAAAAAACAAACAAAAGATATTTTACCCAAAAAAATAATGTAGAACAAGAACAAAAATCTACACTAAATCAGGTAAGGTACAAAAAAAACAGCATAAATCTAAAGTATAATTCTAATACTAAAGTAATAGCATTAAAAAAAATGTTGAAGTACAATTTTAGTTGTGTTATTAGTGAATCGTACTTCAACACATGTACTTTTGTGCGTATTCTATTTTCAATGTAGTAGTTTCGCTTCACGTTCCTTCACGTCGGTTCATGTAACGTCATTATTAATGTATGGATACCTCTAGTACACCTTGAATCATTATTAGCGTATAGAAATTATAAGTGTAAAGAAAAAATTAGCGTCATTCAATCTAATTTTAGTGCCTAGTGACGTTGCAGATTATGGTGAACGTCCTTAAAAAGTGTAATTTATTCTATTTAAGGTATCAATGTCAAAATTTTGGGGTGTCGATATAGAGTACATAACGCTAATAACGATTCACGGTGTACTATCCGTTCACAACTTGTTGTCATTGTATTTATTTGTCAGGTAGTTTAGCGAACAGTCGCTTCATCCATCTTGTCCTTTCACGAACTACAAACGACGAACCGTATATTCACCATATCTATTTTTGATTAGTTGATTCTTTTTAGTATGGATTCCATCAATGTAAGATTCTTTTTGACCTAAATTGTGCCATCCACCGACTTCGTCATTGGCCCTCACTAGTTATGCCTTTTTACCATTTGCAGCTTCGATTGTTTTGTGGACGTAGTCCACTCTAATTCTAGAGTTAGGCGTAGTACTTAGCTTGTTCGTTTATGTACATTCAAATTAACCGATTGTAATGAGAAGCCTTTTTCTCCCCCTGTGCTTCTCGTTTTGTATTTTTCTTGTCTCTTTTTGTCTTATTTTTTGCTTCCTTATTCTTCGTTGCCATGGTTCCTCTCTCTTTCATCTTTGATATCTTTTCTCCAATATCTCTCTCTTTTGCCCATCATGCCCTCTCATTCTACAAAATAAGACACAAAAGATAAAAATTACAATCAAGTAGGAACTATTCTCATAAAAACTTCTTTGGGGCATATTTGCGTCAAAACAATAATATAACCCCATAAAAACCCTAAAAAACTCCTACAACAATTTTTAAATAACCTTAAAAAAAACCCTAAAAAAACCCTAAAAAGCATTAAAAGGCCCTAAGAGTCGATAGGGTTGATGTAACTCTTCATTATATACAAAAATTCTCGCATATGTACAAAATTAACCAAAAAAAAAAAGACGAGCCAAAAATGCGTAATAATTTCGAGAGAAAACGACAAAGAACGTGCAACAGAATTTGAACGTACAATGAAACGCAGCAAAAGACAAAATTGGGTCACTGGCGAGCAGAAATGTAGCCAGTGAAGATATAAAATATAATATAATAACATAATAATAATAGGTATTGAAAACAATAAAAGATAGGTATTCAAGATAACTGTTGGCACTAGAATACAAGAATGGAGGTACTACAGATCAAGATATAGGAGTAGTGTCACGAAGATCCTCCGATGTTTATATATGCCTTAAAAAAAAAATGACCTTTTAAAAAAAAAAAAGTCACGGTTCATTTCTCAAAAAGATGCGATTTTTTGTCTCTTTAGAGGACGGGTCGAGTCCGACTTTGAAGCCTGAAATTTAAAAGTGCCCAAAAAAAAAAAAAAAAAAAAATGTTAGCCTTCATGAATACTTGAAAACCATAAATGAATCCCTAAATATATCCTAATTAAACCCCAAATGCCTTAAAAACATTAAAATAAACAAGAACTTAAAATTTTTTAACATAATTGACTATTTACTTCTAAAGGGGAAAAATAAACAATTAAAAAAAATATATTAAAACAAAAAGAGAGAAAAAAAAATTTTTCCAATTATAATTACCTCGTCAGTTTTGGAATAAGACGAATCAGAATCAGATCCCAGAGAATTCGTCGTCCTCATCAGATGAATAATTCGGTATCGAACTGTCAGACGAATTAATCGGTACGCAACAGTTGGTTGTCTCTGATTGAATTTCGTTACTTTCTGCCCAAATTTCAGCATTTTGTGACCGAACTTTGTTACTTTTATCCCAAGTTACGTTACTTTCTCCCAAAATTCGAGCTTTTACGGCCCGAATTACTTTCTGCCCAAATTTCAGCATTTTATGCCCGAATTTTGTTACTTTTATCCCAGATTACGTTACTTTCTCCCAAAATTCGAGCTTTTACGGCCCGAATTTTTTCACTATCTGTCCAAATTTCGTGAAGTTCTGACAGAATTTCCGGTTTTTCTGATCGAATTTCGTTACGCTCTGCCCGAATTTCAGCATTTTTTGCGAGAATTTCGATAGTTTCTGCCCAAATTTTGTTATTTTCTGCCCGATTTCCGTTATTTTCTAGCCAAATTCTCGTTTTTTCCGCTCAAATTTTGTTACTTTCTGATCGAATGTCACCTATTTCTTGATTTTCTTAATCAATTTCAGTTATGTTTTCTTCTTGAAGTTTTCCTTCAATTTCATTTCGAATTAAAATTTTTGATCCACCCCTGCGATTTTCCTGCATTAAAAACAAAAAAAAAAAAATAACCGATGATTATTTTCAAAGTTTGATCGAATGACTTTAAAATATTTTTTCTTTTTTTTGGAAGTTGAACATTTATTATGAAGAATTATCTTTTCGGATTTTGTCAATCGAATTTTTGCATATACAATAAAATAAAATGAAAGAAATCAATATTATATAAAATTACATAAAATAAAACAAAAATAAATCAAACAAAAAAATACAATATGTCAGGAAATTCCTCTTGTCGTGGGAAATTTCAGTTTTTTGTCCTTTTTCCAAATATAGTTGTGTGACGTGACAAGAATGGCAATTGCAGATAAAATAAAACAATGCCGTAAAAAAAATAAAAAAAGGGGGGGGAGGAATTTAAAGAAAGTACCTTAGTTTTGAGATATTGAACTAGAACAAGATTTTCATTTTTAAACCCCCATTTTGTCGTCTAGAAAGAGGCAAAAAAAAAAAAATTATATAAAGAATTAATAACCATAACATTGAAAATAATGGTAATGGTAACAATTGTTAAAAAAAAAAGTAAAATAGAGCAATTTAGAATCTCCTACGACACGATACCATTGACTAGGAAAATAAAAGATATATATATATATATGTATATATATATGTATATATATATATGTATATGTATGTGTATGTATGTGTATGTATGTGTGTGTATGTGTATGTGTGTGTATGTGTATGTGTATGTGTATGTGTATGTGTATGTGTATGTGTATGTGTATGCGTATGCGTATGCGTATGCGTATGCGTATGCGTATGCGTATGCGTATGCGTATGCGTTTGCGTATGCGTTTGCGTATGCGTATGCGTATGCGTATGCGTATGCGTATGCGTATGCGTACGCATACGCGTAGGTGTATGTGTATGTGTACGTGTACGTGTACGTGTACGTGTACGTATACGTCTACGTCTACGTCTACGTATACGTATACGTATACGTATACATATACGTCTATGTATATGTATCTATAGATATATATATACAATATACATATATATACATATAAATACATACATATACATATATATACACATATAAATACATACATATACATATATATACATATATGTATAGACATATATATACATATAGGTATGTATATACATATATATATATATATACACATATACATATATGTATATGTTTTTTCTCTTTGAAATCTTTATTCAACTTTTTTTTTTTCACTTACTTTCCCAATAAAAAGTAGATTTGTCAATGAAACTCGCTATCTCCTTCCTTTCGAGCGTAATAACAAGCGATGACCTCTGTCCCATTGATCTGCCACAAAATAAAAAAAATAAAAAAAATAAACTAAGTACATTCGTTAGTGACATCCTTCCCATTGACTTTCCAAAAAAAACAAAAAAAAATTGATAAATAAAAAAACTGAAAAAATAAACAAACCTGAAGCATTTTAATTGACTTCCTTCCCATTGACCCGTCCGAATTAAAAAAAAATAAAAAATGGAAGCATAATAAAATAAGTACACATATTATTAAACAGAAATAGTGTAAATGGACAAAGAAAATTCCCACAAAAATCCAATTTTTGAACAATTTCTGCATTCTTAAATAACTATTTAGTTGTTGCAACATTTTTTAGAGAGAGAATATAAATAATTAAATTTTAAACAAAAAAACAAAAAAGAATGTTGTAGATACACAGAAAAACAGTGTGGATCGCTTCTATGTTTCTGCAAGAATAAATAAAATATTAATTCATTCATTCATTGATTAATTAACAAATTAATAAAATAAGTAATTTTATCAACTGAATAAATAATTAATTACCTAATAATAAAAACAGAAAAATAAACTACCTTAAGGTTGACGTGGGTTTCGTTTACTGTACTTCCTCCGTTTTTTTTTTTTTTTGCCTAATAAGGCCGTCATTTCGAAAAGATCGAGTTTCTTTTTTGTCGTACAAAAACAGAGTTCCACCTGCCCGAAAATAAATTAACAAACAATTAAACAAATTAATTAATAACTAACTAAACGAAAAAGCTAATAAACAAATAAAACAAATAAACAAATGAATATATAAGAAATTAAAAATAAGTAAAACAATATATAAATATATATAAATAGCTTTTATTACTCTCTTGAAAAAAAAAAAAAAAAAACAAAACAAAACAATAAAAAGGAATGAAAACAGTACACCGTGAATCGTTATTAGCCTTATGTACGCTATATCGGCACCCCAAAATTTTGACATTGATACCTTAAATGTAATAAACTACACTATTTAAGGACGTGGACCATAATCCGCCACGTCTCCTAGCACTAAATTAGAATGAATGATGCTAATTTTTTCTTTACACTAATAATTTCTATACGCTAATAACGATTCAAGGTGTAGTTTTCAATTTTAACCTTTTCAACCGATTATATTTCTCAATAAAAAATGTTTTTTACAAAAAGATGTATTTGAGATAACAAAAAAACATAGAAAAAAACTTACATAAAAGACTTTACTGGAAAAAAAAAAACTTAAAAAAAAAAAACTTATGGCAATAAAAAACTCACTTTCTGGTTTCTCGGGTGCCCTTTTTGTCAATCAAAAATCCCCACCGTCAAAATAAATAAAATAAAAAAAAAATTCCGATGTTGTTAACAACTTCGATTCCACAATATTTTGCAAATTACTAAATTCTACAATTTTGGGGGGGAGAGAAGATAATGTTGAAATACAATTAAAGCATTCCACACTACTTGTTGTTTTCCCTACACTATTTTTAGAGTTATATTTGCTACTCTATAAGTCTTGTACTTCGGTTTAGCATTCTGTACTTTATTTAGTGGAATGTACATACCTTTATTAGAATTGATGATTCTTGCGTAGGAATCTCTTTAGTCTTAGATTCCTTTTACCATAACTAGATGTACCTTCCTAAGTTACACTCTAGGCTAGATGTACCTTTTAGAGCCTTTTTGCAGCTACTCTTACCTCGTCTTACTATAAGACTCTCTTGTGTCGTTGTGAATAATTATCAAAAATCAAAGACACTTGAAAGACAAACCTCTCACTTGTTCCTTGTTTGTCATTACTTTCTTCCTTGTCTTATTTATCTTAGTGTTTTTCTTGTTTTTGCTTTTCTTGTTATTTTTCGACATTTCAATCTTTTCAGTACTTGTACTGCCGCACATTAATGATGCTTTAATCGTCGCCGTATTGTATGGAAAGCATAGTGACCGTCTGATTCGATTTTAAAGCGTGTCGATATGTACCTATCTGTACTGTACTGTAGTTTACAGGTGTAACGGGTGACACGAATATGCGCATAATTTCATAAAATTTCAAACGCCACAAGAACTGGGTTCTGAACCCTAATTCACCTCCACAAATCTCTGACTGTTACTGTACACCATGTATCGCTATTAGTGTTAGTAACTTTTTCGCCAATTATAACATTTTGTCTCCGTACACACTTGTTCAATTTTCAATTTGAGACCGCCTATCGAAAGCTGAGAATAACATCTTTCAATCGCAACCGTCAGATCCACAATCTGACAAGTGTGTACGGAGAAAATATGTTTTAAGTGGCAAAAATACATCAACACTATTAGCGATTCACGGTGTAATATCGTTACTGTTGGAAGTTCACCGCCGGATGAAAGAAAATTTGAAAAGATTCCAGGTAAAATTCTTTTGGAATCTGAGTGCTACGAGCTCGGCTCGGTGCGTTTTAATTTGGCCCCGAACCAATCTGAAAAGTTTGGAACAGGTTTGGGATTTTCAAAACCAGCCAGACTGATGGATTTTGCCGAACCGAGGCTCATGCATGTTAAATCGTTCATAACCCTTCAAAAAATCGGTGGAAAACTGCCGGGAAAACCTAAAAGTTACGTCGTCAAATTTATTGTACTTCTTTGTGCTCCAAAGTACACCAGTACGGTACCATGATTATTTAAGATTTGACGCTAGTTCCTGGGCAGTTCTGTTAAGCGTGAGTTCGGGTCTAGATTTCGAGGTCGTAGTTTGAATTTGAAATTCAGGGACCGGTGCACATTGATGATATTTGTTGTTCCGACTTTTAGTGTGGACTTGTTTTAGGTTTTGGGCCAACGGCCCAGTTTGTCTTATAGATTTCGTGTATAGCGTTGTTTTTTAGTGCTATTGTAGTTTGGTTTTGGTATTTGTTTTAGTTTTTATTGCTTTTATTTTTTTTTTTAGTGTTGCTTAGCTACACCGTCAATCGTATTCAGCGTGTATGTTTTTTCGCCACTGAAAACATCTTATCTCCGTACACATTTGTCCAATTTTCAATTTAAGACCGCCATTCGTAAGCTGAGAATACAACCTTTCAATCGCAACCGTCAGATCCACAATCCGACATGTATGTATGGAGAAAAGATGTTTTAAGAGACAAAAAAAAACATACACGCTAAATACGATCGACGGTGTAGTGCATTTTCTGTTCTTTTGAGTTTTTCCAACACTCCACAAACATCGACTAAGATTCTAAAGCCTTTAATGGTAGTAAACATTTTTACATTTCCAATCACGTTTTGTACTAAGATGGTTTAACCATCGCTATTTTGATAAAAAAATCTTCACATTTGCCATCTGGAAGCTGACAATCTGGACGGTTAATATAAACCGTTGACAATTAGTCGGTATTTAGAGAGGGATTCCACTTTTCCATACCAGAGCAAGACTTCCACGGAATTGGATGGCAAGAGGCTGGAACATGGGGGTACCACTAGGTTGACCAAGGTGGTCACTTTTTTCCAGTGGAAGTATTAGGAAATTCTACAAGATCTTATGAGAAGATCTTAAATTTCAAAAATGATTTACAACGAACACTATATTTTTCCATCGATTCCAACAATTTGTTTTTTACCTTAATTGGAATCCTCAAGTAGAAAGTGGGCCTTTTCCAATTCAATTACCCACGTATCACAAGAAACCCTAGGAGAACATTAACTCTTGGTTGAATAAGGTGGAGGTCGATTGTGTAGCCAAGTCTTTCACTAGAAAGCAAATAATATCCTTCGGCATTAAAAACCTAAGGGATGGTACTTTCTTGTGGTTCAATGTGGAAGCAACGTCAAGAGTATTACACGTGGGAGATGTAGTCGTATTTTGTAACTGACCAAAGAGGAATTATATTAAGCCTTCAAGAACTGCTTATAGTCCAAGTTTTCAAACATATATGATGTTCCCTAAGTACAAACGTAACAAATGTTTGCCCCTTCTTTTATTCTCGGTGCTCCCTCACTAAAACTGCAAGAACCCACACAAAGTAGTAGTGTTGTGTTTCGTGAAAAAACTTATCGCGATAAAAGTGATAACGATAGTTATCGATTATTGAACTGTGAGGGGTCCGGATATATCTTTTCGGAACCAACAAAATTTTTATTGGCGATAAGTGTAGGAAATATAGTACACTAAATATTAGGATTTTATACTAAATTGTATTATATATTATATATTGTTGAAATACAATTAAAGCATTCTACACTACTTGTTATTTTCCTACACTACTTTTAGAGTTCTATTTGCTATGCTGTAAGTCTTGTACTTCGGTTTAGCATTCTGTACTTTATTTAGTGGAATGTACATACCTTTATTAAAATTGATGATTATTGCGTAGGAATCTTTATCATAACATTTGTACCTTCCTAAGTTACGCTCTAGGCTAGATGTACCTTTTACAATTTTTTTGCGGCTACCCCTTACCTCGTCTTACTATAAGACTCTTTTGTGTCGTTGTGAATATTTATCAAAAATCAAAGACACTTGAACGACAAACCTCTCACTTGTTTCCTTGTTTGTCGTTACTTTCTTCCTTGTCTTATTTATCTTAGTGTTTTTTCTTGTTTTGGCTTTTCTTGATATTTCGACATATTAATCTTTTCAGCCTTTTATGGCATCACATTCAATAGGTTATGGGCCTAGCCCTTCGTCTGTCTCAAACTCTGTGCCGAAATTTCACGGCGAAAATTTCTATGACTGGAAGTTTCAAATCCAGCATTTGTTTTCTTTTGAAAAAATTTGGGGATTAATGGCACTGTCAC
>JBBHKE010002011.1:19411-59805 GCA_037447655.1 Zygnema cylindricum | reverse complement strand
TTTTCTGGTGAGTTCAGGTTTTGGAAGGCGACAGAACTGAGAGACAGTTCTGAGCCTTCATTTCCAATGCAATATTGAGTTCCAACAACCTAAAACACTTAGAACTAATACTTAGCATCAAAAACTGACACTACGGGACTTATTCTATGTTTAATTCCCGAAAACGTCAGAACCTTTGACTTATGAACCGTCGGTTGGACAGCCTGTACCAATTTCCAACCGACCAAAGCAATCATTACTTCGAAAAGTCAGTAATTAACCTATATTATGCAGTTTACAGAAACTGCCATATCTCTCCAAATATCTATTGGATTAATACAAACCAAATCTTATTACAAAGGTATTAAAAAGTTCTATCTACCAATATGAAATACAGCGTATTTGAATGATCCGTTGCAAAGTTACTGTACATCAAAGTTTTCAAAAACTGTACCAAAAGACTACTTTGACCTAACATATCTCGTAGCCTAATTATCCAAATTAAGTAAAGTAAAGTTCTATCAGCTACGCTACATAGAATGTAATAGGACGTTTGATTCCAGATCAAAACAATAAACGGTGGAGTCAAAATCGTCTCTCAAAAATAGCTTTTGGTGTCTTGCCGGCCCTATAATAACTAACTCCAAAATTGGTCCGAAACCGCATCCAATGAAGTCATAATAGGGTCGAAATTCCTCCATAGGCAATAAAATGTAATCGTGCATGACAAACATTACACTTCTCATAATTCATTCCTCCTTAATTGACTCTTGATAGATTCCTAATTATTATTTCTAACTCATACGATGGCTTTTAAACTTAGCCGTAGAAACAATCTACAACACTAACTCTAGAAGTGTCTAAATGTACTTAGACGTAAATGTGGTACAAAACAAAATGAAACTACTAGAAACCAAACAAACAATCCTGTACGACAAAACTTAACTTATGCGAAACGAAACAACTAGACGTATGTCGCGCGAAACGAAACTTCTCGACGTACAATACTAGAACTCAAACGAAACAACAATAAATCAAATCTTTTAGGTTCCTGAGCTATTCTTACCTCCAGTAGAATCCATGAAATTTTCGACCGAATTTTCGTTCAAAAAACATCGTTTAATGAAAGCGACTAGTTCGTGAATCCTGACTTGAATAAATTTATTCCTTAAAGGTACAGTGAGAGAAGCCATGGGACACAAAAAACTGAGGGAAGGAAAAGAGGAGAGAGAGGGAGAGGGAGAGGGAGAGGGAGAAAGAGGGCAAGGAAGAGGGACAGAAGGGAATACTCCTAAGGGACACAAAAAGGGAAAGGGAGAGGGAAAGAAATGGGATGCAGGAAAATTGAGTTAAGCTTTTGGTCCACCAACACGGTCTTGTAGGTTTTACGTGGTGCCTCGACACCTTTTTGAACGGTTTTGTACGGTTTTCAGTGGTTCGTTGCTTCCTCAAAACTTCCAAACGCTGCTTTCTTTTATGGGACGACAGGGAAAAGTACGGCTCGGTGGTCCGTACACACTCTGGTTCACCTGTTTCCAAACGCTGCGAATCTTTGATAAGCAAGATGCGTTAAGATACCACCAATCGTAGACGTCACCAATTGTCGCATGTTTTCAAATTGTCTACAGCCGTCACATTTCAAACGAGCATGATGTCACAATGTCACAAAACCCTGCGCGTCTACAACCGTTGTTATTTTGGTAGACGTCACCAATTGTGGGAAATTTTTTAGGTTGGCGTTCCATCAGACGAAAAGTGGGGTAGTTCACAGAAATCGGCGCCTATCCGTACCATATTTTACCGCTTATTTTGTTTTTATGGGCGAACAGCATTACAGTGAATCTTGGAAAAAATCTCCAAAAGTCTGGGAGATAACAATGACCGTTGGATTTATTTTCGCGAAGCATTCGTTTCGAAAGTTTCTGTAAATGGTGATGTACCTCGATGAAGTACATCACCATTTACAGAAAAAATTGAGCCGCGACACGTTGGATAATGAACATACGTGTCAAGACGGCAACGAGTGGAAATCGAAAAATAATTTTGCACATGATACATACATTCAGAAATCACAACACGACCATGGTACGCAAATGAAGATTTCAAAGTTGAAGCTGGTCGGTGAGAAAAATATTTTGACGATTTTCAATCTACGACCTTATCTTAAGTGGAGCCATTCAATTTTGAGCACGTGGATTACAGACTCTTCCAAAAAGCTGTAACCTTCCCAGGCACGGGAGAAAGATACGATTGACAGTGTTTCGTACACACGTCTGGTATGGTTTCGTACACACACTGTACGGTAAAAAGTGGTTCGTTCCTTCCTCGAAACTTCTAAACGTGTAAACTTCGATAGCAAGAGATGGAAAGGTACCACCAATTGTAGATGTCACCAATTGCCGCACGTTTTGAAATCGTCTACAGCCGTCACATTTCAAAGTAGCGAAATCATTTTCGCACATTCGAACGCTTTGCAAAGAAGTGTTCTGTATCGGGAATATTTTTACAGCGATTATTAGCTACTCTATATATCTACTATCGCGCAATCATAGTTCTCGATAAATCGTGCCGGGACCAAGAAAAATAATCGAGGTATATTTGGTGGGAGGTGGGCTGTCCGTACAGTTTCAGTACGAAAATAATGTACGAGAAATCGAACGAAAGACCCATAGTTCAAAAGTAGGTGACCGTACGGCCATACAATATGCCTATTGTATGCAAAACATACAATATGGCCTTAAGACCCATATTGTATTGGCCGCAAAATGAAATAAAATAGTAACAGCGTTGAGTTGCACATGGAACGATAGAGAATTAAACGTCATGTCTAAATTTGAAAAAAAAAATGGACAAAAAAATCTTTTTCCTGTGAGTTTTGAGCTACTTTTTATTTAAACCGTCAGATTTGGACGATCTGACGGTCGTTGATGAAAGTACCGATCTAAGAAGATCACATGAAAAGCCCATAACACAACTTACGATAGGACTATCGTTAGATTCGGACGATCGGACGGTCGCTGATGAAAGTAGCGATCTAAGAAGATCACATGGAAAGCCCGTAACACAACTTACGAAACAACAATAAATCAAATCTTTTAGGTTCCTGAGCTATTCTTACCTCCAGTAGAATCCATGAAATTTTCGACCGAATTTTCGTTCAAAAAACATCGTTTAATGAAAGCGACTAGTTCGTGAATCCTGACTTGAATAAATTTATTCCTTAAAGGTACAGTGAGAGAAGCCATGAGACACAAAAAACTGAGGGAAGGAAAAGAGGAGAGAGAGGGAGAGGGAAAGGGAGAGGGAGAAAGAGGGCAAGGAAGAGGGACAGAAGGGAATACTCCTAAGGGACACAAAAAGGGAAAGGGAGAGGGAAAGAAATGGGATGCAAGAAAAATTGAGTTAAGCTTTTGGTCCACCAGCACGGTCTTGTAGGTTTTACGTGGTGGCTCGACACATTTTTGAACGGTTTTGTACGGTTTTCAGTGGTTCGTTGCTTCCTCAAAACTTCCAAACGCTGCTTTCTTTTATGGGACGACAGGGAAAAGTACGGCTCGGTGGTCCGTACACACTCTGGTTCACCTGTTTCCAAACGCTGCGAATCTTTGATAAGCAACATGCGTTAAGATACCACCAATCGTTAAAGTCGACTAAATTTGTCCGCTCCGCAAACTGGATGATTGCTGAGAGAGGAGGAGTCGTGCTTTCCCGGGCAAGCCATTGTTCCACATCTCTACGAATAGACGACTTAAGCCCCTTCACGAAACGATCCACGGCTTCATCCTCCGTCATCGTAGGTATTTGAACCTTGCACTCCAAGAACCTTTGCGTAAACTCCATCATTGAAGTTCGTTGCTTCAATACTGCGATCTTATCTCTCGCCGCCTTCACCGTGTTGACCGGCTACCAAGTGTCGTGGAGAAGTTGAACGAAGAGTGCCCAGACGGTCGGTAACTCATCATCCTCCACCAATGTTCTCCACCAAGCCCCCGCTGCCCCCTTAAGAAGACCACCCGCGTAGTGAATCTTCTCACGATCCGACAGGCTAGGAAAATTCTCGAGATAGTTCGCAATGGAGAATAGCCATGAGTCAAGGTTCTTGTGTCTTGCAGGATCAAACTCGTCGGGAAGTCTTAATTTCGGTCTCTGAAAGTCTCGCTCTATGCCTCCAAGAGGTCGCTCCCCTAGACGCGACTCCAAGGCTGTGACGGTTTTACTCAGCTGCGCATTATGTAACCTCACACTTTCCAACTCTCTGAGAACTTGCGCCAACATTTTTGTAGTGGATACACCGTGTTCATCCATGCTGTCAAGTCACGGTAATGGCTCCGATACCAATGTAAAAGGGGCACGATACACCACAACACGTTACGATGCACAGGGGAAAACACCAAGGATCTTCCCGTAGCAATTGCAGGAATACACAGAACTCACAAACAAGGTTAAGCTTTATTACTTGAGAGAGAGTACAAGGTTGCGCTAGCTGTGTAGGTCTACTTCAGGTGTCCCATTCACTAGGTCTACTCGCCTATTTAAACTAGCTAACTGCTAGTCAACCTAGTACTATACAGCTGTACACGTGGACCTTCGCGGCCAACCGAGATCTATCTAAAACTTCCTTCTAGAACTATACAGTTCCATCTACATTCTGCGGCGTTGCTATGCAGCGCTGTTGCGCTACTAAGTTGCTATGTTGCGCTGCTGCGCTACCAAGTTGCTATGCTGCGCTGGTTCGGAATCGCAGTTGCGGTTCCAAAGGAACCGCAACTGCGCTGCTCTGAAATCGCAACTATAGCAGCCTAGCTTCAGCTACTAAGTACCCAATTCTGTAACCATGTTACAATTACAAAGCATACTTCAAAATCATTCCCCCTTCAAATGGTAAACTAGGTCCTCGAGCTATGCAAGGAATTTTTGTGGGATACTCCCCGAATTCCAAAACATATCATATTTGGTTTCCGACTTCTCACCGCGTGATCACCACTCGCGACGTTATTTTTCATGAAACTCCTCTTATTCGTACACTTGTACCCAATTTCCCCATCACTCCTCTACCCTGCTTATTCCCTCCTTATGAAACTGTCACAACTAATTATATTACCACCTCGCTCACACCCCTTTTAACCCTATCGCAATCCACGCCCCCTTTACACCCTCACATTTCCCTTATTTCTACACATCTTCCTCTTTCTACAGATTTTGTCTCTTCCTCCAATTCCGGCGATGAATTTTCCCACTTGGGCTCCACAATTTCTGGTGTTGTACAATCTGTCGCTGATGACGTGACACACTTGGACGCGACAAATTCTACCGTACGACACGTTGCTGGTGATGCAACGGTCTTGGATGGAACAAATTTTACCGCCGTAAGACCTGTCGCTGGTGACGCAATGGTTCCGGACGCGACAAATTTTATTACTATACGACCAATCGTTGGTGACGCCTCGGTCATTCCATCAAAAAAAATATTTTCACGTCCTTTGGAGATCACTTTTGGTCGGCACGTGTTACTCGCAATTCAGTCATTACTACGCCACTTACGCCACCTGCTGAACAGCTTGTCGTACGTCAAAGTACGCGCCTCTCAGAACCAACGTGGAAAATTCGCAAAAATCTTGCTCATGCTTACCTTGCCGACGTCAAAGATCCTCCTACATTAAATGCCGCGTTGAAACGACCTGATGCTAAAATGTGGCTACTTGCGGCTACACAAGAATATGACGTATTAATGACAAACAATACTTGGATGATTTGTACTCTTCCACCAAATCGTCGTGTTATTGGTTCAAAATGGGTCTTTAAAATTAAACGACTGGCGGATGGTACTAGCGATTGTTACAATGCACGGCTCGTTGCCAAAGGGTACTTACAAACGGAAAGCGTTGAGTACAACAAAACTTTTGCCCCTATCGCAAAGTTTGACTCCATCTGTACTATTTTGTCCCTTGCAACTCTTCATGATTGGGAATTACAGCAACTCGACGTCAAAACTGCTTTTCTTCATGGCAGTCTTGCAGAAGATATTTTTATGGAACAACCACTTGGCTACGCTATCCGTAGTACAGAAACTCTTGTCTGTCATTTACGCAAGTCTATTTATGGTCTTAAACAAGCACCTAGAGTTTGGCATCAAACCCTTGTTGCAACATTAATTAGAAAAGGTTTTAAAGAAATCACTGCTGATCTTGGGATTTATATTAGAGGTAGGAAGACCAATTAATCATCATTATTATTTACGTAGATGATTTAATTCTCGCAGGTGCTAGTAAAACCTCTATTACTCAAGTAAAAAACATTCTCTCGTTCTATTGGCCTATGACCAATTTAGGGGATCTTGACTATTTTTTAGGCATCACTATTTTACGATTTAATAGTTAACGACGACTTTTTAATGCCGTGCTTTGCTCTTGATCTGAATACCACTCTCACAAAAGAGTCCTCCGATGGGAATGCCCAAGGAGATATAAACTCACTCTATCGGTCGATTGTTGGAAGATTGATGTATGCTATGCTTGGTACACGGTCGGATATATGTATTGTCGTTTGTCTTTTGTCTCAATTTTCGCATTGTGCCACTCAAACTCATCTCCAAGCCGCCAAGCGTGTCCTTCGATACCTCTAAGGAACGAAATATCTTCACCTCACTTTTTCCCATACTTCTCCTCCCTCGCACTCCTCCCCTTCTTTTTCTCCGGACACTTCGATTATTGGATTCTGCGATGCGGATTGGGGAAATCAACTCGACGATCGTCGTTCCATTTCCGGTGTATGTCTTTCTCTAGGTGGTGGTCTCGTCTCTTGGTCACCCCGCAAACAAAACACTATTGCTCTTTCCTCAACGGAGGCGGAATATATGGCCGACATTACTGCCACGAAATTGGCTATTTGGTTCCGACGCCTTTTTTCCGATCTCTCTTTTCCTCCATCTTCTCCCACTCCCATTTTTTGTGACTCTCAAGGGGCATTGGCTCTTAGGAAAAATCCTATCCATCATACACGCACCAAACATATTGATATACAATTTCATTTTACATGTGATAAAATTCTTGATGGTACCGTTTCCTTCTCTCATTGTGCATCCGACTCTCAACTTGCCGATTTTCTCACCAAACCTCTCCCTCGTCCTTTATTTCATCATCACATTTTCTTTGCCGGTCTTTGTGACTAACCATGCTTTAATCGAGGGGGGGTGTTGAAATATAATTAAAGCATTCCACATTACTTGTTGTTTCCTACACTATTTTTAGAGTTCTATTTGCTACTCTATAAGTTTTGTACTTCGGTTTAGCATTCTGTACTTTATTTAGTGGAATGCACATACCTTTATTAGAATTGATGATTCTTGTTTAGGAATCTCTTTAGTCTTAGATTCCTTTTACCATAACTAGATGTACCTTCCTAAGTTACACTTCAGGCTAAAGTACCTTTTAGAGCCTTTTTGCGGCTAGTCCTTCACTCGTCTTACTATAAGACTCTCTTGTGTTGTCTTAAATATTTATCAAAAAAATCAAAGACACTTGAACGACAAACCTCTCACTCGTTCCTTGTTTGTCGTTACATTCTTCCTTGTCTTATTTATCTTAGTGTTTTTCTTGTTTTTGCTTTTCTTGTTATTTTTGACATTTCAATCTTTTCAGCCTTTTATGGCATCACATTCAATAGATAATACATCAGGGAGAGGGAGAGGGAGAAGACGAGAAGGAGAACGAGAAGGGAAGGAAATGGGGGCAGGGAGATGATGAGAAAGAGAAGAGAGAGAGAGAGAGAGGAGGAGAGAGAGGGAGGGGGGTAAAGGGAGGATGAAGAGAGCGAGCAAGAGGAAGTGGAGGAGTTTCACCTGCAAAACCAGACATGAGAGGAGGGAAAAAACGTGGGGTAAATAATAAGGGGTTATGTGTATATTCATTTTCCGGAATCGGAAATTTCAAATTTAGAAAGAAAACAGAGAAAAAAAAAATGGCAATTGAGAGGAAAAGAAAAATCTTGAGAGACCAAAAAAAAATCTTGAGATGAAAAAAAACGTACATTGTGAGTTTTTCGGCAGGTTTTCCGGATTTTTAACCTTTGTCCCCTCCCCCATTTTCAGTAAACATAAACCTTCCAACACCATATTTATCGTGGAATTTTATTTTCCTTGTAGAATACTGTTAGTTTCTTTTTTGGGGTCGGAAAATCTCTCACCTGCAAAAACCAACCCTTTTTTTTTGAAAGTGCCCCATTTACTCCCTTTACTGTTTTACTTCTCCGAAAGGGGAAAGGAAGGAAAGAGAAGGAGAGGGAGAGGGCGAAGGAGAGGGAGGTGGAGGGCAACAGAGAGAGGGGATGAGGCAAAAGGGGAGAGAGAGAAGGAGAGGGAGGTGGAGTAGGAGAAGAAGATAGAGGGAGAGGGAGAGGAAGAGGAAGAATACAAGAGAGAGGTAGAGCTAGAGAGAGAGAGGAGGGAGAGAGAGATGGAGAGGGAGAGGGAGAGCGAGAGGAAGAGGGAGAGGGGAGAGAGAGGGAGAGAGGGAGAGAGAAAAATGAGTTGGAGAGACATAGGAGCTGGAGAGGAATAGGGAGATGGCTAACGAGAGCGTTAGGGATTGAGGAAGAGAGAGGAAGAGAAAGGTGGAGAGGTAGGTGGAAAGGGAAAAGGGAATCGAGAGAAAGAGAAGGAGAAGAAGAGGGAAATGGAAGAGGAAGGAGAGAGAGAGAGAAAGAGAGGAAAATAAAGTCATTTGGACAAGGGGAGAGTGAGAGTGTGAGAGAGAGAGAGGAAGAGAAGTAGGGATGATGAAGGATCAAAAAGAAGCAAGTACAGCTATCAAAAAAACTCACGATGAAATAAATCCTTCAATTTTTCCGCCAAAAATCTGTCTCTGGGACATTTTTCCAAAAGATTTATAGAAAACTCTAATTCGAAAAAAATTCGGCGAATATTCTCAAAAAGAGAATTCCTTAAACGGTCACCAACCATCATTTTAAATTTTAAAAATTAGAGGAATAGGGAGGGAAAGAGGAAAGGAGGGAGAGAGGGAGGTATAGCGAGTGAGAGGTAGGGAGGGAGAGAGGGAGGGATTGAGGGACGGAGGTAAGGAGGGAGGGAGGGAGAGAGGTAGGGAAGGATAGAGGGAAGGATGGACGGAGGCACATTGGCTGGTAGGCAGTGACGGAGGAAAGAGAGGGAGGAAGGGTCGGAGGAAGAGAGAGAGGGAGAGGGAGTGGTGGGGGGCGTGGGCCGAGAGGAGGCGGCAAGTGGAGTACTTTCGACAGACTCGACTTTCATTTCGAATTTAAATTTTCAAACATCGCGCTTTCCCGCCGACGCTGACGTGACAATTTGAGTATTTCGGTGCGGCAGGGTTCCTGGCCGACGCGCTTCGAAGTCACAAAACACGGGGATGACATGTAACGTAACTCGCCCGTTTGTTCTATGAATTTTTTCCAAACACGTTAATTGACTTTTTCTTCGCGTCACTTGAAGTCCAATTCCGTACGTTCCAATAAACTTAGTACCAAGTACGCAAGCTGCTATGACTGCGATGTGACCAGCGCAGCATGGCAGCGCAATATCTTTATCACACATGCTGCTATGACTGCGGTGTGACCAGCGCAGCATGGCAGCATAGTAATGTGATATAGAGAGGACTAAAGGTTTCCAAAATCCAACACACGTAACCTACTATAATCCATGTCGAGAGCATACCGTGAAATTATTTCACGGTCTCCTATTGGGCGTCTGCGAAGCTACGCTTTTACATTCATTCAAATGACCGTACATATTGCGGAACACTCTACAACCTGTATCGCTATTAGTTTTAGCTTTTTTCACCACTTAAAAACATCTTTTCTCCGTACACAATCGTCGGATTGGAAATTTGACGGTTGCGATTGAAGTAAAAGATGACTATTTTCTCATTGGCGGTCTTCATTTTACAATCGGACAAGTGTGTACGAATAACAGTATGTTCCTATATGTTAGATTATCGACTTTTTCTTGTCGTTTTCCCCCAACCGCATTTTGTTAAGATAAAAATTTTAGCCGTACAAAAAAATACATTTTAAAAAAGTACAGCAAACGTCAAGTTGTCAAGTCATGTTATCAAGCTGCACCAATTTGGTAGTCGTCTTCAACCGTATCAATGTTGGTACCTAAGTCTACAACAGTCACATTTCAAAGTTACAATTTATTTTTGCACATCGGGACGCTCTTCAAAAGAGTACCGAGAATCATCACTGAAGTCCAAAATAATTTATCAAAGTACCGATTACATGGGGACACCCCATAACGCTAATAGCGATACATGGTGTACTTGCCGACCGTAAAAAAAATGAAATCCTTTGAGAATATGACAATCTTCATTCAAGCTTATGTGTTACCACTCAATAAAGGGGACGCATACGAAAAGGAGTCTACTTATGGAGACTATGCACAAGAAATACAGCTAGTAATCGTGTCTTCCCTCTGTCCTCCTCTCTTTCCTCTTGCCATTCCCACTTCCCTCTTCCCTCTTCTCTCTTTCTTTCTCTCTTTGATCTTCTCATTTTCTCCTTTTCTCCTCCCCCTCTTTGCTCTTCGGGCTTCCGGATTTCACTCTTCCGAGCTATACCTTGCTCCTTTCATCCTTCACCATCCCACTTCACACGTTTCTCTTCCCTCTTCCAAATTCCCCTTTTCCCTCTTCTTTATTCCCTTATCCTTCCTCACCTCTTCACTCTTCTCCTTTTCTTATTACCCCCTTTTGATCTCCACTTCTCTATTACCCTCAGTCCATTGTCTATTTTCAACTTGCCTCTTTCTTTTGAGCCCTTCTTTCCTCTCCTTATTCCCTCTTTCTCTCTTCCCATATCCCTTTAAGGAATGAAGTTTTGATATCTAGATGATGCATCTACATACCCTTAATTGCCCTTAAGGCTATTAAACTAGTGAGACTATTAAACTTCACTACAGGTAAGAAAGTCTTAGTGTAATCAACCCCCTCTTCTTGGGAATACCCCTTAGCTATCAAACTTGCTTCATATCTTTCCACTGACGAATCTAATTTCCTCTTAATTTTAAAGACCCATTTACACCCCACAATGTTTTTTCTCTTTTGGGCGTTCTACTAAGGTCCAAGTTTTGTTTTTGATCAGTGATTCATATTCTAATTCTATTGCCTCTTTCTATTTCTGAGAATTAAAACTCTCCAAAGATTTATGAAAGGTTTGCGGTTCCCCATCGTTCAGCATTAAATAATAAGTTAAACCCACATCTTATGTTTCTTCAATGAGCCGTTTTGGTTTAGCACGTACCCGATTAGACTCTTTGAGGAGTTACCTTCAATCTCGATTGTTGAATCGGATTTGGAGAGATTGAACTTTGCAAAGGTTGTGGTGCCGGTAACTTCTCCACTGGTAAAGATTGAAAGGTTGATGTTCCACAAGGGATGACGGAAGTCTGAACTGGAATAGAAATTAGCGTGGATGACAAAGGCTCCACTTCATGTTCTCTGCTTGGATTACCTAGCATCTTAAGGTTGTCTTTGGCGTCGATGTCCTCAAGTCCTTTCACCATCTTCTTGTCGATGAGTCGTTGAGATTTTGCTCTCGCAGATGACAAAGTCATTAATGTCATAGCTCCAAAGTCTGTATTTTTTTGATGAAATTCATCTGTGCATCTTCATCGTCCAAACGTAGAGCAAAAAGATTCCTTTCCGAATATCCAAGAGCGATTAGTTTTCCCTCACTTCTGATTTCACAACGTTCGTTTTCTTTTTCTCAAATTCGACTTTTAAGTCCACCCCTCACTGCATGCATAACACTAAAAAGGTTATGTTTTAAACCTGGTAAGTATAACACTTCTTTTAGATGGCCTTCGTGGCTACCAGTATCACAGTACAACTGTAACTTAGCCTCGCCCATTAAACTGGTTTTTAGAATCTTATCATCTCCTAGTACAATCCGTCGAGGACTTTATAATGTTGTGAGAGAAGAAAAGATGGACTTGTCATTACACATATGATGCGATGCTCCTTAGCCTATAATCCATTTACTTTTTTGAGCATTTGACTTTGTGAGGAAAAATTTAGTCTCATCTTGAATGTTAATGGCAAATGACTGTTTGTTTTGTTTGTTTTAATCTTTGCTACGACAAAATGAAGACTTATGACTTGGTTTTCCATAACAGTAACAATCAATCTTTTTCTTGAAGTTTTCAGTATCTTTCTTTTTAAATCTATAGTTAACAGTCTGATGATTGGCTTTGCTACAAATAGCACAAGCAATTACTAACTCGGTACATCTTAGTGACTGTTTATTTTTGGCATAAAGAGATGAAACTGACTCTTTTTCCTCCTTTCTTTTAATTTCAACTTCTTTTTGAATGAAATGCTGACATATTGCATCAAAGTCTATTGTATGTTTACTTTTCAAAGCCGTGATCATCAATGCATACCGTGATGGCAATAACCTAAACAGTTTGAGGATCAAATTATCATCATTCAGTTTTGTGCCGACTGCGCCTAACTGTAACTTAAGCTCTTTCAGTGTATTGATATGGGTTTCAATAGTATCTCCACTCTCCATACTAGAGTCCAACAATTTGTTCTTTAATTGCATAATATTTGACGGATTATTACCCTCATGTACAGTCTTTTGTTTATCCTACATAGCCTTAGGTTTATCCAACTTTACTATGTGTAAAAGTTGACTATTTTCCACTGCTAGAAAAATTAATGTCACTACCTCTTCTTCCCTTCTATCATATCCTACTGCCTGATATCCTACTGCCTTTTGGGCTTCAGTAGGTTGATGTTCACTGCCTGCTATAATACCCCAGTAATTCGTAAATTTTAGAATTCGGGTCAACTTAGCTTTCCACAGTAAATAATTACTTCCATTAAGTTTTTGGATGTTTGTAATTTTACCTAAAGCTCCGATACCATTTTGAGATTAAGAAAAAATAGCCATAGGATCGATCAATTACAAGACAAAGGCTAAAGAAATCAACTCTATATATGAGAAGATAATCTTAATTATTGAACAAGGAAGAAGATAGATTAATTATACGACAAAATAAGCACTCGGTGGAAAATAGCAGCAGGGAAAAATTGGAGAGAATCATTCAGTAGATTAATGATTTTTATTTTTTTCAATGTCAAGCATGCGTACATTTTATATGTGTGGATGACGTAGGTACTACGCTACTTGTGTTTCACGTAAAAGAAATATCTTAACTTGTCACCTACGTAAACAAATCAACAGTCGTAATTCACCACGTGACATTCACTCAAAATTTGTGACGACTTGACTTGTCGTACAATACAATTTAACGACTATGTTTCATCAAATCTTGACGTCTACGCAAATATACCTTCACGTCTATTCAACGGTACATGTACCTAACAAATCTCCGGTTGATTCATTTTCACGTCACATTGACTTCTCTCACACGTGACTTTGGCTTACTTTGACTTTCTTGTTCTTTGCATTAATATTAACACACGACAACACAACACTAAATTAATGGAGGATTTTTGAGAATGGAGTCCATACTTTAGGTCTCCACGCAAACTTACATGTAACCCTTTTCTTTTTTTTCACAACCATCCTTTTCCCCTCCCTTTTCTTCTACTCCTCCCCCTCCTCCCTCTTCTTCTACAAATTCAGCCCATTTTTCATTTTCCCTTTTTGCACCCATGTCCTCTACCCAACCAACACCTTCTTTTTCTCAACAGCATACACTTACTACTTTCCCCTCTCCTCCCATTCTATCTACACCATCTCTTTCCCAACCCCTTACCTCAACCCATGCCCCATCCCCCCCTTTTCAGTCCACACCTTCTATTTCCCAACCCTCTACTTTTACTAATGCTTCTCCTCCCCCTATTATATCCACACCATCTTCTTCCTAACCCTTTTTTTCAACCCATGTCCACTCCCCCCCTTTTCAGCCCTCACCTTCTCTTTCTCAACCCTCCACTTTTACCAACGCCGCTCCTTCACATCATCAATCCATACCATTTCTTCAGAACTCTCTCTGTCCGCCTTTCTGCACATCATATAGATTGGGCCAATCGAAAGGGATACATTTTACAAAGCAGCGGGAGTAATGTGAATGTGGAAAAGAAATTTAAAGAGTGCCATTATGAATTGAATGGGCATCCCCAGTAAAGTTGATGTTGAATCGGGAAGAAAAGGTCAAATATAAAAAACAAGGATCTCCATTTTCGGTATGGGCGGACAAAGAAGGTATTAGGTGGCTTCGATGTGCTATAATTGTGTATTTTATTGAAAAACTAATGACTATTTGTAACAGGATCTTCTACCTCTCAGAAAATCATATTACTATCAACAATTCCAACCACACATTCCACACATTGGAAAATACACATCCACATTGGACAACACTCACATAAAGATAAACTTTAAATTAGAAGAAGCTTTTGTCCACATAACATTAGCTTGGTCTCTTGCCCTCGTAGTGAAACTCTGAGACCTCCATTGGCCCTCAGAGTATGCAGATCCAAAAGAAGCTAATCTAGATAGTGCCGACTCCAAGTTAATATAAACCCAAGTGACTGACCCCTTGACAGTCAGAACCCCAATGCCAAAATGCCTTTTCTCCAATTTGGTATTAATCGCTAAGGACCAAGATCAGCCAGAATTTCCACAAACTTTACCCAAAGGAAAAAGATGTCTACTCACCTCTTACACTTCCCTATTTATCCATCATCGCCCTGGACTAGCCATGCCAGAGTCAAAGCTCCGTTTTAACAGTCTTTTACCTGGGCCAATCATTGATCAGCAAAGACTCGGACTAACCAATGCAAAAACGTGCGAAATCTCTTACTAACTACTTAGCACTTTAATAACCAATCAAACGCTACGTTTCACTAAGTAACATTTACGTGCAAAATCGCACGCCAAACGAAACGCGACTTCGCACGATCGTGCGTCATAAATTTCGCACGCGAAACTTCCTAAAAAGTTCCCTTAAGTGAAAGTGACGTTTCGTACTAAAAATTGTACGAAACGAAGTACCATGCATATTGAACTATTCA
The DNA here is from genome assembly GCA_037447655.1 of Zygnema cylindricum. NCBI lineage: Eukaryota > Viridiplantae > Streptophyta > Zygnematophyceae > Zygnematales > Zygnemataceae > Zygnema > Zygnema cylindricum. The sequence continues at coordinate 44,806 of JBBHKE010002011.1, read as the reverse complement.
TTAGAACTTTATGAAACGTTCACGCGAAATTTCGGTACTAATTTGACCCTTAACCCGTTTCAATGATACCCACCTGTTATTTAGACCTCGCAGTGCCACCTAAGTACACCCATAGCTATAACTTTTGAAATAAAACTCCAAATCTCGTGATTCTTTCGCGAACATCTACCAAATTTAGTAATCTATAATCATAACTCCTAAATACCCTTTTCTAAAAAATTTCAATTCGCTATTACTGTTACAGTATTCCGGGGTGGGACTTAACAAAAGCAATACAATATGGGAATTGCTAATCGCAGAGACGATTTTTGCTGCGCGCAGGTAGTTGTCAGAAATTGTACATTTGAAGTACAGTTTTGTACAAGTGACGTACCTTTAACTTTGACTGGCGGAATATTGTACCGGCGGTTAGAAAAGTGTCGCGCTTGCAAACGTCGGCCGTCATAAAAACAAAAACAATTCACACGGCCGGCGCAGGTTTACTACTTTACTGTAACCAAACTGCGGCAACCACATATAAATAAAGGGAATTGCTAATCGCAGAGACGATTTTTGCTTCGCGCAGGTAGTTGTCAGAAATTGTACAACTGAAGTACATTTTTGTACAGACTACGTACCTTTAAGTTTAGATTTGACGGTCAATCCGTCAAACAACTTTGACTGGCGAAATGTTGTAACGGCGGTTAAAAAAGTGTCCCGGTTGCGAACGTCGACCGTCATAAAAAAATAAACATTTCACACGGCCGACATAAGTTTACTCTCACGGAACTGCGACAGCCACATATAAATTAAAATGGCTGCGCGCAGGTAGTTTCTCACTTCACGTGAGCTCCACACACCGACATTTGACTTAGGCACTTAGCCGCAAAAATACAATTTAATCGCGAACCGTTAAAAATTAAAGGACGACGTACGACATGTATAAACTCGCACGAAACGAAATTAGCTTCATACAAAATCATTGTATGAAGCTAATTTCGTTTCGTGCGAGTTTATAGATGTCGTACGTCGTCCTTTAATTTTTAACGGTTCGCGATTAAATTGTATTTTTGCGGCTAAGTGCCTAAGTCAAATGTCGGTGTGTGGAGCTCACGTGAAGTGAGAAACTACCTGCGCGCAGCCATTTTAATTTATATGTGGCTGTCGCAGTTCCGTGAGAGTAAACTTATGTCGGCCGTGTGAATTGTTTATTTTTTTATGACGGTCGACGTTCGCAACCAGGACACTTTTTTAACCGCCGTTACAACATTTCGCCAGTCAAAGTTGTTTGACGGATTGACCGTCAAATCTAAACTTAAAGGTACGTAGTCTGTACAAAAATGTACTTCAGTTGTACAATTTTTGACAACTACCTGCGCGAAGCAAAAATCGTCTCTGCGATTAGCAATTCCCTAAATAAAATGGCTGTGCGCAAATAGTTTACCGCATAAATGAAATCAAACTCGCGAACCATTACATTGAACTTGGACACATATTAAAGGACGACGTACAACATGTGTAAACTCGCACGAAACGAAATAAACTTCGTACAAAATAAAAATGCTTACCCGTGTATAAATATTAGTGTTGGGTATCGAGGACCTATAGCAGATATTCGATATTATCGAATTTTAGCTACCCGATAATCGATATATCGAGACCATGTACAGAGAATCTAAATATCCAGATTTTTTTTTTTTTTTTTCCGGATTTTTTTTTTTTTTCAAGATTTTTTTTTTTCAAAACCCCCCCCCCCCCCCCCCCCCCCCCCCCCCCCCCCCCCCCCCCCCCCCCCCCCTCCGTGGCGGGCGCTCAGTGGGGGGGGGGGGGGACCATTTTCCGTACGGTTTACCATACCACCCCTGTACAGTAACTGTACGGATATCCATTTTTTGCGATATATATCGCGATATTTTATGTTGGTCGCGGTACGATATATCGAGGACTTTCCTCGATCGATATTCGATATATCGAATATCGAAATTATCGCGATATGAAACTACCCGATACCCAACACTAATAAATATCGATGAAGCTAAAATGACACGTCGTCACGTCCACCGTGGACGTGACGACGAGTTGATTTCATTTTGCGGCTAACGTGAAGTGATAAACTACCTGCGCGCAGCCATTTTATTTATATGTGGCTGCCGCAGTTTGGTTACAGTAAATCTGCGCCGGCCGTGTGAATTGTTTTTTTTGTTATGACGGCCGACGTTTGCAAGCGCGACACTTTTCTAACCGCCGGTACAGTATTCCGCCAGCTAAAGTTGTTTGACGGATTGACCGTCAGATCTGAACTTAAAGGTACGTCACTTGTACAAAACTGTACTTCAAATGTACAATTTCTGACAACTACCTGCGCGCAGCAAAAATCGTGGGTGGGACTTAACGAAAGTGATACAATATTTAGAAAGATTAAAATATACCAGTTTAATGGGAGCACAGCTGAACTGAAAGTGTCTTTAGTTATTTCTACTGAACCGGTTCATAGTGACGGAGTAAATGATAAACAATTCAAGTGAAACATGTCACGATTTCGGAAATTAGAGGAGTTACGTGCAATCATATGTTAACTTAGAAGTGACGACGAGTTCAATAGACATATGATATTCTTTTTTTATTCTTGTACTTAGATTTGGGCTTTGTTATAGTTTTCACTTTAACATGTTAATCTTGTTATTTTTGGTAAGCATCGAATGACTTTGTATGAAATATACACTTTGATACTTTGTTTCATACGGACGAAACAACAAAATCATTGCAATTGTACGTATGAGTATTGTATAAAACGTGTGTATCAATGCTAACGAAAACAAATATTAAAACAAATACATGCATTGCATATTGATGCAAAATATTAACATAACATTTAGAAACGTGGTCGAAACACACATTTTTAGTCAAACCCTCAAAGCATGTTTTCAACATGTCAACGAATAACTTGGTTTTCGCCCTTTTGTAGTTTTTTATAGAAATTTATAGGATATTGACCAACGATAAATGTAAGGGTTATAAGCTTTCAAATTTTGTGCAATTTTAAGTCACCCTGCAATCCCAATTTCACCTTCAATGCATGTGTAAATGGTTGATCGACCGATTTCCAATTTATTTAGCCCGCAAAGGGGTTATTGTGGTGCTTCGCAGTTCATTCGTGGTATGTTCAACGAATGAATAAGGTGGGTTATCGAAAAACGTGGTCGAAACACACATTTTTAGTTGAAACCTCAAAGTGTGTTTTCAATATGTCGACGAAAAACAATGTAAAGAATATTATAACCAACCACACACAACATAGAATATGCAAGTAATAACGTCATAGGTTACTATTCAACCTTTTGAAATTGGACGATATAGAAACTCAAACAAGTATAAATAGACACTGTTGGGAATTATTAAAACCCTAAATATCACACGCTACAATAAAACTGTAAACATAAAGCGTAAGTACATGGTTTTCTCAGATGAAACGTTGTTTATTATAGTGCGCAAACCAAAAGCATATCATCCATCAGTATAATGAATAAACAATGATATTGTAGCAACACTTCTCCAGTGGAACAAACTTGAAAAATAAATGTTTTTATAACGTCGATAAGTTCTACAATTGGGACATAGGGTCGCATGACTTATATGCACAAATATTTTAAAGCGTACTTATATAAGACTAATAACAATGAAACATGGGTTTGTAATGCCACAACCGGCCCTTCAAATCGCACCAACAATTAAGCTTGGTGTACATTTTATAACTTCGTGATAAGATAAAAAGAAAATGCTCATAAATAATATACTTGAACTAAACGTTTTATGGATATCTATGCTTTTAATTATTGTTAATGAAAATATCCATGAAATGTTTACAAACCATGTTGTTAAAGTCATAAAAATGGGTTTTTTATCGAACACTCGTTATTAAGGCAAGGGTACAATAGTATAAACGATAAATTACAAACCCTATTCATAGTTTGGTGTAAGGAGACGTAGGCAAACTGCAATCCACTATCTTAAATACAGTTAGCTAACGTCAGTTTGATGCACATCGAATCAGTATGATTTAGAGCCAACAGAGCCGCGTGCGAATCATTGTTATTGACGACTTAATGACAAACTGAGATGTTAAAGCTACATATACCCGCTCAGGTCGGCGCAAAGACTAAAACGATTTCCTGATCTTGGAACCTGGTCTGGGTTAAGGTACAAACAATTAAAGTAAAACAAAAATCCGTACACACCTCCAGGTCAGATTTAAATTCCGAAAAAAATAAAAAAAACTTGACAATGATACCGGCACAGTACTAGATGTACTTCCCGTACATTTCCGTACGCTAATCGCTAGTAGAGTTAATGTTTTTTTCGCCACTCAAAACGTCTTTTCTCCGTACATAGCTGTCGGATTGTCAATACGACGGTTGCGATTGAAATCAAAGATTCTCAACTTCCAATTGGCGGTCTCAAATTCAAATATCGGTCAAGTGTGTACGGAGAAAAGATGTTTTAAGTGGCGAAAAAATAATTAACCCTAATAGCGATAAAGATGTCTACTCTCCTCTCACACTTCACTATTTAACCATCATCGCCCAAGACTCGCCAGGCCAGAGTCAAAGCTCCGTTTGAACAATCTTTTACCTGGGCCAATCATTGATCAGCAAAGACTTGGACTGACCAATGCAAAAACGTGCGAAATCTCTTACTAACTACTTAGCACTTTAACAACCAATAAAACATTACGTTTCACTAACATTTACGTGCAAAAGTGCGCGCCAAATGAAACTCGACTTCGCACGATCGTGCGTAACAAATTTCACACGCGAAGCTTCTTTCTAAATTCCTTTAAGTGAAAGTGACGTTTCGTACTATAATTTGTACGAAACGAACCACCGTGCATACTGAACGATTCATTAGAACTTCATGAAACGTACACGCAAAATTTCCGTACTAATTTGACCCTTAACCCGTTTCAATGATACCCACTTGCTGTCACCTAAATACACCCAACGCTATAACTTTTAAAATATAACTCCAAATAGCGTGATTCATTCGCGGACGTCTACCAAATTTAGTACTCTATAATCGTAACACCTAAATACCTCTTTATAAACAATTTCAATTTGCTATTACTGTTACATTATCCCCTCCTTATTTTTAACTGACCTCAATTAAAACACCTTTAATTCTCCAGACGGGACTTCTATATTATTATCCCTCCAATACATCTGTAAAAACTCAGAATTTTTATCCTTTAAATTCAACTCATCCTCAGGCCTTCCTAGATAATGGCAAGATTTTTATGCTTTAAATTCAACTCATCCTCAGACCTTTCTAGATAATGCACTTGCTAGAATATAGTATCACCGACCTTGAACCGTTGTCCAACCCAATCTATTACCCATCTGTGAACTTCGAGGGATCCAATTCCAATTCTCTTTCAGTTGGTCGAAGATTTGCTGGTTTCAATTGGCTAATGTGTATCACAAGATTAATTTTTGTTGAAGGCGGGAAGTCCAATTTGGTAGCAACTGACGATATCATCTCGATTACAGTAAATGGTCCAATTTACTTAGGAGCAAACTTTCCCGAAAGATCTGATTGTCCTTCGATCTTTCACTTGTAATGCGTTGTAAAAAGCCAAACCTTCTCGCCTGTGCGTAACACCCAATCATCCCGTTTGCGGTAAGCATTTAATTTTGGCCTCCTTTGTGCCTCCACTAATGCATCCCGGACAGTTTTCCAAACTGTTTGAATGTATTCCCAAAACTCTGTTCTAGAACATCTATTCTCTTGAGTGACCCCTGTTATTACGTCTAATGCTTCTCTAGGTTGGTATCCGTATGAGAATCCTCTACTAGCATGTTTATAAGAATTGTAAGCAAATTCCATTCATGGCAATTTAGATTCCCATGTGTTTTGAACTGCACTGCAAACATTGTTAAGCATTTCCTCTAGTGTACGGTTCATCCTTTATGTCTATCCATCTATCTGAGGATGATAAGCGGTACTCATTTTCAATTCAGAGCCTAAATTTTGTTGTAATTCTTTTCAAAAAGCAGACGTAAATTTAGAATCTCTATCACTGAATGTAGATAGATGGATTCCATGATGTCTGACCACGTTGTCAAGATATAGTTTTGCAATATCTACAACTGAATGAGTGGTTTTGCAAGGGATAAAGATTGCCATTTTACTAAACCTATCGACTACGACCATGATACTGTCATTCTTTTTAGATGTAGCAGGCAACCTCACAATGAAATCCATACTGACAGATTCCCACGGTCTTTCGAGGATATCCAAAGCTTTTAAGAGACCTTTAGGTTTTAGGGTACTAGGTTTACTATGTTGGCAAGAGACACAACTTTCCACGTGATTTGACACCTCTTTTGCCATCCCATGCCAAAACAATCTACTTTGCAACCGACTAAGAGTTTTATCTCCACCTAGATGTCCTAAATGCTCATGAGCTACCCGTAAAATTTGTTTTCTTGAGTCTCCCACTTCTGGAATGCATAATCTATCCCCAATTTGCAAAATACAGTAAACCATCCTCTAATCTAAAGTTTTTGACATGCCTCTCTTTCAATGGGTCAGAATTCCCTTCGAAATATTTTTTCAAATCACAGCAAAATAAGGATCCTTATCATAACCATTTCTAACAGTATCTAAAAAAAATTCATCTTGAACCATAACTCTTCTTTTAAAATATCTACTTAAAGGATCTACAACTACATTTGTCTTCCTAGTAATATGTTTCACATTAAATTTGAAATATGCTAATTTCTGCATCCACATAACCTGTCTGCCAGTCATTATCTGTGCATCACTTAATCTCTATAAATAAGAGAGTGCTTTATCATCATGGTGCAGTTTGAGATCATTTTGTTTATTGTGGAGTAATCTGTGTCGTCTGAAACACAGCTGTTTTTGAGGTAGTCTGTGGGTGTTTCCGTGAGTAATCCATGGCTGAAATAGGCTATGGACAACACTCAACATAGTGGGTAGCTCAGTGGTAGTTTAGTGGTAGCTCAGTGGTTGCTCGACTGATTAGTATTAGCTTGGTAGCTTGACATAATTTTCACGTACATTGGTATTGCCGGTACAACACAAGTATAAGACTTAGGACTCAGAACAAATTATATATCCAAACTTCCAAGTAGTAAAACTGATGCAATTTGTGGGAAATTTTTGAGCATTATATCTTGAGTATTCTCGTGTCAATTGAATTGAAACTTTGGGAGATGTCAGTGTTTATATTGCTCTATACTTTGATAGAGCTTTCTGAAGTTTGGATGCGTGTAGAAGGTTTGGTGAGCACTTGTAAACAACTTTTGGTAGGATTCTTCATAGCTTCTGAGAAAGTATCATGTCTACTTCTACTACTACTGCTGCTCCTCTACGTGCACCGATGGTTGTAGAATAACACGACTGAGGCTCATCTGGGTGAGATAGCTTAGTTACCTTATGAGCGGCCTAGTTTTCTTGTATCCTTTTGCTGCTCCTCCTTGCTCCCTTAAAATCCGAAGCTGGAATGGATGGAAGTCTTGGGTTTCTTCTCAGTGTCTCATCGGCTCCCCTGTCCATGGAAGCCGGTTCTGGTCCCGCTTCTTCTATGTCCTCGAAATCCATAGGAGTATGTGAGGTTTCCGGTGAGTCTCCTGTATCTCAAATCTCTCCTGAATTTGCAATCAAGATATCACTTGTGTCTTTTTCGGGAACGACCGAGTTCTCCTCACTTTCGGACTCAAATCTGATTCTTATCTTCTTTCTATATTTGAAGGGGTCAAATGACTTCCCTTCATCCATGACAACTAAGTGTTTGATTAGAATGATATCTTTCTTTGCTAAGTCATAGACTCTTTATCCCTTAACATCCTCATCATATCCCACAAAGTATCCGGGTTTTCCTTTAGCATCCAATTTCTAGTTCTTACTATCTAGGTCAAGACTCTAAACTTGGCTATCAAATACTTTAAGGCATAATATATCTGGTTTCCTTTCAACCCATCTCTCATAAGGTGTCACTCCCTTTAGAGCTGAGGTAAGAACTCTATTTCCATGAACTATTAGGCATTTCCTATAGTTAGTGCACTTTGTTCTCAAACTCATTTGGTAACTTCATGATAAGGGTGTTAACTTTCATTTTCATTGTACCTGTCCACTCGGCACTTTCCATCTCCATATACAGACAAGAAAGATCATTACAGTAATCTAACAACTTTCCTCCTTTGTAAGTGTAACTCACTAGCTTTTGCTCAGCCAACTAGAGCTCCTGAACAGTTACAGCTCTATAAATCTCCACCGAACTCACCCACAACTCCTCAGCCTTGTAAATGTGAAGATGAGGGGTGGCCAAAGCTTGCGTGGGGTGCCTCAAAATGAAGTTATTTGCAGCCATGTTTACATCTTCCCACATTTGAGTATCGTTCTCCGCAGTCTTCACGGTCGCCACTCTCGGTAGTGTGGCAATAGGAGTGAGGAGTGTCTTCTTCCCTTTCCCCAAATTCGGAAAAACTGTTGTGTCCATCATTTGCCTCCTCCGCTGAGGCAGCCGTTGCTGTAGGAAACCTTACTCTTCCAAATCTTGGTGGAGTTCCCGAATGTTGACCTTTCACTTGTTCAGTGACAATACCCTAGTATCGTTTTTCGCACAAATATCCCATCATCATGGCTTCCCAATAGATGAACCTAGATCCATTGATGGTGGGCACCGTAGAGGGTGGGCCCATAACCTGAAATTTTGTGTCCTCCATTGGACTACAGAATACACGAAGCCTCTAGATAGTTATTAACTTACCCACTTTCAATGGCAACCACTGCTACCTAAGCAAACAAGCAGACAATCTGACTACACTCCTTTGCAGCTTAGACCCCCGTGAGTCCGTAGGAAAAAGAATCTCAGAAAACGCCAAACCAGGCGATAAGTTATGAGGCAGTAAAAATGCCAATTTGTACAGAACTCTCAAAGGGAGAGGTGACTACCTACCAAAATTATCTATGTCCTGATTCCCTCTAATATCTTCTATCTAGTGAAGTACAGACCAATCAGATTAGTGCAGCGTACCAAAAAGTACTACTGCCGGTGTACCTTTTAAACAGCCTATGTTCGACAAGGCTATTAAGCGGACGCGTGTCCACTTTTCACTCGTTTGTGCGTTCCTCAAAATTCCCGCGACCAAATGTCATCTCTACACATGGCTCCAGGTCATGCCACGTCACAAATTGACAAAGTGACCTTTCGAGATCTCGACGAAGACGTATGCCGTTGGATAAAAACCGACATTAAATTTCGTTTGTCAAAACAAATGTCGGTTTCATTTGTTCGAGCGGTATTTAGTCCGCACTGAATTAAATGTGTTCTATGATGGTACAATTACATTGTCGTTAATCAGTTAAGGCAACAAAACATATATTAAATATAAATCATACTCTATATACTTTAGCAAACATCTATGACAGACAAGTTAGAGCGCACGGCTACGCCACGCTCTACCGGTCAAGGGTTCGAGTCTTGCTGGACTCAACCATTTTGTAGAGAGTGACTTAAGGTCACTCCCTAATCATGTCTATGGAGCTGAGGGAGCCATGGCTCCATCACTCTCTCTCTCTCGTTTAGTGACTACGAAAAGTACGGGGGTAAGAGAGAAGAGATGAAGACAAGTTGCTTGCATGTTTTCTTTTTCTGCTAATATTAGATCCTAGAAAATACACTAAAGCTATTTATTTCAACTGGGTAAGAGTTGACCTTTTGTAGAGAAGCACTCTAAGAGAGAGGCGGCTACCTACACTTTTTTCTAAGTCATAAATTCCTCTCTAAACCCTCTTCTACTAGAGTACGTCACCAATCAAAATACTGGGTTGTACAGAAAAGTTCATGTGCAGGAGTACTTTTTTGTCCGGCTATCGTACGGCATGGCCAAAATGTCGACGACTACCATATCCGGATTCGCTCTCATATTCTCTCAAGATGCAACAAGGCAATTTGGTTGTGCCACGTGTAATTCTGTGACCTCCATTGGTACACAGAATGTCAAGCTTATGTGAAGCCTCTATGATAATATATGCACTTTTGACTTTGACAGTGAATAGGTCCCACCCTGGGACGCAAAAACTCTGACCAGTCTGCTGCAAAAAGAATCACTGAATTTGCTCACCTGAGCATTAAGTTATGGCTGACCAAAGTTGGTCCATAATTACAGGTGCTCTATGGGAAAGAGGCTGAAAAACCGAAAATATTCTAAGTCCTAAGCTACCTCTCTAAACCTATCTCTAAGGTACTAGACCAATCATATGACTGTAAAAAACAAGAAGGTAGAGGTACCGTTGTCCTTCCTGTACGACCATAGTACGGCATGGCCGGTCCGCTGACGCGTGTCAGTTCCGCAGCCGTAGTTGCTCCTCCCGTAATATCCGTTGTCCAACCATATGTTGCCACGTGTCATCCGCCGACATATGCTCCGCAAACCGCCAAATGTCTATTTCGGTATTCCGGCTCCATTGTGAGTCGTTCGACCAGATCTAGACATTTAATTTCGTCCGTCGAAATTAAATGTTAATTCGTAATTTTTGTGCGGTCCCGATTTTGTGCGACGAGGTATGTTTCCATGCATAAATTGTTCCGTAACTTGTTAAATGAAATGTTCGGCGCTATACGACTTTAAATAATTTTCGCGCCATATACATGTATCACGTTTTGTTAGGACCTAGTGGATAAGGTTAACTGCTACGCCGTACGGCCAAATATCCGAAGGTCACCGGTTCAAGTCCTACTAGGGAATACCTAAGTTTTGCATGAATTTAAAGCTTGTGCTCTGTCTCCTTTCCTGTATGAGACAGCCATGGCTGCCTGCAAGTCCTCAGTGACTACGACAAGTATGAGGGCTACTGGAAGACCATAAAGGACAAGACTATAAAATACCTTTTTCAACACTCCCCTTATTTTCTAGTCTAGCTTTTGCTTTAGCCCACATTTCTCCCTACAAAATATCAGTTTGGGAGAAGGAACCGGTTTTGTCATCATATCTGCTACCATCTCTCCATCTGGTCTATATTCCAAGATAATTATTTTATTCTCAACCTTTTCTCTAACAAAGCTTAAACGAATATCCATATGCTTTGCTTTAAAATGATGTTTAGGGTTTGCTCAAATTGGAATCGCAGCTTGATTGTCACAAAATATTTTTTGCACTCCATTCTTCATATCTCCCAATTCTTTAAGCAAAGATTTTACCCACATTAACTCTTTCACAGCCGAACAAGAGGCCATATACTCAGCCTCATGGTAGATTGAGCAATCACCTTTTGTTGCTTGCTGCTCCAACAACAAGCTCTATTCCCAACATATAACACATACCCAGAAGTACACCTCCTCATCGGAGCATCCCCATAACTAGCATTACTCCAAGTGGTGATGTCAATATTATCCCCTCCCAAATGCAACCATAGATCTCTTGTCCCTATCAAGTACCGCATGACCCTTTTGGCTACTTCCCAATCTTTCTTTCTAGGATCATTCATACTCCTACTTAATACCCCCACAACTGCTGCTATATCAGGACGAGTACAATTCATTAAATAGATCAAACTACCGACAACCTGTCTGTACGGAATATTTTGCATGAACTTACTTTCCTCAGGTCCTAACTCATTATCTAAGATCAAGATTCCCTCTTCTGAGCTCCCCTCACTTCCCTTCTTTGAGTCCATTGGAGTTGTACAACTATTTGCTTTATCCATTTGAAATTTTTCCGCATATTCCCAATTGCCTCCTTTTGAGTTAGTCTAATTATCTTCTTTTCTTTATCCCTCTCCATTTGAATTCCCAATATGTACTTTGCCTCCCCCAAATCTTTCATTTCAAATCTACTCATAGATCCTTTTTTCAATCTATTAATTTTCACCATCGATTTACTTAACAAAAGCAAATCGTCAACATATATGGCAATGAAAATTATACCTTCCTCATCCTCAAATAAGTAGATCGAATGATCCGAATTAATTTGGATGTATCCCAAATTCGTCAAGAACTTGTCCAACTTTTTGTTCCATTGGCGAGGAGCTTGCTTCAGTCCATAAAAGGACTTTATCAATCTACACACATTGTTTTCTTCTCCTTTCTCCACAAATCCTTCCGGTTGTCTCATGAAAATCTCTTCTTCCAATTCTCCATGTAAGAAAGCAATTTTGATGTCCATCTGGTGCACTTCCATGTCTTCCGCTGCCGTGAGACTAAGTAAAATCCGGATGGAGGGGAATCTAACAACCGGAGCAAAGGTCTCCTCATAATCGATTCCCTCCATCTGTGTGAACGCCTTTGCCACTAATCTGGCCTTGTATCGCTCGATAGTGTTATCAAGATTGAGCTTCAACTTAAATACCCACTTGCATCCTATTGGTTTTCTATCCGGAGGACAATCCACCAATACCCAGGTGTTTGCTTCCATAATGGAAGCCATCTCATCATTAATAGCTGTCACCCATATACCACCTTCCGGACTATTAACCGCTTCCGAGTAAGTCTGAGGTTCACTCAAATGTGACAGCTTAGTTACCTTGTTGTTCACTTGTCTCTCTTGAAGTCTCTTGCTGCTTCTCCTTCCTCTTTCAAACTCTGATGCTGGAATGGAGGGCAATCTCGGGTTTCTCCGAACAACTTCGCCTTCTCCCCTATCGGTGAAGTCCATCTCCGGACGTTCATCGTCCATTTCCATTTTTTCTTCATTTTCTTCCTCGGTTTGAACCGGATGTTGTGACTCCAAGAGAGGATCACTCTCGGTCAATTTTTCTTCTTCCTCTACAAAGTCCGGCTGAACCGGAGTTCGGTTAGTAGAATCTGAATCTAATTCACTTTCGGATTCAAATCTAATTCTGGCCGGTTTGGTGTACTTAAAGGGATCTATGGATTTTCCTTCGTCCATAACTACCAAGTGTTTCACTAGAATTATGTCTTCTTTTCCGAGATCATAAACTCTATACCCTTTTACATTCTCATCATACCCAAGTAAGTATCCCGACTTTCCTCTAGCGTCTAACTTCCAATCAGATTTTTCTGTGTTTAAATTGAACACTTGACTTCCAAACACCTTTAAGTGTGATATGTTAGGTTTTCTCTCGGTCCATCTTTCATAAGGTGTTTGACCTTTTACAGCTGAGGTAAGGACTCTATTTTTGAGATAGTTAGCACAATTTATAGCTTCTGCCCAAAAACTTTTCCTTATCTTTTTATCCGACAACATGCTACAGGCACTATCACTTAATGTCCGATTTAGTCTCTCGGCTACACCATTTTGTTCCGGGTTCTTTGGGACTGTCTTTTGGTGTTGAGCCCCTTCCTCTTTCAAGTAATCCTCGAACTCATTAGAAGTGAATTCCCCCCCATTATCACTTCTTATTCTCTTTATTGGTGTCTCATGAAGCTTTTCACTCCATGATTTATATTCCTTAAAATAAGCCCAAGCCTCAGATTTGTTTTTCAAGAAATATACTCGAGAGTATCTAGACCAATCATCAGTGATAGTAAGCATAAATCTTTTCCCTCCAATTGATGGCACTTTGGCCGGTCCCCATATGTCAGTGTGAACCAAATCTAAAACCTTTTCACCCTTATATGTTGCGGCTTTTGGAAAAGGCAATCTGTGGGCCTTTCCTTGAGCACACCCACTACAATCATCCAAAGTCTCATTATCTCCAAAATGTATGCCCTCAACTACACCCCTTTTCTTCATTTCCTTCAACCTATCTAGATGCGCATGTCCCAATCTTTTATGCCACATCATTAAATCACTTACACCAGCATAGTAAACTCCCGTCTTTCCATTACTCAAATTCAGCCTAAACATTCCTTGGCTACCCTTTTCAGCTCTGAAGTACACTTCATTCTCATAGCTAGCGACAAAGACTCCTTTCTTAGTACTAGTCTCAAAACCCTTATCATCTAAGACCAACGTAGAGATAAGCTTTTTGTTCAGCTCCGGAATAAAAAGAACATCAGAGAAAGTGACTATAGATGTCTTTCCATCAACTAGGACCTTCAGATCACTGATCCCACTGAATTAGTGGTCACTATTCTCCCATCCCCATACTCTATCTCTACAGTAGGGATCTTTCTCATTTTGGTAAACAATGGTTTTTCTCTACACATATGCATAGAGGCTCCTGAATCAATGATCCATCCTTCTTCAAGAGCTTCTTTCACTCCACCAAAAGCACACTTTTGCCTCCTTGGAATCTCCGGCTCACCTTTCACCTCCAACTCCTCGTTGAGGAGAAGTTCTCCATCGTCATCATCGGTATCCTCTCCTACGACTTGTGTTGCAACGAACGCCTTCTTTTTCTTTCCGCCAAGTTTTCCAATCGACTCCTCCTTCAATCTCAGCTCCATCAACTTAGTGCACTCTGCCATGTAGTGTCCTGGCTTCTTACAAAAATGGCAAAGCCCCTTGGGGGCCCTAGATCTAGACCCGTCATGGTTTCCTCTTCCTCCTCCACCAAAGTTCCCATAAGGTTGCTTGGAATCCTTACCCCCCCAGTTAGTGCCAGCTGCCAATGCCTGAACACTCTTTCCTCCTCTCTGAATCTCAATTGTGCTTTCTCGAACCAAAATCATTCCCACAACGGAGTTCCACATCCATCGATGATGTGGCAAATCCTGAACCCTATTAACAATGTTTTCATAATCATCTGGGAGTTTCATCAACAAAGTATTCACCTTCTCCTTCTCGGTCTCCATTTTCCCTGCACTCTCGAACTCCATAAATAACCCAGCCAAGTCATTACAAAAATATAACATCTTTCCCCCTTTGTATACATATGGTTGTACCTTCTGATCTGCCAGCTTATGTTGCTTAATTGTACCACTCTTGTATATGTTGACAAGAGCCTCCCACAACTCGTTTGCCTTGTCATTATGAAGATGAGGTGTAGCCAGAGCCTGGGTGAGACGCCCGAGAATAAAATGAGTCGCCATGGTATTGTTGAAATCGCATATTTCACTATCATTAGCCTCGGTTTCTGAACATCTGCTATCGGAACCGATCCTGTAGGCATCGGTGTGAGTTTCTCCTTCCCTATGTCCGACACGATGCTTTGTCCAACATCCTCTACCACCTCTGCCCCCGTAGATCCTCCTGTGAACCGAGATCCTCCAAAGCCTGGTGGAACTCCCAATTTTGCGGATGGCCGACGCACACTACCACTCACAATTCCCCAAAGCCTTTTTTCAAACAATGCATCCCTCATCATAGTTTTCCAATAACTGAACCCTGTTCCATTGAAAATGGGCACCCTAGAGGGTGGGCCCATAACCTGTAATTCTGTGACCTCTATTGGTACACAGAGTGTCCAGTTTATGTGAAGCCTCTAGGATAATATATGCACTTTTGACTTTGACAGTGAATAAGTCCCACCCTGGGACGCAAAAACTCTAACCGACTACACCCTTGTGTAGCTTGGAATCCCCTTAGTCTGTTCCAAAAAGAATCACTAAATTTGCTCACCTGAGCATTAAGTTATGGCTGACCAAAGTTGGTCCATAAATACAGGTGCTCTCTGGGAGAGAGGCTGAAAAACCGAAAATATTCTAAGTCCTAAGCTACCTCTCTAAACCTATCTCTAAGGTACTAGACCAATCATATGACTGTAAAGTACAAGAAGGTACAGGTACCGTTGTACTTCTTGTACGGCCATAGTACGGCATGGCCGGTCCGCTGACGCGTGTCAGTTCAAGAGCCGTAGTTGCTCCTCCCGTAATATCCGTTGTCCAACCATATGATGTCTCGTGTCATCCGCCGACATATGCTCCGCAAACCGCCAAATGTCTATTCCGGTATTCCGGCTCCACTGTGAGTCGTTCGATCACATCTAGACATTTAATTTCGTCCGTCGAAATTAAATGTTAATTCGTAATTTTTTTGCGGTCCCGATTTCGTGCGACGCGGTATGTTTCCATGCATAAATCTTTCCGTCACTTGTTAAATGAAATGTCCGGCGCTGTACGGCTTTAAATAATTATCGCTCCATATACATGTATCACGTTTTGTTAGGACCTAGTGGATAAGGTTAACAGCTACGCCGTACGGCCAAATATCCGAAGGTTACTGGTTCAAGTCCTATTAGGGACTACCTAAGTTTTGCATGAATTTAAAGCTTGTGCTCTGTCTCCTTTCTTGTATGAGACAGCCATGGCTGCCTGCAAGTCCTCAGTGACTACGACAAGTATGAGGGCTACTAGAAGACTATAAAGGACAAGACCATAAAATACCTTTTTCAACACCACGTGTCACTTGACGCCGCTATGACCAAAAACCGCCAAAGCAACAATTCCCCAATCTCGGCACCTATCGTGGTCGTTCGATAAAAATCGTCTTTAAACTCTAGCAGTTGATATAAATGCGCACTATTTGTTTCTCCGTGGAAATAAATGCACGGTAATTTTTTCGCGAAGTACCGTTAGTTGTAGTATACTCTAACTGTATCTATGCGCTAAGAGTCTTCTCACTCTGTCAAATGAATTCATCTACTTGTTCATTTTAGATATCTAACAAACCCTTCATACCTCAACACTGGTCCTAGACTATAGGACAAAGCTAAAAGCTATTGTTGACTTTGACATTCTGGATCAAATTTTGGGTTCGTGCAAGTCTTTTTAAGTAAACCTACAAAAAACTACAGCTTGTCTCTGTCTGGATAGCATAGGCAGCCATTGCTCTAGCTCCCTCTCTAACCTTGAGTGACTACAACAAGTTTGAGAGTTGAAGAGAGGAGATAGAGGCAGATTGCCTTTGTTTCTTTTTTGCATTTTATTTTGCATGTTAAGACCTAGAAAATACTAAAAGAACCATTAATTTATAGAGAATTCGGGAGGAGGAGCCACGGATCCAAAGATGACAAAGGTCTACCAAAATCCCAGGTCGTACAATGACCGTACAAGAAGTAAATCGGCCATTGTACCTTCTTGTACTGTACAATTTTCATATTGGTATAGGGTTTAGAAGTAGGTAGTTGTGAGTACTGGTTTAAGGACTTAGTTATTTTTGAGGCGCCTCTCTCCATATGACCTTTTGTATAAACAAGCCATCCTTGGCGAGCCATAACTTACTGCTCAGGGGAGCAAATTCACTGATTCATTATGTGTCAGATTTAAGGGAGTTGGGCCTTTACAAGGGCAATAGAGGTCAAAAATCTGCCTCATAAGGTGGCTTTTATTTGGTCTAAAAGTAAAAAAGGCAAATTTTATCCTTGAGGCTTCATTTAAGGTAGATAATTTGTGGGCCAATGGAGGTCACACAGTTAAACGTTGTTGGCTCACCCTCTAGGGTAACATATTTCAATGGAACGGGGTTCATATAGTGGGAAAACATGATGAGAGGTGCTCACTTTATAAAACGTTTATGGGGCATTATGAGTGGTCTTGTGAGGCGCCCATCTACAAATCTGGAAATTTCACAAGACTTTGGAAGAGCCAGATTCTCAGGAGGATATGTGGAGACAGAGGAGGTAGATGGAGAAAGCATTATGTTGGACAAAACGAAGGAGAAAGGAAAAGTAAAGCTTACACTTGTGTTGAAATCACTAGATTTAGGGGGAGGTATTCTT
Organism: Zygnema cylindricum; assembly: GCA_037447655.1. NCBI lineage: Eukaryota > Viridiplantae > Streptophyta > Zygnematophyceae > Zygnematales > Zygnemataceae > Zygnema > Zygnema cylindricum. The sequence goes on along the minus strand of JBBHKE010002011.1, from coordinate 27,241 downwards.
TAGGTCTGAATTGATTAATAAATAGCAAAAAGGAAAAGCATACACAACTTGCTTCGAACATCTCTCAGTAGCACCCATAATTTTTGCAGTCAATGAAGGAAAGAGAGGGCGGTGGAGCCATGGCTGCCTCAGCTCCATGGGTAGGACTGAAGAGTGATATAATTTACTCTCAACAAAAAGTAGAGTCCGGCAATAATCGAACCTACAACTGTTAGAGCAAGGCAAAGCCCTTAGCTATTACCTGTCTGTCCTAGAAGTTCATTAAACTATATATGATTTGAATACTATGTAAACATTAGTTGGGAACATTATTCCTATTAACGGAATTACATATAAAGAATATAGAGACTAGTTAGAATATGGTGCGTATAGAAAACCCGCACGAAACAAATGTACCGGAGATTTGTTTTAAAAGGCTAGCATTAAAAGCCCATTTCCATCTGACGGCACGCATCATCGCCGAGATCCTCGAATGGCTGCTTTGGCGGTTTTCGAGTGTGACATGACTTGGCGCCACGTGGCAAGATATCATTAGGAAGCGGGAATCTTGAGAGCTTGAGGACTAGTAATAGAAGACAAACGTCCACTCCATGGCTTTGTCATATACAGGTCGTATGGATAGGACATCCACCTTAGTACCTTTTTGTACTATACAATCTTTTGATTCGTTCATACATCAGTAGATAACGGTTGTGAGAGGGGTTTAGGACTTGGATGATTGAGGAGGTAGCCGCTTGTCTTCCAATAAGCTTGTATAAATATTGGCATCATTGCCACTTGATAAATAATTACGTGGTTGGGGGTTTTCAGTAATTTTTTTTTGCTGTGGACTTAGGGAGTTCTAATTGCACAAGGGTGGGCGTTTTCAGTAAATGATTTTTTTGTGGACTTAGGGGAGTCCAAATTGCAAAGGGATCTAGTCAGATTGTCTATTTATTGGCTTAGGTATTAGTGGTTCTGGTTGAAAAGGGGTTAGTCAAAAACTACCTAGAGGCTTCTTTAATTTTGCAGTCCAATGGAAGAATTGCAACTCGTTGCACCGATAGCTACTGAATCTATTCCTGTAGGGGTTACTCCTAAAATAGAGGCGAATGATACATAAATATAGGATTTCAACAACATAATGGCAACTCATTTTTATTCTCGGGCGTCTTACTCAAGTAGTTGCTACTTCTCACCTAAATGTGGACAAGTGGGCAGATTTGTGGGAGGCTTTTGTAAATATTTACAATAATGGTACAATTTTGTAGTAGAAATTGGCTGATCAGAAGGTGCAAGCATATGCTTACAAAAAAGGAAAGATGCTTCACTTTTGCAATGACTTTGCCGAATTATTTATGGAGTTGGAGAGTGCTAGATAACAGCAAAACGAGAAAGAAAAGGTGAATACTTTGCTAATGAACATGCCAGATGATTATGAGAACATCTTTAACAAGGTTTAAAATTTGACAAATCATCAATGGATTAGGAATTCCTTTGTTGGAATAATTTTGGTTTGGGAAATCACCATTGAGATTTGGAGAGGTGGAAAGAGTGTTGAAGCCTTGGCCACTGGAACTAACTGGAGGAATCAAGATTATAAGAAACCTTATGGAAACTTTGTGGAGGAGGGAGTGAAAACCAATCGGATGGATCCTGATCCAGGCCTCCTAAGGGGCTTTGTCATTTTTGTAAGAAGCCGCGACATTACATGGTGGAGTGTACTAGATTGACGGAGCCGAGGCTTAAGGAGGGGAAGATTGGTGGATCAGCCCGAGGAATGAAAATGGCACTTGAGGCAACACAAGTAACGGGAAAGGATTCTGATGAGGATGATGGAATACTCCTCAACGAGGAGTTGGAGGTGAAAACTGAGGCAGAGATTCCAAGGAAGCAGAAGTGTTCATTCGCCAGAGTGAAAGACTTTCCCGAAGAAGGTTGGATTATTCATTCAGGTGCCTCTATGCATAATTGTAGAGAGAAACATATGTTTACTAAAATGAGAAAGATCCCTAAATTAGAGATAATGTATGGGGATGGGCGAGCAGTAACCACTAGTGTAGTAGGATATGTGGATCTAAAAGTCTTAGATGAAGGTAAAAGATCTATAATCACTTTCTCTAATGTCCTTTTCATTCCACAGCTGCACAAAAATCTTATCCCTACGTCAATTTTAGATGATAAGGGTTTTGGGACTAACACGAATAAAAGGAGTCTTTGTTGCTAACTATGAGGATGAAGTATACTTCACAGCTTAAAAGGGTAGCGAAGGAATGTTTTGGCTGAATTTGAGTATTAGAAATACGGGAGTTTACTATCGAAGTGTAAGTTACTTAATGATTTGGCATAAACGATTAGGGCATGTCCATCTAGATAGACCAAAAAAAATAAAGAAAATAAGAATGGTAGATGGAATACAGTTTGGGGATAATGAGACTTTGGATGGTTGTAGTGGATGCGCACAAGGTAAGGCCCACATATAACCATTCGTGAAAACTACAACCTATAAGGGAGAAAAAAAAAATATGTAGTTCATGCTGACATATGGTGAGCTGCCAAAGTACCATCAGTTTTTCTTGCTTTCTTTCGATGCAGCTAGCTTAGGTTCCTCTCTTTTCTCCTTCTGGTTTGCTCCTTTTGCCTTAGAGAGTCATGCTTTTCTTGCAAATAACAACAATTTATTTTTTTCGATAGCCTTTGTTAGCCTGTTAGTTGCGTTTTCTTTGTCTGACATGTACTCAAATGCTACGGCCCCGGCAATTGTGGTGTCTGTGATAAAGTAGTACCATTTATCAATGTGCTTGGCTTTAGGATGGTTGATAGGATTCTTAATCAGGGCTTTGGCTATCTGTATAGATGGTGATATTAGTTTTTTGTACAAACCCTAGCTCGCTCAAAATCGCCTTGAGCCATAGAACCTCCTTCACTGTGGCTGCAGTAGCCATGTACTTTGCTTCCATGGTGGATAATATCACAGTCTTTTAGAGCTTGCTGCTCCAACTCAAGCTCATATTTCCAATGTTCATCAGATAACCTGTGGTTGATTTTCTGCTTAAAACATCCCCTCCCTTGTCAGAGTCAATAAATGCATACATTTTGATGCCTTCTTGAGTTCCCCTAAGAGTTAGAGTATAATCAATTGTCTCCTTGAGGTATCTAGGTATTCATTTCGCTACTGACCAATGTTGTTTTCCTGGTTGATTTCGGATTCAACAGAGGATTCTAATTGCGGTGGCGATGTCGAAACGGGCATAATTCATTGCGTAAATGGATGCTCCCATTGCTTCATGGTATAGAGCCTCAAATGGCTCATCTTGAATTTCGAGGTCCTCAATGTTTTTCTCCCCTTGCTCGAGAGGTGAGGAGATACTTTTTGCATCCTAAAGGCCAAATCTAATAAGAAGCTCTTTTATGTACTATCTTTGACAATGATGAATCTTTGTATTCTCTCTATCTCTAATCACTTTAATGCCAAGTACATACTTTAGCTCTCTAAAATCTTTCATCTCAAATGCTTGTGATAGCAACTGTTAAACATTTGCTATTTCCTCTCTAGTTTTTCCTAAGATGATCAGATTATCTACATATATTGATATGATTATCTTGCTTTTTGGATGATAATACACAAAGTGATGTGACTGAGTCTTTACAAATCCCTCTCTTGCAACAATTCATCTATCTTAATGTTCCATTATCAGGGAGAATGCTTAAGGCCATAAAGAGCCTTGGAGACTTTATAAACCTTCTTGGGGTTCATTGGGTCCTCATAACCTTTCTGTTGGGTCATAATATGTTCCTCCTCAATTTCTCTATGGTGAAAGGCCGTCTTCACATCCATGTGCTCATTTTTGAGGTCAAAAATGGCGGCTAGGGCAAGTAGTGCCTGAACTGAGGTAAATTTTATGAACGGTGCAAATGTCTCATTCTAATCTATCCCCTCTTTTTGAGTGAACCCTTTAGCGACCAGTATTGCTTTGTAGCGTTGAATTGTGCAATCTGCGTTTCTTTTGATTTTAAATTCCACTTACTCCCAATTGACCAACATTGTTTTATAACCTTCAATTGTGCAATCTTCCTTTCATTTGATTTTAAATTCCACTTCCTCCCAATTGGCTTTCTCCTTTCAGGCAGGTCCTCCAATGTCCATGTGCCATTCTTGAGAATGGAAGCCATCTCCTAGTTGGCAACAACCTTCCACTTGTTGGAATCTTCACCTACATGAGCACATTTAAGAGTTGATGGTTTCTCAACTTATTCCATCCCAGCAAAAATTTTCCTTCGAGCATTCAATGTGTCTAACCACTCACCAAATTTGTTAGACAAGTTTTTGACCCGGCTCGTTCGTTCAATTAGTTTTGTTGTTGAATCTTTCTTCTTCCCCTTTTCCACCTTCACTTGTGGTGATTTCTTAGCTTTGCCTCTCTTCTTTGTTGCGATGATCTCCTCAGTGGATTTGAGTATTTTAGAATCTAACTCCTCTAATCTTGGCTGTGTTTGCGCTTGTTCACGGGTCTTTGGTTCCAGAGGGGAATCGTCTATGTCCTCCTCTAAATCAACATCTTGTGGCGGACTGTTGAATAGGTTAGGTGACAATGATAACACCTGCTCATCAAAGGTAAATGTCTCACCTCCTTGTTCACTCCCACAGCTGTTGAACTATGGTTTTTCACCAAATCTTACGTCTGTGCTGATGATTATCGTCCTTGTACTGTTATTTAGCACTTTGTAAGCTATGCTGTGCTCGTTGTATCCGAAGAATGTCCCCTCAATTGCTTCTCCCCAAAGTTTCCCTCCTTTGTTGTCTAGATAACTTTTGGGTGCAATATGCTTGGTCTAAACCCATGCCACTGATCAAACGGTGTGGAGTTGTCTAATGCTCTGGTGGTGAATCTGTTGCGCAGATACACAGCAGTGCTTATGCCTTCCTCCTAATAATGCGGCTTTGTATTGTGACGACCATCATGCTTCTTGTCATCCTCTCTGCGATGCCGTTCTATTTGGGTGTCGATAGTGTTGTCAAGCGGTGTTTGATTCCCTCAGTTGTGAGGAAATCCTTGAATTCATTTGAGAGGTACTTTCCACCCTTATCGCTTCTCAAGCAAGCGAGTGACATGTCATGTTTCTTCTCTTGTTGCTTTGTATGCTTTGAAGTTAGTGAAAACTTTGATCTTGTGAGTGAGTAAAAAATGTGTGTCATCCAAGTGAAGTCATTAACAAATGTAATCAAGTACCGCTTTCCACTGCAGGATCAAACTTTTGCGCTTCCCTGGACGTCGGAGTGCACAATTTCGAGAGGTCAGGTGGCTCTTTCTCCACCTGCTTGTGGAAAAGGGAGTCGATGTGACTTTCCCATCTCGCAAGCGTGACTTCGATCAGGTGATTCTTTCACGGACGTGATTCTGATCTTGTGCGCCAGGTTGCCTTTGACCAATTTCCTCATCCCCTTCGTGTGTAGGTGATCGATTTTGCAATGCTAAAGAAATTGATTTGATAGATTGTGAGTTTTAGTTTCAGTGACCCCCTTTTCGTTGACTTTATTCCTTTTTTCAATATTGGTATGATGCCGCTACCCTCTTCTTGAGGGTTAGAGTAGAGATTCCTCTTTAAATATGGAACATATATAATATTTTTGTTTGTTTAAAATGTTAGCTTTCCATCCACTAACGCCTCTATTTCTTTGTCTCCATATCTTATCGCAAGTGAGGAGTGATTGTCCCCCATGAAGTTGCGAGATGGAGTCGTCTGCTTGAAGTTGGTGAACCACTCACGTTTGTAACACAAATGTTTGGATGCGCCCGTGTAAATCATACTATCGTTGAAGCTGACCGCGAGGGACGATGCGATCATCGCCTTTGAGTTCACTATCTTTTTTCCTTTCCCCTTCATCCTCTTAAATTTGGATTCATCCACTTTTCCATTTTGTTTGTCCTGAGCGTATTTCCTGCAAACTAAAATGAAGTGACCTGCTTTATCACAATAAAATCACTTTCTATCATCTTTCTTATTGTGGTTCTGGTTGCCCTTCTTGACTTTGTTGTTGATTTTGTTCCCAAATACAAATGCAAAGCTCTCAAAGTTTATATCACGATTTGTCATGGTGGTCGTGCTAAATTCATCTTTCAGGAGTGCCTCGACAACTTCGTTCCACTTCCATGTGGAGACTTTTTTCTGAACCAACCAATTGAGAATAGGTTTATACTCGATTGGGAGCGAAAGCATGAGAAGGGTAATTTTGGTGTCAATTGGGAATGTGAAGCTGACAACGTTAGCTTCAGCTAAGAGGTTGGCATAGTGAGATGCCATCTTGGTAGACAGTTGTCATGAGTATCTTTCCAAGCTTGATTGTGCAATTCTGTGTCCTCCACTTCGACCAAGAATTGAGGAAGCCTCTAGGTAGTTTTTGACTAGCCCACTTTCAGCGAGAGCAACTCCTACCCTAGCAAATAAATAGGCAATCTCACTACACCCCAATGGAGTCTCAACTCCCCTGAGTCCACAGCAAAAAGAATCACTGAAAACGCCTAACCAGGCGATTAATTACGGAGTGGCAAAGATGCCAATATTTATACAAGCTTAATAGGAGAGAGGCGGCTACCTCATCAATCCAGTAAGTCCCAAACCCTCTCACAACCCCTATCTATTGATGAAAGGAACCAATCAGAAGACTGTATAGTACAGAAAGGTACTATGGCCGATGTACTTTCTGTACGGCCTGTGTACGACAAGGCCATGGAGTGGACGCCTGTCTCCTCTAGACTTGTCTTCATGCTCCCCGAGATTCCAATTTCCCAATGACATATCGCCACGTGTTGCCAGGTCATGTTACATCCGAAAAACGCCAAAGTAGCCATTCAAGGATCTTGGCAATGATGTGAGCCGTTAGATCCAAATCGGCTTTAAGTCCCAGCCGTTCAAAACAAATGTCAGGTACATTTGTTTCGTGCGCACTCAATTCCCCAACTAGTTTCTATGTTTTCTATTTGTAATCCCGTTAATCGGATTAGTCGTCTATCTATTGTCTAAATAGCTATCGAACCCTATGTTTCCTAACGGACTACTACGACAGACTAGTAAGGGTTGACGGCTATGCCTTGCCCTACAAATCGGAGGTTTGAATCCTGCCGGACTGAACCTTTTTGGTTGAGAGTGACTTAAATCACTCTTAAGCCCTGCCTATGGAGCTAAGGCAGCCATGGCTCCACCACCCTCTCTCTCTTTCAGTGACTACAACAAGTGTGGCAGCCATGGCTCCACCGCCCTCTCTCTCTTTCAGTGACTACAACAAGTGTGGGGGCCAGAGAAGAGAAGGTGGAGGTAGGCTGCCTCTGCTTTTCATTTCCTTTTTATTTTAATTAAGACCTAGATAATACCTCCCCTAAATATAATGATTTCAATAGATTCTTTTTGTAATACCTCAGAGTTTGTGTGTCGCCTTAAGGGATTCCCAAATCTTTGAAGAAGTTTTATGTCTCGTCACATTTATCAGTTGATTATTTGCCAAACCACGAATTAAGCAATTTTTGGCTCGGATCTACCTCATGTCCCAATCTTTAATCGGCTTTGTCTCATCTGCTTTCACAATCTTTGCGTCCGCAAGTTTATAAACAAAATAACTTATTATCCTATAACAGGAGCTTCAACAGAAGCCAAGTCTAGAGGGAAGTTGTGAGCGTTACGCTCGTGCATTACTTCCATACCTAGGTTAGCACGGTTGATGATGTCATCCCAAGTGTTAATTACACGACCTTGGCTATCTACTAGAGATTGGTTGAAGTTAAAATTGTTTAGGTTGAATGCCATAGTGCTAACGCCCAAAGCAGTGAACCAGATACCAACTACAGGCCATGCAGC